>JAHLJS010000009.1:46792324-47164599 GCA_038502445.1 Eremochloa ophiuroides | reverse complement strand
GGCCTCTGCAGCCCAGGCCGCCGCGCCACTGAGCTGCAGTAGGCCCGAGCGGCCCCTGCAGCTCAGGCCGAAAACAGAAGGCGGAAAAAGAAGAAAGGAAGAAGACTGAGAGGAAAATGGAGCAAAGGCAGAGAAGCCGCACGAAACGGAAGAGAAGACATGCAGAAGGAGAGCGGCCCTGCAGCCCAGGAGCCCGGCGGCCCTGCAGCAGGCCGAGCGGCCTCTGCAGCCCAGGCCGCCGCCGAGCTGGCCGCCGCCCCTCCTCCGGCGAAGCAGGACACCGCCGCCCCCGCCTCCTCTACACGGCTGCCCCCTCTTCGCCGGCCGACTCGGCCCTCCAGACTACTTGGCCGTCGCGTCCGTCTTCCTTTCTCACTACGCCGGCGTCCTTCACGGCCGGTGCCCCTCCTCCCGCGTTGGCTCCTGCCTGGCCGACCTCAGCCGCCTGGCCGTGCCCTTCTCTTGTCGTCCCGACACCTGCCACCGCCCTGGCCGTTGCCCACGACCTTCCTCCTTCTATTTGGTCGGGCCCCCTGGCCCTCCCTATACTCTCGCTGCCGGGGCCATCAGCTCTCCCTCTGCTGTGAGGCCGCCGCCAGTCTATCCCGACTGGATTGCTGATTCAGGTGCATCGCACCACACCACGCCAAATCCTGGCATTCTCTCTTCTATCCACCCTTTCCACCCTTCCTATCCCTCTTCCATCATCGTCGGAAACGGCGCTTCCATTCCCGTCTCCTCCGTGGGTACTGCGCGTACACATGGCTCTTTCCACCTTCCTGATGTTCTTGTTGCTCCTGGTATGACTCACAACCTTCTTTCTATTCGCCGCTTCACGACCGACAACTCTTGTTCGGTCGAGTTTGACCCCTCTGGCCTCACCGTGCGGGACTTGGCCTCCCGCCGTCCCCTTCTCCGGTGTGACAGCACGGGGCCCCTCTACACCCTTCAGTTCCCCCCTTCCGCTGCATCTTCTTCGCCCTCTCCCTCCCCTACCTCGACCGCTACCTTCACCGCCACCAGCTCCTACACTACCTGGCACCGCCGCCTCGGGCACCCCGGCCGCGATGTTTTGACACAGCTCCGTCACACTTCCGCTCTGCCTTGCGCTCGGACTCCTGATGAGCACCTGTGTCACGCGTGCCAGCTTGGCCGTCACGTCCGTCTTCCTTTCCATTCTTCTTCCTCCCGTGCCCCTCATCCCTTCGACCTTGTCCATTGCGATCTGTGGACCTCTCCTATTCTCAGTTGCTCTGGCTACAAGTACTATCTGGTGGTGGTGGATGACTTCTCTCACTACTCCTGGACTGTCCCTTTGCGCGCTAAGTCTGACGCGTTCCCTTCTCTCCTTCACTTCTTCGCCTGGGTGTCTACTCAGTTCGGCCGCACTGTCAAGGCCGTCCAGTGTGACAATGGGCGTGAGTTCGATAACTCTACTTTCGCTCCTTTTTTCTCTCTCATGGTATTCAGCTGCGCATGTCTTGCCCTTACACCTCTCCTCAGAACGGCAAGGCTAAGCGCATGATTCGCACCACGAACGATATCATGAGCACCCTTCTGTTCCAGGCTTCTCTCCCTGCTCGCTTCTGGGCCGAGAGTCTCTGCACCGCCACCTACCTTCGCAACCGTGCCTTCCACTGCTTCTCCCGCCCTTACACCTCACCATGCTCTCTTCGGTACCCCTCCCAGCTACGATCACCTCCGAGTCTTTGGGTGCGCGTGTTATCCTAACACCGCCGCCACCGCTCCCCACAAGCTCGCGCCCCGCTCGACTCGGTGTGTGTTCCTCGGCTATTCCCCCGACCACAAGGGTACCGCTGCTATGACTCACTTCTCGCCGGGTCCACATCTCTCGACACGTCGTGTTTGATGAGACGGATTTTCCTTTCTCCACCACCTCCACACCTGCTTCCGACCGTGAGCTGGCCTCCTTGTTTCCTGCTGATCCGGAGGTCCCGCCACCCTTCTCTCCGTTTCCCGCTGCACCGCGTGCGGCCCCGGAGCCCCTGGCTGGGCCACACGCGGCCCCGGACTTCTCTTCGGAGCCCTGCGAGGTCCCGGAGCTCCCTGTTGCGCCCTACGCGACACCGGCGGTCCCTGCTGCACCGCGTGCGGCCCCGGAGTTCCCGGCCGTGCCTCGAGTGGCCCCCGACTTCCCTACCGCGCCGCCCGTGGCTCCGGAAGTCCCTGCTGCCCCACGTGCGGCCTCGGAGCTCCCAACTGCGCCACACGCAGCCCCGGACTTCCCTTCCGCGCCCTGCGAGGTCCCGGAGCGCCCTGTCGCACCACACGCGACCCCGTCGTCCCCTGCTCGGCTGCCACCGGAGATGGCACCGGTGGCCCCCGGCTGCTTCGCGCACCCCGTGTGTGTACCAGCACCGTTCGCAGCCACCACCTGTCCCGACACCGCCGGTGGTGCCTTCTTCTCCGGTACCTGCTCCGCCGTCGCCACCGACGCCTCCGGTGGGGCCTCCGTCACCGGCACCCGCTGCCCGTGCCCCCCGGCAGGCTTCACACGTTACGAGCCATAGTGTACACACCGCCCCTCCTGTATCGGGATCCTCGCCACGTTCACCCCATGGTGACGCGGCAGGCGTCCCGGCCCCAGGCCCTCTCCGTCCGTCACCCTGCGAGCCGGGGGTCTCTCCCTCTAACCTCTCCCTCTGTCCGTGAGGCCTTGCCGGATCCTCACTGGCGTCGAGCGATGGAGGAGGAGTACGAGGCCCTGATCGCCAACCAGACGTGGGACTTGGGTGCCGCGTCCGTCTGGTGGCAATGTGATCACGGGCCAAGTGGATCTGGACACACAAGCGTCGGGCTGATGGGTCCTTGGAGCGCTACAAGGCCCGCTGGGTGCTCCGCGGCTTCACTCAGCGGTCCGGAGTGGACTACGACGAGACCTTCAGCCCAGTGGTGAAGCCTGCGACAGTCCGTACTGTCCTCTCCCTGGCACTTGAGCGCTCCTGGCCCGTGCACCAGCTGGATGTCAAGAATGCCTTCCTCCATGGCACTCTGACAGAGATTGTGTACTGCAGCCAGCCGGCAGGCTTCGTGGATCCTTCCCGTCCCGCGATGGTCTGCAAGCTCAACAAGTCCCTGTATGGTCTGAAGCAGGCACCTTGGACATGGTACTCCACCTTTGCTTCCTACCTGCTGACTCTTGGGTTTCTGGAGGCCAGGTCGGACACCTCGCTCTTCATCTACAGCTATGGGGGTGAGACTGCCTATCTGCTGCTCTATGTGGATGACATTGTCCTCACCGCCTCCAGCGAGTCCCTGCTCTGTCGGATCATCTCCTCTCTGCAAAAGGAGTTTGCTATGAAGGATCTCGGTGTGCTCCATCACTTCCTCGGCGTTACTGTCGAGCCCCGACCTTCAGACTTGTTCCTCCACCAGAGGCAGTTCGCTCTGGACATCCTGGAGAGGGCTGGGATGACTGACTGCAAGCCCTGCTCTATGCCGGTCGACACTCAGGGCAAGCTGTCAGGGGCAGGTTGCTCGGCTCTTGGACCAGAGGACTCCACCACTTACAGGAGCCTTGCTGGTGCACTCCAGTACCTCACCTTCACATGGCCCGACATCACCTACGCCGTGCAGCAGCTGTGTCTGTACATGCATGCTCCACGGGAGCCCCACCTTGCTGCTATGAAGCGGCTCCTTCGGTACCTTCGCGGCACCCTCGGCTACGGGCTGCTCCTCCGTCGGTCCCCCTCGGCCGAGCTGGTTGTCTACACCGACGCTGACTGGGCGGGCTGCCTGGACACCCGCCGGTCCACCTCCGGCTACGCTGTCTTCCTAGGCGGCAACCTTGTCTCTTGGTCGTCCAAGCGTCAGCCGGTAGTCTCGCGCTCCAGTGCCGAGGCAGAGTACCGCGCCGTCGCCAACGGCGTGGCCGAGGCCGCCTGGCTCCGCCAGCTCCTGGCTGATCTTCACCGCCCCCTCGCAAGGAGCACCCTCGTTTACTGCGACAATGTTAGCGTCGTCTACCTCTCCACAAACCCTGTGCAGCACCAGCGGACCAAGCATGTGGAGATCGACCTCCACTTCGTCCGCGACCGTGAGGCCATCGGCGACGTTCGAGTCCTCCATGTTCCGACCACCTTCCAGTTCGCGGACATCTTCACCAAGGGCCTTCCCTCGTCGACCTTCTCCGAGTTTCGCTCCAGCCTCAACATCACTAGTGGCTAGTTGTGGCTGCGGGGGGGTCCTGTACTTGGTGTTCTTCTTTCTTGGTGTTCTTCTTTCTTCTTGTCCAGTCTTTGACTCCGCTGCGCCGGTAGTCCAGACTGCGGGGGGGTGTTGGAGTGTGTATTCAGCCCATGAGGCTCATGTATCCTAGTATGTATATCCCTAATTTAGGGTTTGTAAGGTATGAAAAATTAGATTTTAACACAGATGATATACTTGCCAAAAAAATTTTTGTTGCGTAGTAAGGAGGTATATATACATGTCATCTTGAGGAACACCAAATGCATTTATGTTAGAATCTAATAAAACTTTTGGAGTTATGTACTATTTAAATTGAGAAGCACAGAATGGAAGAACCCACCATAGCTAGCATTTGCTGATTCCGGGATGTCTGTCACCAACCTGTGACATGTACTTCTTATTTTAGACTTGTCACATCAAAGTAGTATTATTAATAGTTTCCAATAATTGTGAAATGTTCCAGGTCTTACCAATGAAGGTATTCTCTTTTTGTTGGGTTACTTGGACTTGGGGAGTCTGGATCCACCATCACCTAGTAGCAAGTTAGCTTGTTATCTTGAGGAAATATTTCTCAGAACTAAATATAATAGTTCCCTTATCCAGTAGCAGGTGCTTAACATTTGTTCGCTGAAATTGTTACCACACTTCCTTATCTTTTATTAAGAGGATTACAAAGATACTGTTTTGCTTAACCAGCACAATGTAGACATTCTTTTTCAATGTACCTGTTAGGCTGTTAACCCTGATGAATGAAATAAATTTTCTGTTACAGACTTGTTTTATTGGTACTACTATGATAGCCTCGTAAATCGTCATATAACGCTACTAAAATGCGAAAACTCATATCATGGGACATGTACTTCTGCATCTAACTGTAGTTATTCAGACTTCCTGTACTTATTGAGGACATGACTTTGATTCTTGTCAACACCATGTTCAAGATGCAGGTACATGTGCCGATGCTATCGAACATATGGATGGTACATGAAATAAAATGGAAATGCAGAGGTCCTTTTCGATCCATAAAGAAGAGATTGTACAACTTACGGAAAGTGAGATTCTTTGCTATGTGCGCACTGAAAACAATTAAAGGTAAGGAACTCCAAAAGAGATGTTACAAATGAGAGATTGTGTACTTATAGTTTTATAAAAAGAGATCTTGTGCAGTTACGCATATGATTTTTTGTTGACCGTAATATCTTGTATTCACTTTAACTAAACTTAATACTGCTCAATGTCTTAATGAATGTTACGGACTTACCAGAGTGTAAAGGTTCCTCATGTCGCGCCCACCAATTTCAACCCTTGGTTCATTTGCTACTTGTGATGGCTTGAGCTCAGAACCATTGGTCAGTTCCTTGTTGTTGTACAGAACCTTAAGTGAGGCTGTTTTAATAAATGGGTCCAAAATGTCACCTACTACATGTCCTACTACTAGTGGATCCCTTGACATGGTTAGTCAAGAATGCTAATTTTGAGGTCGTTAGTAAAAATAGGTTGCCTTCTAGAGTGTTTCTACAGGCCTGCGCTCTAGAGAACAAAGAAGCTGATCTGGCCTCAAATGTGAACTTGGGTGCAATGATGGGTGCAGGTACGTGTCCTATTTATACTTGCAACCTGAAGTGCTGAAGGCATTCATGATATCAGGAGTCGTGTGCTCTAGATGCCTTAGAATCTCAACTTTAAGATGCATGTATTTATATTGGTCAATGGTCGTCATCGCTGGACACATGTAGGCCTGTCCACTATTTGGTCTTACAAGAAATAGGAGTGCCCATGGTAATTCCACATTGATGAATAAAATCTGATGACGGCACTCACTTATTCCCTATATCTGTAACCCTAGACATGATATGCTCCTGAGTCCTGAAAAGTGGGTTGCCTTCTGACTTATCTATCAGATTGATACCTCATCTTCTTTCCTTGCAGCATGAACACTCCCACTCTTTCATTAATAAAAGTTCTACTAGGTGAATGGGGAAAGTGACCCTGAATTCCGTAGTGCTTGGTAATCTTCTAAGTCTTTGATATGTACATGTGCTCACTTCCACCTTCAGTGAATGAACTAACTCCTGGCCATCGTTTTACTAGAGCGTGCACATTAAAGATTCCACTCTAGTGTTACTGCAATGAAGATTGCCTTCTCATTACATCGTTACAAATAGTGGAAGGTGGAACTTGGAAGAAGTTCCTCAAGTCAAACATTATTTGCTGGGAATATTAGTCTTCAAAGATAAAAAGTGGTAAGCGATTTTATTGACACTTGTTCATTGTCTTCTCCCAACATAATAATTTCTTTCTTCACTTGGTACTGCTTTTATTAAGATAGATGCTTGGGAAGCAAATTAGTGGTACAGCTGTGTGGCTTATTTCAGTGCATGCCGACATCTAGAACTCAGAATCAAGTCTTGTTCATCTTCCAAAGATTATAAAATAGGATTGCTGGTTAGATAATGGTAAGGTATATTGTAATTTTGTTCTTATACTATTCTGGTATGTCTATTCATATCTGTGCAAATCTTTCTCTGATCTAAACATATCACTCCATAGCTGTTTCTGTTCTTTATTTCTGCCATACGAAATTGGGCTTATGGGAAATTTTGTATGTGATTTAAAGGTGCATGTTCTGTTTGTAGTTCTCAGAAAATTTGAAACTAAATGTAGTTTGCTTATCTGCATGATGGATGAACCGGTTAGTACCATGTAATAAATATATCTGCTTAGTCCCTCGTTTCGTTTGTGTCAATTATAATTTATAGCCATCCTAACAATATGGACAATACACATTTTACTGTCATAATGTACTATCTCTAGGGTGGGCAACTGTCCTAAATGGACCCCACGAGGCCACGACACACGGGAAGATTCACTTGGACCGCCTCTGATGCTCCTGTGCGGCAGGCCCTCAAGAGTTGTTAATGCAAATTGTGACGTAGAAGTTATGACAGCATATGGTGCTAGTAAGTATTGTACGCAAGTTCGTCATACTCCTTACATCCCTCCTAGTTTGTCTGACGGAATATGGCCTCTTGGGGGTCAACGCTTAGTGTAGCTTCTAAATTCTGATCTAACACTCCCAGAGGCGCATTGGCTCTTTGGCATCTCTGTTCTAACCGTCCTTCTGTCTTTCTGGTAGAATATGATTTGTGAAATACAAATGTCCTAATCTTTCTATCATAGCCAGAATATGTCTGTGGACTTGATGGGCTTGTGTGAGATAAAAGAGCGGGGCGGAAAGCGGGGAAATAGATAAGCATTACTACATTTGTTCTTGTAGGGGTCCATGGGATCCCATTTTATTCCTGTGATTTACACCATGTCAAAACCGCCTCCTTTCTGATGCTGTGTTCCCACTTGCAGAATACAGAAAAGAGCTCTCTTTCGGAGTGTGGCTGAAAAGGCCTCTCTCTAGCTGAAGCTGCTCTCTCTCTCGGAATGTGGCTGAAAGATATCATCTGATCAACTGAAGGTTGATACTGTACTATGCATGGGGTGGGGCTTCTTCTTCTTCCTCCTCTTGCCTTTTGAAGAAGCTGATCCAGGGCAGGAAAGGCACAGAGCCCGGTTACGTGGAGGAAGTGAATCGTCAGATTGGGGGAATCGACGGGGCCGAACCGTCGCTGGCATGATAATCTTGACCGGAGAACAAGTGAAGCAAAGCACCACGCCCGTTCACGTGGGAGCATCCCATTCGTCGCGTGACGGATGGGACAGGGGTCCTCACGGGTCGCCGTCGCCGGAGAGGGGCACCTCTTTTGGGGTACGTCTCGCTCTCGGTACCTCAATCCAAATCCCAGAAGCACAGACGGCGCGTGCCATGGAATGGAATGGAAAGGTTCCCAGAGCGGAGGTATCGTAGTCCACCCAGCCAATCAAGGCTATGTTATTGTTATTATCAGAAAGAACAGGACGGTGGCTTCGGTTGGCTACGAGGGTTTCTTTTCTGTTTCTTTCGAGAATGGAAAGGGGCTGATGTACCCTGTGGGCTGTGGACGGAGTTATCGGCACAGTGGCTGGCAAGAGATAAGCCCGGTGCCTTCTTCCATTCCGCAAGCAGGATTGGCTGGGTCGGCAAATCGAAAATATTGGATGCTAACACGGTAACAGCATCTGATCGGCGGTGGAATCGTCGCCGTCCCATATCCCTCTCATCAAATTGACACCGCTCCAACATTTGCACGAAATTACCAGCGATGCAGCAATCATGTGTTGTTAAAACTAAATAAACGACGATGCCAAAGAGTGTTGTTACTAAAGCAAAACCTTTGTACACTTAAACACGGGCCTCATGCTCAGGTATAGGAGGCAGAATAGCATAGATGCGCTGAGCAGAAGTGCCCGGCAATGCGTCCGTGATTCGTCACTAGAACAATAACAAGTAGTATGATACTCATCAGCGTTGGGGCCAATAAAGATTATTTATCACTAGGAAACTTCAACGTCATAAAAAAAAATACCCACAAAGCGCACAAACTTGTGACGTGTCCAAACTCCAAAGGTAACTCATTGGACTGTCTCAGCAAAAGAAAAAAAATCACATATTGAGCAATAATCTCATTCTTAAGATCTCAGATTCGCAATTAATAAATCAACACGTCTGCCTCATCGCCAACCTTTTTTTAACCGTTTTCCACAAACCGTGCGAGTGCGACCTTTTCAGTCTGCTTCACAACCTTCAGATCATGGAGCAGCGTTATCCATTATTACAAAACAGCTTACCAGCGTGCATCTCTGCTGGCATGGGGCAGCATACCTGGGTCTGTTTTCTTTTTCTCCTCTCTATAAAAAAAACCATTCAGTGTCATGATATCAGTAAAAAATTCTTAAAAGATCAGAGGGCAAGATTTAATCGGATATGGGGACACAAACAACTAAACAAGGAACGCAAAAGCACTACTACTGACATCATTTACGAATTCAATCAAAGTCTACCCTGGCCACACAAAGCAATGAAGAGCCATGCATTCCTTAGTAAGTAGTAACTGGCCTCACTTACCACATTAATCAACGGGCAGTACCCCGGCTACAAAATGCAATGAAGAGTCATGCATTCCTTAGTATCTTTTCAGACGCCACTGCAAATTCAAAGCAAAAGGTTAATATGTTCTACACAGAAAAGCTTAAGGAATCATTTTCCTATGCTTTCATCCTAATACATGATATAATAGATGCAGATGAACCAGAAAACGTATCTGGCCCAGTATATTAAATACAAGCCATGCAAGGATGCAACACTTTCAAATATCAGTGCAGCATAAAACGATGAAGTTCTCTATGTGTGTGAAGCATTGTGGCAGCATCTAGTAAAGATGGTATATTCAAATGCAAGTAGCAATATATGTGAGCAAATAAATACAAGTCCATGGCATTTGACAGATGGTAATCTAGTCTGGGCCTTCAAAGTGATGCTTCCTGGCATTGAGCACGACTACTCACCATCTCACCGGTCACCAGTTACAAACGAACCTCTACACCAGGCATATTGATACAACACCACACCAATCCAAAACTCCAATTCAGAACATGCTTAGCATAGTAACATGGAAAGAACACTAGTTCCAAAGCTAATTAAAGGGCCAAATAAAACCACCTCGAGGGTATTATTTCCACATAAATCGAATAAAGAGATATGAACTAAAGCTAGAGATCTGATTTTGATGATCCAACAACAATGGATGAAATGTTTTGGCTCTGATAGAATATCACCTAGATATTAACAGTATAAATAAATAAACTTTAACAAAGTAATTATTACATTTGTACAGTGAACTGTAGTACATTTGAGTACATTTCTGTGATTACATCATATCTTTATTGCTCTATTATAAGAGCAAAAATATTGGAAGGAGTTAGAAGGATGAATCCTGAACTGATGAATAGAGAATTATGAACTTCAAAAGTTTTCTTTCACCACATATTTCACCCTTGTGTCTAACCATCAGCAACTTATATACAGAGGTTATTCTTGGTAGACATTGAGATCATCCTTTGTCCATCTGAAGGTAAATCAGATAGTCCTAAATATAGAAAAGGGAAACTGAAGGGTCAGAAATTACTTTAGTCATCATTCACTGACAACGTAAAATGGCGTGCAGCACTGAAGGAGAGAATTTGGTAATCCATATTGTATAAGAGTACAAATATGATGATAATCAACTAACAGCATAATAAATTGGCTACCATTATGAACTAGAGCTATGCTTACATGAGTGAAGCTCGACTGCATAAAGCTTTTTGAAGGTCTTCACTTTATCCTTCAGCACCCAGAAAGGTCATATATGAAGATATACAGTTTTAATCATCCCAGTGCTGTTTTCCCAAGCCATCAATGAGTTGCACAAAAGCACATTCTAATCATATCTCCTGGGTCACAACATCATACTGTAATCTTCCAGTAAGATGTCAGAAATGAATGACTCCCCTAGAGGGTTTGGGAACAGGAAATCATTCAAATAAGTTTAGTTTGAATTTGAACCAAAATCACCCCAATCAAAATAACCTCTTAGGGGACAATGCTTTCATTTGGAGTAACCATGTAAGAAAAACAAAGCTCTACCCTCCATCAAAAGAGTTGTTGCTCTGCCAGTTCACGCCCTGGTCCAATACCCGATATTAGTAATCATCCAGAGAGAGTATGACACACCAGCATGAACATTAAAACGAAAGTTTACGGCACAACTTAGCTAGAAGTGTGATAATCAATGCCAAATTGCACAGGTTGCTCAAAATTACACTTTCACTATTTAGGTTGGAGAATAAATGGAGATACAGCATGGAAAAGATGAGATGAACACTACTGCACTAGAACTAATGCAGTTGTTGCAAAATATGCTGCATCATCAGGCACACTTATGGAAAGCTATTTAAGCAGGTCATATTTATAAATGAATCAAGTATAATTTGCTAGTGTGAGGCACCATCATGCAAAAGCAAGGTTTCAACCCAAAACATATCAATAATTGATTGGTTGAATATGATAAAGGCATATTGAATGAATATTTGGTTGGTGCATTCTTGCCATCCCACTTGGCAAAAGCTTGACAGCCATGTAAACTTGCCGTTATGAGACCTACTGGAAGGCGTGATTAGACAAAACCAGACAGTCTGGGGGCCAAAATAAACAAATAGACGACAGTAAAATGTTCAGGGGTTTAATGTGACATTTGCCTAAGAATAAGGAGATAGGAATATATTTAGTTGGAGCAGTTATGTGACAAGTGGACTGACCTCATCACATATGCTGTAACACAACTGCAGGGCTTCATTCCACCTGTTTACTTTGATTAGCCCCTTTATGAGGCAAAAGAAGACACTTAGTTCTGGCACAACACCTTTCCTTGTTATTTCACTGTATAATTCAAATGCTTTTTCAAGCTGAGATGCCAAACAAAGTGCCTGGATCAATGAAGCGTATGTAACCTTGCTGGTTACGTTTAGTGATGATGAGACTTCCATCATCTCTTTGTGCAACTCCAAGGCTTTCTCCAGTCTGCCAGCCTTGGAGAAATTATCAATGAGAAGCCCATAAACAGGAGCTATTGGCACCGTGCCATGTGACTCCAGCTCCTCCAACAATCCAAGAGAAGCAATGAACCTCTTGCTAAAACCTTGAACTAAACTGCAGTATCCTTGCAAATATTTTGGCCAGTAAGTCTGCTTCATTTCACTTAGCAGTGAATGGGCCTCATCCAAAAGACCAGTAGCACAGCAATGGCTTATCAGAACTCTGTAGGTAACATAATTAGGGGCACACCCTTGTGTGCTCATTTGTGTAAAAAGCTGAAGACTCAAATCAACTTTACCAGATTTTCCCAATCCATCTATTAGAGAAGTGTACGTCACAACATTTGGGTTGCATCCCTTCTTTTCCATCATTGACAGCAGCTTTAAGGCCTTTTGACATTCACCTATTCTGCAAAGTCCATCAATCATAGCTGTGTAAGTGACGACATTAGGAATGCAAGAACTCTCCAGCATCTGAGAGAGAACTTTCATGGCTAGATCAAGCCTTCTGTCCTTAAACATCGCATCAATTAAGGAGGTGTATGTATGCACCGTAGGCAAGTAGCCACACTTAGACATCCTCAAAAATACCTCCTGAGCATTATCAATCTTTCCAACTTTGCAAAAGCCATCAATCAAGGCATCATATATAATGTGATTTGGCTCGCACCCACTCGACAACATAACATCAAGCAATTCTTGAGCATCAACCACCTTGTGCGCCTTACACAAACCATCTATGAGTGCACCATATGTGACAACATTTGGAGCAATGGAGTCTGTGTGCTCGCCTTCAAAGTAAAAATCAGATCCTACATTGTCAGAAGTTCCTATCAATTTGGTGTAGACTTCACAAGCCTTTTGGATTTCACCTGCCTTACAGAGACCATCAACTAGTGCGCTGTAAGTAATGGTATTGGGAGGACAGCCAGCGTCAATCATTCTGTTAAAAATGTCACTAGCCTGAGGTAGCAACTTTGCTTTCAGGTAAGCATGAAGCAATGCAGTGTATGTTACTACATTTGGGGAGCAGCCAATAGTCCTCATTTCGTCAAACCAGCTCCGCGCCTGTTCAATAAGACCAGCCTTACAAAAGCTATCGATCAAAATTGTGTATGTATAAACATCAGGATTAACGCCGACACTCTTCATCTCTTGGAACAAAAGGAAAGCTTTTTCTACCTTCATAGCCTCACATAAAAAGGTAATCACCTTAGAGTATGTGCTCGTGTCAGGTACAAAACCTTTTCTCATCATCACCTTAATGACCTGAAATGCCTTATCAAATTTCCCCATACCGCAAAGGCATCGAGCAAAATTTGCAGTGTTCACCTTATTAAGAACGCAACTAGAAGACAGCATCTCTTCATAAATTTTTTCCGCCAAAGCCAAAATGTCAGGGCTTGGCAATTCTTCTCCACCACATATGCTTCCAATAAAAATGTTGTATACGACATAGCCAGGAGGGCAACCACAATCAGCCATCTTCTTTAAAAGTTTATACGCATATGGATAATCCCTGGCATTGCAATAACTATGCACAAGAGAATTAAACAAGGAGGGGTTTGGGTTGCAACCCTCCTTCATCATCATGTTGATTATCCTTTTGCACCAGCCAAGCTGCTTCTTTTTCAAAAATCCAGTAAGCAGTGTTCTATATGTCACCACATTGGGGATGCATGAGTTGCACCGCATCCTATGAAGGAATGAAATGGCCTCATCAAAAAGGGAAGCCTCCATCAGTCCACTGATCATCTGGGTGCATAACACCGTGTCAAGTTTGAAATCCTCCCTCTCTATCATGACAAGTGCGTCAGACCATCGCCCCTCCTTACATAGCGCCTGTGCAAAGCACCCAACTGTGAACTTATCCATGCAGAATCCTGACTCTGACATCTCCTTCTGCACACGAAAACACATGTCCATCTGCCCCGCGGTTGCAAGCACCTGGACCAGAGCATTGTAGGTCGCACCTGACGGCTTGTACCCAAAATCCTTGAGTCTCCCGAGCTCCTCCAGCGCCTTGTCCCACGCTCCATGGCGGCAGCATTTCCGTACAATCACATTGAGCAATCTGCCGAGCACCTCACGGTCATCCTCCCCAATCTCCCTCAGCAGACTCTCGGTGGTCCTAGCACGGCCATCAAAATGCAACACCTCCGCCAGCGCGTTGTAGCAGGCGCCGGTGTGGCTGTACCCCACCTGCCGCTCGGCCCAGAGGAAGAACTTGACACAGAGCTCCGGGGTGCGCACCGACCTGAGCACCGCGACCACCACAGCGTCGTTCAGCAAGTCCCGGTGCCGACGCAGGAACCGCTCCGCCTTGCCGTCGAAGTCGGCGGCGTAGGCTCGGATCGCTTTGGATACAAGGACGGCCTCCGGTGGCGGGAGGGCAGCGGCGTGGAGGGCAGGGGTGGGCTCCTGAAGAAAGGCGAAGTCCTTGGACGAGAGGCGGGATCCGCGCTGCGGCTCGGGGACTTCCACGAGACCAAGCAGTTGATCCTCGGGGTCGGCAGCGTGGGAGGAGGAAGAGCAGGCACGCCGCAGAGAGGCGCGTAGGGCTGCCGTTGCCGCCGCGCGGCGGCTAATCATGGGGTGGAGCGGTCCGAGGAAGGGCTACGGAGGTGGAGGTGGAAAGGAGGGAGGAGGAGGAGGCGGCGGGAATTGAAGCTTCGGCCATGGAGGTTTTGGGGCGCCGGAGGCGGGCATACGGCCTAAACCCTAGTGAAGATGAGGGCATTTCAGTAAATAGTTTGGAAAGTAGTTCTGTTTGTATAAGTGGGCCTGGACCCATCTGCAGTGGAACATTTTGGAGAGTCCGTGGCTGTGTTCGGTGAAGCTGAAGTGCTGTAGATAAGCGCTGAAGTGCTGTAAAAGTGCTGAAATCTTGTGAGAGAAAAATACTGCTGAAGTGCTGAAAAATAAGCGCTTATACCTCAACCGAACGCAGCCCGTCTCTCCACTCTCCAGGTCCACCTCCACACAGCCCTCATCGCTCTCCGCCGCATCTCCTTCTCTCCCTCCGATTTTCCTTTTGATGGCCCTGCAAACCCATTGGTGAATTAATTCGCTGCTTCACAAGCCATAAATTCGCAATCTTGGTCTGGGGAATGAATTAGCAAACTTCAATTTTTGGTTCTCTCGTTTCTTCGGGAGGTTGGGTCTGCACGCCATCTGTTCGGCATATTTCCTCTGCTGAGCCGTCAACACCACTTGGAGTAGCTTCGGTGAGTTCATGCTTATTGCAGCCAGAAATCACGCAGCTGAGTTTAGTGCTCCTATCCCTGGTCGACTTTATTTGTGTTTTATTTATGTTTTCTAGCATATTGTTAGCACGTTAAAGTTGGTTCTTTTCCTGATCTGTGAATGATGAATTGGTGATGGTGGGCACCATCAGAGTAAGCCGATTCATTCTTTGAGCCAAAGAGTAATGTGCAATTTTTTTGTATTCAAAGCTCAGTTTACAGTTTACTTTAGTTTCTTAAATCACATCACAATGCCATGTAGCAGAATACTGATACCACTGTTGTTACCTGTATGCGGTAATACACATTTTGACTGTAGACTGCTCGAACCATTTCAAGCATCTGCTTGATTTTGAGTTTCTAGCTGGTTAATGCACCTATTCATTGCTACACTTTCACTCTTAGAAATTGTTTGGTAGTGCTGTTTCTACCTGGTAGTGTATTTTCTAAAGTATTGCAGGTTTTTTTTATTTATTTTTGCACCAAGGATCTCTACACAAACGTCACTGTTTAAGGTGTCAGTCATCATCTTCATTGTACCAGTACTCGAGCGAACCTTCTATTCACTTGGAGAATGTGCAAACATATATGTTGTCCTACTCCCTCCATTCTAACCGGTCCAAAATGTAGATCATTTTAGTTCGGTCTTAAAAACTTTCCTGATTGCTCTTCGCCACTTAAAATAAGTGGCTTCACTCATTCGCCCATCTAGCCTTTCTATGACCGCTATGAAATAGGACTTCTGATCCATGGTGAAAATTAGACAAGTTTGACTTGAGGCAAAATTGAAACAGACTTCTTTGTTGGAATGGAGAGTGTATATAGTAGCAGTGTACCAATTTTGTTGGGTCTTCTGTTGCTATTTAGCGTCTTTTCCATGAACGCTATAAAATAGGACTTCTGATCCATGGAGTTCTTGACATACCTTTTTCAGCATGAAAAAATGACTGACTTTGCTGGTTATTCAGTCGGTTTTTTTTGTCACTGCAAAGGCTTTTAAGTTTTAACTGAAAACTGGTAATTTTTCATGCACTTCTTCCTTGTTTGTGGAAAACAGTCATGTGAATTGTGGCGTTGCAATTGGATAATAAACTGATTGGTGATTGAAAAGCTGACTGATTTTGATTATTATTAAGGTGTTTTTCTCTTATTCCATCACTACAAGGTTTTAAATGAAAACTGATTGTTTTTCATACCCATGTCATTTTCCAGTAGAAAACATTCATGTGAACTGTGGGCTGTGGCATTTTTATTGGACAATAAACTGATGGATGATTGAGACAAATTAACTAGTTTGTTAACTAGTTGTTCCAGAAAATATGAAAAAAAAATCGTATTGGTAAAAAAAAAAATGTACTTTTCACTCAGAAACAACCCACTGGATTTTTTCCGTTGCACTGCAGCAAGTCCATAACCAGACCCAATATACACTAACCTGCACCAGCTTCAGCTGGGATCCAGCCCAACTTCCCAGGTTCCGTCCAGTGACCCTTCCTTTCTGTTCCCTTCCCCTTGTGCCATTGTGCGCTGAGCCACACGAGTACACATAAGGCAGCATGCCCGCAGCACCGTGCCAGTGCTCAAGTGCTTGACACACCGTGCCTGGGTATTCCTCCCTTCTCCCTTTCTTTGACGTGCCTTTAAATTTGGTGATTAACTGATTTGGAATCTGAACGTTCTGAATTAGACTATTGGACTAGAGAAGTTGAATCATTTCTATGAGAAAATGTCATTTGGCTGGTGCTCTAAATTTCTTTAGGTACTATGTAATGTTTCAGTCATGTAAGAGTGTTTGATGGTTTGATTTGAACACTCTATTTCAGTTGGCAAAATTTCGAACTTATGAAACATTGAAAGTTTGAAACCTTTGAACTCTAACAGTTGGTACAGTGGCTGCGTTATAGGTTACAGGAAAATTTTGTGCGCTGCCATACTTAGATGGTGCATAGCTGTGCACATTCTCTGGTTCTGCTCCCATATCCTAGCAGAATCGTTTTGCTTATATGGATGAAACTTTGAGTTTTTTCAAAATTAACATGCCAGTTGCTGGCTCATGCTCTGAAGCACCTAATCGTTTGAAGACAATATGGGTATTTGGTGTGTGATTTTTTCCAACTTTAACCCTTTAGTCCCAAAGTGATGGAAATAGTATTGTTCGAAATTAAATAGGAAAACGTTGTGGTATTTAGAGGAACTGAGATGAAGTTTTGGCAACTCAATGATATTCTTCCTTATGTTGTATATTTTTTTCTTTAATTATATTACTTAGTGGTATGGTCAGAAGCTGGAGATTTGGCCTTGAAGGCTCGTTTTTTGTAAATTCTTTAAGCTTGTTCTGTATTCTATTCGATGGCGCATTACTGTTATTGTCTTCCAGATCTGTGAATTGTGATGGTGTGTAGTTAAGTAAGCTTGTGTTGACTAACTAAATTACTGCACTGTAAAAGAAACTAAAGGATGAATAGCATATAATTGCGTGACGTGAACCACTATATACTTCTGCTGACAAATAATATGTTGTTTTAGCTGTTCTTGATGTGCGCTAGAATTTAGGAATTTGTAGGTACCTAATGCATACACCCCTTCAGTGCAAGCATTTTCAACTATTAGAGATGGCTTAATAGAGTTATATCTGGTATTACCATCAAGCACACTGCATATCTAAATCATTGGAGCAATAGACAGCCTAAAATAGCACCTGGATTCAACTCCCTGTGGTAGCGAATTTAGTCTGGTTAAAATAATCTCATTGGCATTTGGCAAAGATGGGGTTCATTGATTTTCTCAGCCAGCAAGATTAAGTTCTTTTTATCTTAAAAGCATTTTCTAGGGGGAGTTCATGCCCCTAGCTGGTTGAGTTTTTCTTTTCTCTGAATATGCTGCTGGTAGTATGGCCAGTCTCGTTCCATTATTACTTGTGCATACCATCTTTTTATATCTGCATAATTCATCTTTCTTGTACTCTGCATAATTTATTCCTTTTTTGGACTTGTACATGAATTCTGGATTTTTTTTTATTTTGCTATACATGCACAATGATAATGTCATCTCTTATGGCTGGTTGTTTGATGGAAGAAATATTTCTGTCTATGCAGTGCAAATATCTCAATGTCAAGTGTTTCAAATTCTATTGCTGCTGGTCTTCCAAGCTATGGCCTATATGCAGAGACAAGGTTTATCACGCAGAGCTATAGAAACTTCGCACGGAAATCCTCTTACAAGTATCTCAGAATCCGTGCAGTGCAGGGAAATGATGGGCGTCAAAGGCTGGTTGACATAATCCGAATCATTCCAGAACTCTCAAGGGACTATTTTAGAAGCCGGTCGAGGCGAGCTCTTTTTGGTGGCATCTCGTTGCTTGGCGGCTTCTATGTTGCACAGACAATCTCACTCTCTTTCGGTACATTGGGTGTGAATGATGTTATAGCGGCAGTTGTTTGTGTCCTGCTGACTGAGTATGTGACAAAGTTCTATTACAGCCGGCCTAAGGTTACCTTCCCGATTGCTCTCCTCAACAATTTCAAGATGGGTTTCACATATGGCCTATTTATTGATGCCTTCAAGCTTGCTAGCTGAGCTGCACTATGTCCTGCTTGGCTGCTTCTTTGTACACTCTTGATCACCAGAAACATGATTGTATATGACATACGGCATTCTTGTGTGCGAAGATTGAATCCAGTTTACATAGACTTTTAGTTTACATTGAATTCAGCTCTGCTGTGCAATTCTGCAAGCTTCAGGTTAATCCAAGCAAATTTTGAACTGAGCGGCAGTAAAGTTTCTATTGGGTTACTGTCTGTTTGTTACTGTTGCCAAATTTATAAAGTCCTTCAGTAACATCAGTGTGTCTCCATTGCTAGCAGCAATGCGACGAACATGGCAAATTCCAGTGATGCTGTATCAAAAACGTGTTTGCCTGTTTGGTCTGTGCGCAGCTTTAGGTGGTTTCTTGGCACCATGGTATTATCTGATTATTGTGGCTGTTTCTCTGAATCTGTAATAGCTGGCTATGCACTGAGAAGAGGTGACAATATTACTGTGGTATTATTCTGAATTCTGAAATATAGAGTACAAATAGAATGGAAGAACTACCTACTGCACTGGCATTGCGAATGGATGCCATTTTATGTCTGAAAATTGCACTCAGTTATGATGATCTGCTTTGGACGCGATATCAATAGTCATGGTCTTTACGTGCTGTTTTTTTTTTTTTTTTTTGGTTGGTTTGCAGTCTCCTTGCACAAGATTGTTTTAAGCTCAAAATTTGCATGTGGTACTTTTTGTACACGTTTAAAGGTGCAACCATGTGTTGGTGATTCAGCGACGCCATGTCGGGCGACGGGCGTCAGCTAGAATATTGTGTGCGTTGTGTGAACGGGTATAGCATTTTCTATATTGTTTAGAAGTCTTTCTTACACATGCGACAATGTGAGGTCTTTAAAACGAGGCAGGCAAAAGACCCCCAACAAAAAGAATATATTTCGAAGATCAGGTGGGAAGGAATCAGGAAAGATGGAAAACATGTCAGCTAGCGCAGCCTCCACTGAACACATCCTACTATGTAGGAATATTCTATTCCAACGTCAGGCAAAAGCTAAATGGAATGCGATGCTGCAAGCATGAGCATGATGTCTCGCAGTCGCAGCAGGTGAGTGCTTCGGTAAAACGTAAAAGCACTGCATTTTCGCAGTGTGCCCCACATCTGCGGATCCGCCATGAGAGACAGCATCAAACAAGTCCAATGTGGAGGCCGATGTGTCCATGGCCCGCTTTGGCATATGGGCCTTTTTTCCCGTGTTTTCTCTTGAAATGGACAGGCCGTGGTGCATGGGCCAGGGACAGGAGGAGGACTGGACCTGGACGAGAGTAGCCATGTCTGTACGCTTGAGGTAAAACCAAATATTAATTTTGCCTCATGCTGATTTATTTATATAAGATAAAAATACGATTCCGTATTTCTGTGACTAGAAAAATAAGCATTTGTTGCCGTGAGGTTCGCTGCGCTGCACCGAAGAGCGACCTGTCGGGTTGGCAGGAGGGCGATGACAAATGCAATGACATCAGATCCGTCCATCTAGATCAACATAGCCACCACTGGCTTGGTCTTTTCTTTCAAACAAAACACACCAATGGCTCGACGTTGACGACTCGCTGACGCCTTGAGGCATTGCCGGCGAGCGATGTTAAAGATTATTAAGAAGAAGATGCATGAAGATGACACAAGCTAATAGCCGGCCAGATTAATCAATTCATCAATTAAAATTAAAATGAGGTCAGCTGCAGTACGGCGTCGCCGCACGGACCTTCTAGAAGTGGCTGTACTGTTCAATAGTCTGACCTTCTAGATATCGCATAATTGCATGCAAAGTACTTAGGACGACCAGGAGAAACAGAAAAACTACCTCCGTCGAGCCAATTTCGTAGGGTTTGACCTCCGTCGCGTGGCCTTGGTCGCCAAGGAAACGCAGGCAGCAGGTAGCGACCTGCGTAGCGTAGGTACACCATACCTTGCCCTGCAAGCAACAAGAAAAGGAGGTCGAGTCGAGAGGAAAGTCCAGGGAGTAATTAATACTCATAAAATATGCTTTGCCGCCACGTTGTAGCATTACTACGTGCACTTTGACTTTTCTTTAACTCTCAGCTGTGACGATTAACGGTTTTAGAAAGGGCCTGGAGAGAAAGGTATTTGGCACTAGCTAGTCCACACGGCAGAAATGCCACAGGATTCACATGGCAAGTTCACGGCAAGTGGCCAAAGCCAACTACTCCTACCCGGAAATCGTCGCGGCATTTCTCGTTCGCTTGAACTTATAAGCTAAATTTCGCTATTTTTTAGTTATGGAATAAGAATTTTTTTCTTACAATAAATTAATATTAGCTAAAATAGTCGTTTCTTTTTAGCTAGACAAACAAATCAAACTGATGGCAGAAGAGAAGGTATGCGGTACTGCCGCCATCCTTTTTTTCCTAATAATACATAAAATAAGAAAAATAAAATAGCCGTATAATTGTTCAATTTTCAATCTTAACCTACAAGCCCAAATTATATACACCCTCCAATTGTCACAAGCAAACAAACTTTTTTTTATCAAACAAGCAAACAAACAAACTTAGATCTAAGGGCTCGTTCAATTACGCCATTCCAGGTCGTTCCTACCTCCTGGTCAGGAACGGTTCTAGCCTTGAGCGTTCAACACTTATTTTCAAGCACGGAACAATATTTTTCTCTCATAATAAATCAATATTAGTCAAAGTTAGAACTTATTTTTAGCTCAAGCGAATAGGAAATGTTCAGCCGGGCAAGGTATTTTAATTATCTTTTAAAATAATAAATAACTTACTTCGAATAAGAAGAAAAATAGAAATATATACCATTTCTCCCTACCTGTTGATGGTCTATAGATAGTTATTTAGAACTATTTTCCATTGCCATGGCTTTATTGCTCATTCTCATTTTTATTTCAAACAAACAAGAGCCAAAACACTCCAACTAGAGCACCAAAATATCGATAGCATATATAGAAGTTTCCTCTCTTTTTTTTCCCTATTTTAAAATAAATTAGTTACGGTTTTTAGAGACCAAATTACATTTTTTATATAATTGTAGGAATCGGGGACCAAGTTTATCCAATTTCGGTTACCCGTTTCATAGTTTATTAGTGTTGATTGATTGAAAGCTCCACATCGTCGTCTCTGCCGCAGCGCCCACACAGCGCCGCTCTACTCACGGTCGATGGTCCACTCCGACGTTTGTCGGACGCGTACGTGCACGGGAGTGGCATCACCGGCTGCGTTCGGTTGAGGGTATAAGCGCTTATTTTTCAGCACTTCAGCAGTATTTTTCTCTCACAAGATTTCAGCACTTCTATAGCACTTCAGCGCTTATCTACAGCACTTCAGCTTCACCGAACACAGCCACCGTAGCCGCACCGCGCCCTTGGACGCTAGCGGGGCGCGGCACAGCGGCATCATCGGAGAGTCTTCTTGGAGGTGATGTCAGGGAGCGCGCGGGCGCCGCCGTCTCCCACTCCAGCCTGGACGGGTGGACGCATGCAGCGGTAGCCGACGAGCCCATGCCATCATCTGACGTCGATCGGGGGACTGCGACCGACGAGATGCTCCGTTCCGAGTTGGCTACGTACTCCATAGGTACGTGTACGTATAGCGGTATATAGGCATGTCTCAGTCTGCCTGCTATCCGTTGCTAAACTCGCTGCGCATTACTATCAGGGCCGGAGCATTTAAGTACGTATCTTACATCAGAATGCAAATTCAGAAATGGAAATTTCGCGTCGCCAGATCTGAATGGGCAAGAACCGGAAGTAGTACTAGGAAGAACCGTCATTCGAGTGGCAGGCGCCATGAGAATTGAGAGAATGGTGAGAGCGACAAGTCCTGGCGTGCACGCACTCCTTTGGCATGGGAAGGCGGCGTCCGTGCCGAGGTTTGCCACCTTTCCAAATCCGTGGCGGGCAGGGCAGGGGCAGAGAATAATCGCCGGCCGTGCAGGCAGGGACGCCGAATCGGTCGGAGTGGAGGCACGGCACGGCACGCACTCCACGACGGACGATTGACGACACACGACACGCTGATGAGGGCGTGGGACTGAGACGATGGCCGGTGGCACAAGGCCATCAACGCCCACCTCGGGACGACGACGATATTCCGATTCGATTCGATTCGATTCGAGGGCGCCATCACGCCATTGTCATGACATGTACTACTGCTGCTGCTATCTGCTGCCGTGCTACGAGGCTAGAGGGCAGGTGGCGTGGCGGTCTTATTACAATTTCGTCTTGTTTATTCTTGACGCCGCCGCTCAAGGATCGGATCTGAATCGCGGCACCTGGGGGGCTGGCGCGGTTTGGGGGGAGTTGCATTTGGATTGCATTGCATGGGCGACTGGGCGTTCGACGAACCGCTGCGGTTGCGGTTGCGGTTGCGCGGCGAGGCAGGACGAGCGTGGTGCCTGCCACTAACCAAACCGCGTGCCAATGAGCAGAACCAGCCGCTCGAACGTGCTGGCTCCACCGAGAGAGCCCGGACCCCGGAACGCAGCGGCATCGGCATCAGCATCCGTATGTGTGCGCTTCAGTGCTTGCAGTAAATTCGGGTGCTCTTGAAATGTCAGTACACTGCCGACCTGTTGCTCGCCATTCCTGGCAGGTTTTTGGTCTGTACGGAATACTCTACTAGTGCAGCTATTGAAGCCTCTGCCAATGCCCAATGGACATCGCCTGTTTAGAACGCACAACTTTATAGGAATCACTTTATGGAATGGATTTCGCTTCAACTTCATCGGCCAGCTATTTAGCAGTGTTTTTCTCTCAAAACAATCAGCCAATCAGCCCTACAATCCAGCCCGCCGAACAGAGTGATTGTAATCAGACGCTTTTGAGCAGTACCAATGGTCCAACCATACTAGTATACTACCACAACAAGAAGAATTACAGTAATCGCTTCTGGTCATTGCATGCTTTAGGAATAAGCATCACTCTTCTTGGAAATAAATTCCAAATGCCTTATTAACAAGTATAAAAATTCAACGAATCCGGCTGCATGCTATCGCTGCGTTTAGTTTGCAAAAATTTACAACTATAGCACTTTCATTTGTATTTGATAACTTTTGTCCAATCTTGACGCAAATAGATTTAAAAGATTCATCTCGAGATAGACAGGTAAAAAGTATAAACATGCAACAGCTGCTACTTTATTTAGTGTTCCATACAGACGGAAAGTACAATCGATGTGATGGGGAAAGAGAAGAAAGTTTGCAATCTAAACGCTGCCAGAGAAAAGTATTTACATTTGAGAAGACAATTGCGCTATCATTATTCATTACTATGTACCAAGCGAAGCACGCAACAAAACGAAAAAAAAATAAAAGAGAAGGGAAAAAATCTATATAGTGGCGAGCACCTCTTTAATTCATGTACTCCACCAGCCATTGCGCCGCATTCACTCCTAATTTCAGCTGCTAAATCCCATCAGGTTCATACTACAACCCTTAAGCAGAAGAAATACTCCATATATATAAATAACAAATACAACTAGTACTAGTACCTACTTTTTTTTTAAAAAAAAGAAAAAAATCAAAAGAAAATAAATAGCTCAGAAGAACACGGAGAAATCACCATCTTTGGCCTGATCTCTCCTCCCGTCGCCGTCGCCGCCGACACGGCTTCCGTCCGCCACAGGCGAAGCCTTCCCGCCCTCTCCCTCGCCCTCGCCGGCCTTTGCGGCCTCGGCTTCATTGGACGCGAACACCTCGCGGACGACCTTCTCGACGTCAAGCGCCTCGTCGCCGTCCTCGTCCTGCGGCGGCGTCGGGATGAAGGGCGGGCGCGCCACCTGCAGGATGCGGTCCCAGTCGACGCCGCGGAAGAAGGGGTGGGCCTTGACGCCGCGCGCGCCGATGCGCTTCTCGGGGTCCTTCTCGAGGAGGCGGGCGATGAGGTCGCGCAGCGGCGTCTGCTCGCCGACGAGCTCCGGCTGCTTGGCGAGGACGCGGTAGAAGGTCTCCTTGCGGTTCTGCCCCCGGAACGGCGTGCGGCCGTAGAGCATCTCGTAGAGCACCACGCCCAGGCCCCACCAGTCGACGGCGAAGTCGTGGCCGCGCCCGGCGATGATCTCGGGCGCCACGTAGTCCTCCGTCCCCACGAACGAGTTCGACTTCGCGGGAGTCCGCGCGCCGGCCGATGAGGAGGCCGTGGTCGCCGTCGAGGACGAGGACGACGAGGAGGCCGTCCGCGAGGTGCACGGCGGCGACGGCGAGTCCGCGGCCGGCGCGGCACGCTTCGCGGCGCTGCTGGTGCGGAATGGGAAGCACAGGGCGGCGCCCGCCGGCTTCCCTGCTCTGCCGCGGCCCGGCGACGTCGCGGCGACCGGAGGCGCCGGCTTGGGACTGGTGACCGGCGCGTCCAGCTCCTGCTGCGGCGGCGGCGCCGGGAGCCGCGTGGAGAGGTCGAAATCGACGAGCATGATGTGGCCGCTGTCCTGGATGAGGACGTTCTCCGGCTTGAGGTCCCGGTACACGATGCCGAGGCTGTGCAGGTACTCGAGCGCCAGCACCAGCTCCGCCGCGTAGAACCTGCGATTGAAAAAAAAAAAACAAAACCCCGACCAGGGCATAAATTAGCGACCGAATTGTCAGGCAGTTTCTGCGCCCCGTTCGTTACGAGGTTGATGAGCCGTCGGGCGTACCGTATGACGGAGTCCGAGAACATCTTCTCGGTCTGGCGCCGGCGCAGCGAGTTGAGGTCCCCGCCGCCGCAGCGGTCGATGGCGAAGCCGACGACGGCGTCGGTGGCGAGGATGCCGCGCAGGGAGGGGAGCAGCGGGTGGCGCAGCGCCAGGAGCACGTCCCGCTCGAACCAGATCCGGCGGTGGCCGTCCCCGTCGCCGCTGGCCGCCTTCTTGTGCCGCGCGGCCTCCCGCGAGACCGCCTTGAGCGCCATGGCCGCAGCCGCTGTCGCCGCGGCGCCGCCTTCGCCCTCGCCCTCGCCATCACCGTTGTGCACGACGTGGAACACGACGCCCTTGGCGCCCCGCCCTAGCACCGACACCGCCTTGAGGTCCTCCAGGCTCAGCTGCCGCGGCGGCGGCGCCGGCGCCGCGACGGCCGTCATTGCGCCGAACGAAGGATCTGTTCGGTTGGGCGGTGGTGGATTGCAGTGAGGAACGGAGTGGGGTTCGTTCGTTCGTTGGTGCGTGAGCGCGGGGGAAGCGGGGTGGGGTGAGGTGATGGCCGGGAGGGAGGGGGGATTTGGTCGCGATTCGATTCGAGGATTCGGTGGAGCAACAAGTTGTGAGCGGGGAATTTATGCGGGATTTGCCTTGGGGACGAAGCGCCGAGCGTCGAGCGCGCACCGCGAACCGCAACCGTGGGAGTTTTGAAACGTCCCGACGCAAATACTCCCTCGAGGAGTCCCTATATATATATATATATATATATATATATATATATATATATATATATATATATATATATATATATATATATATATATATATATATATATATATATTTTCATAATATAATTAGTATGATTAGATAGATCTTTGAATATATTTTCATAATATATTTATTTGAAGATATAAATATTGCACGTATTTTCTATAAATTCAGTAAAAGTTGAGAAAGTTTGACCAACACGTATCTCATAACGACATCTATTTTGAGACGGAGTGAGTATTACTCTATATTTTATTTTATTTTATTTTATCCGGGCATATACAAGCCGTGGTGTATGGTGTCGTAGTGTCGTGTGCCGAGGTAGAAAAATGGCCAGGAAATCAGGGGGGTCGTCGGCTCTGCCGTCGCGACGCCGTCCTCTGCTTCGGCCTGCGCAGGAATATTTTTTTTTTTCTCATCTTGTAGGGCTTCTAGAAGGTGGCATGACCCTCTCCTTTTCTTTTTAATTTAGGGCAAAAAAAATTGAAGCAGAGGATACAATTAAGGTAGTTGCGCGCTTTTACTGTAGGGTTGGCAACGTGAGCATGCACCTTCTGATCTCTGATGGGGGCCATGGAATGTCTGCTGGCTAGCTGTCCGAGTGAAATAGGTAAGTACAGTCCTACTACCTCAGATTTCGGTGGTGGTACCAAGCCCGTAATTGTTGATTGATTGTTGGCAGCCATTTGGGAGCATGTTGACCATTCAATAGCAGGAGCTGACAATAGAACGAAACGACGAGATGAATGTTGCTCTTGTGTGTGTGTGGAAGTGGTGGACTGGTAGCGAAAGTATGGCCGAGAGGGGCACGAATTTTCTGTGACTGTGACTGAGCGCTTGGCAACCGTTGGTAGGGGCATGAACAGTGTTGAGTTCATATAGGGGATTTCGCTTATGAGTTTGATTTGAGCATCTCTCTCCTTTTTTTTTTTTTACTACGGAGGAAATTTAAAGAGTATGATGAAGAAATTTATATTCTTCATTTAGCTAGTGTGGGGGTTTATTTGTGAGTGGAAATTGTATCATAAATCATAGATGAACATTGTAGATGCATCTTTCACTCGAAAGCATAATGCTCACATATTTCCCCTACTAAGTGATCGGTGGGGCTTGATTCATATGCTTACACTCTACACATTTTACCATGACTCACACACCAGCCAACCAAGCAGCCGATTTCTAAGTTCCTAGTGGTGTTGTAGCCCTTGATATGTTGGTTTCATGATCATACTTCCATCAACTAGCTCATCATGATTTTGCTCTTCTATTCTTTCCATAATTGGTGTGAGGATGGATCACTAGCAGTCCATTTATAGAGCAATCCGCGCACGATCACTAGCTCTTCGATGGCAAATTAGAGGGCTCTCTTTGATTTTTCTATTACTTGTAGACATGTATGTGAGTAGCAACGGAATCCAATACATATAGAAATCGAATTTCGTACTATTGTTAGATAGAATTGTTCTAACTCATAAAAGCACGGGTTATCAGTCTGGGTCACATACGAGACAATGAGGGCGTGACTCAATACGTTTTGAAATCAGACTCCACATCGATCATAGCTCGACATGAATTATTCTAGCTTGTATAGGATAAAGAGTGGGGATAGAATGAACTTCCTCCTGTCGGAATTGTTAAGGGAAGGTGAAGGAATAAAAATGATTTAAGGTATAGATAGTCCATCTTGCATACATGAGCGATAATTAAACTCGCAGGAGACTATGGTCTAGTGCATGTGCATCCCTTGGAGGAGGGAATTTCATCTGTTACCTAAAAACAAACACCTATGTTATAAATTAAATCTTACATTTATTATAAATTAAATCCCACCCTCCCTCCACCAATTCACAACTCACTCACAAAGATTATTGTATAAGAAGATTTGATAGTTGGACGTTACATGAGAGGATGGTGGTAGTTGAATTTTGATCCTTTGAATTTGGGGGCAGTGAGAGCTTTGCCCATGCTTTGAAAGTTGGCAAATCCTCCGTGTTCCGCTTGCCAGTTGTCCGGCGCCATAATGTCCCCTTGTGTGAACTATGAAGTTACCAAGTTAGGATGATCCCGCACAGGAAGTTGTCAATCTCTAGCCACAGTATATTCCGATGTGATTGGAGTAATAAATAAAATCAATTAAGGTACAAGCACCCCCGTTGAAACTTCATGGCAACTCCAACATTTGACTGGAAAAGAGAAAGAAAGAGAGAAAGAAGGTGCAAGACGCTATAGCTTGTTTGAATGTCTTCTCTAGGGAGCCTGTATTGTATATGAGGACCATACCCATCCTGAGCTATCCTTGTTTGATACCCATCCTAAGCTATCCTTGTTTGATTATCTGGATTTTGGTTTCTTCTGAGCCATATAATAATGTTTTTCTCTCACAACAAATCAACATCAGCCAAAATCAGTATTTTTTTCAGACAAACGAACAATGTTTAGTTGTTCACATGAAGTCGTACAATAAAATAGATAAACAAGTAACCTTATACTGTAATACTTAACTTGTGTACCTATACTCTAATAGTCTCAACTTCACTTCTAATATCTTAATATAATTTAAAATACACCAATATATAACTAATTAGGAGAAAACCCCGCGCGTTGCTGCGGGAATCACCGATGAAATAATACTACTTATATTTACTATAATATGTGTTAGTGATGTGTTAGTGGATGATGACGTGGACATTTTGCATGGCAAGATAGAATGTGTTAATGGGATGTTGAGTGGATGCTGATGTGGACACTTTATATGGCGAGAGAAATAGCTAGTGGGGTTTGTTTATATAAGAAGTATAGATCAGCAAAGAATTTAAAGAAGAAGATGGGCTCATAGACTCATAGTTGAATGCTAACATTTGATATCCCCACTCTTTATGATGTGGAAACGTCCTGGCCATCTGGTGTATGGCTCACAGCTCACATGTTGCACGAGTTCGAGTTTTCTTCACCGTTTTATTTAATTTTATTACAAAAGCATCCCGTACAGTGGAAGTGCATTGAGCTTTCTCCTGATTGGAACGGAGCAGTTGGGCTGGCCGATCACAAATCACACAACTCAACCGATAGTCGCAGCCTAGCTACTCTCCGCAGGAGAACCTTTTTCAGACCTGATCCCGATGTCAAAGTAGTACTCCCTTCGTCCCATAATAAACACAATTTTGCTATTCATGTTTGACCGCTCGTCTTATTTAAAGAATTTTAATAAATATTATTTATTTTTTATGACTTATTTTATTGTTAGAGATATTTTTATAATGATTTATTTAATTTATTATTTATATAAAAATTTTGAATAGGATAAACAGGAATCGTAAAAGTCAAAGAATAAAATTATGTTTATTATGGTACGGCGAGAGTACGGCCCCGAGCGACGGCCCCCAAAATCATTTCGTACAGGTTCGCGTTGGGATCGTACTCCGATCAGTGCACGCCCCTGATCACCGTTGAAACCTCACATCATCCTGAACCATCGTCGCGGTCGCACTCGCGGTTGGACGAGACGAATCCCCGGTGTCAACATTTCCAGCCTTCGGGACCACCTGGAGCTGGAGCTGGAGCTGGAGCTGGAGCTGGAGGAAACGACGACGGATTCCGTGACGGGCATCTGGCCACGGCCGCGGTGACGGCGACTCCGATAGGCAGACGCGGTTGCCGGTTGGGAAGCGGTCGCGGTCGGGGTGGTTGGCCGGTGACCCCGAGCGACTGGACGGATGCATGGGCGGATGGCACGGCCGCCATGCCCGGCCCCATGCGGCACGGGTACGGGCGCTACGCTAGCTAGCTAGCTTTAGCCTTCGACAATGCAACGCCAGACGGCTATCGATTTCCAGATTCACCTTCACGCCATGCCGGCTCATAAAAAGGTGGCCTGCTCTTGCTGGACCTGTGCGCCACAGATTCGGGTCTCGTCCATGTTGAGTTTTTACGCCAAAACAACAGTCTTCTCCTGACTTGTGTCGTGCTCCCTTCGTAAAAAAAAAAAAAACAAATAGAATTCTATCACAGCACGGAGCTATAGTTTAATATCTTATTAAGTTAAACCAATTATATATATATATATAATATCAATATTTATGATATTTAATTAATCTTGTTAGATTAATTATTATATACTTTTATAATAAATGGGTTCGGAGCTATAAATGCGAATATTATTCACCATAAACTTAGTCAAATATAAACCACTTTAATCGGCATGCAATTAATAGTTGTCTTTTCTTTTAAAAAAGGGGTGTGCTAGAAATCATGGAAGAGTCGCTAATCATATGACTACCTATAATATGGTCGGAGCTTAGCATAATGGGTAGATGGTTAAGGCAATGATCAGCAAGGGCATAAAAGATAAGTAAGTACGCACCGATGGGCAGATGGGTAAAAGCGCATCAGTCTGTTACATAATGCGGAGTTGCCATTCTACCTCTCCTGGAACCCATCCAGATTTAACCCCCTAGTGCAGAGCCCACTTAAGGGCACTCCTAGGAGAAGCTAACAGCCTGTTCTTTTGGCTGAAAATAAGCGCTGATTTCGGCTCGTGCTGATTTGTTGTAAGAGAAAAATACTGTTTCGTGGCTGAAAATAAGCGCTGATTGATGAAAAGAACAAGCTGTAACTCCTTCCTCACTCTCTCCACGATTTCTGGTCATGTGCTCTCTACGGTCTCCACCCTATGCCCTTTACGTGCATAAGGGCTTGGACAAGCAGGCCTTCGAAGCTCCGTTCGCTTGTGTACCTATACGGGCAGGCGGGTGATGAAGTTTTGGGGAGCGCAACTATGCAACTACTCTTCGTTTTGTTAGTTTGTTCCCGGCGAGTCTATCCAGCTACTGCAGGTTTCCTAAAGCGAACAACCACTTCGGCTACTTTCCGACAACCACTCGTGAAACTGCACTGCGTATGTCTTCTTGTGTTGTGTCTAGATCGATTACTTTGAGTACCATTACGATTAAGTCTGACGATGGTAACAATCGTTCCCTTTGCATTCGGCTCAGATTCCACTCAAGGGTACAATGTGAACTCATCTCTAACACATTTGGTTATATGTGCTATGGGTCTGTTCTTAGGATTTGCTATTACCTCTTTAGGTAGCAGATTTGCATATGTGATTTGTGGATTGCTCATGCTTGTTTGTGTCTTAATGTATATGTTATCATATTTCTAAATTAAAGCATGTCGTAAAATGACGAAATATTCTCGTTTTTTGACATGCAACTCATGGGTATATCCATCCATCAATGGCAAAAGGCAAACCTGTGTAGAGGAAAGAGGAGCAATACATTCTCATGTTATGTAGACGAGAAAAGAAAAATGCATGAGGTTTGGAAAGGTAGAGTTTATAAACAAAAAAACATTGTTAAAAAAATACTCATCATGTCCAATAAAAATGTCATTCTTGAAAGGATCGAGGATGCCCAAAAGGGGATGAATTGGGCAGCTAATAATTTTTCGCAAAACAATTCAATCTATCACCATTTGCCCAATCTCACCCCACAAGTGCTCGTGTTTGATTCTAAACCTAAAACAAGTTAAGCAACCTAGAGCCAAATCCTAAACATGCAATTCTACTCTACGAATGTAAAGAGCACAAAATAAATATGGGAAAGTAAATGAGATAGAAAGACAAAGCCAATTTTTCCCGAGGTATCGGAGAGTCGGCACTCCCCACTAGTCCTCGTTGGAGCACTCACGCAAGGGTGTAGCTCCCCCTTGATCCTCGCAAGAACCAAGTGCTCTCTACGGGCTAATCCTTTGCCTCTCCGGCATGGTGGATCGCCCACAACCGTTCACAAGCTTGGCTTGGGCCGCCCACAAGCTCTCCAAGCGGTCACCAAGCCTCCGATCGCCACCAAGCCGTCTAGGTGATGCCAATCACCAAGAGTAATAAGCTCGAACTCTCACTTGACCCAACAAGGCCAAAGAGATGGATGGATGCACACAAGTCACTCTTGATCAACTCTAGGGAAGAAGCTCACTTGAATTTGCAATTCACTCAACCTCCCTAGGGCTCTTGCAATCTCACAAGGTCTCAAGGTGTGTTCAGCTGTGTGAAGTGACAAGAGACCTCCCATGGACGAGCACAAGGAGTATAAATACTCCCCACACAAGCCCATGCCCGTTAGGCACAAAGCCCTCTATTTTCGGGTGCACCGGACGCACTCTAGTTCACACCGGACGCGTCCGGTGGTTGTCCGGTGCCCCTCCAATGGCTACTGTATCTGCTCTGATTTTGAACGCACCGGACGCTGACAGTGTCCGGTGGGGCTTCACCGGACGTGTCCGGTGCTCAAAATTCCTCTCTGGAACCTCCGGTGCTCAAAATTCCTCTCTGGAACCTCTTTGCGTGGACACCGGACGCTCCCGGCTTTGTCCGGTGCAGCGTCCGGTGGTTGTCTGGTGCTAAGCCCTCACCCAGGGTATAGCACCGAACGCCCACACAGTAACTGCTGCGCGTTCGGTGGTTTCAGACTATCGTCCTTACTCTCTGAGACTGCACCGGACGCTCTGGCCCGCGTCCGGTGCAGCGTCCGCTGCAACTTTTTGGTCCAAAACTTCGCCGAATCGATAACTTTCCAAACGAAGTTTGTTCCAAATAGTTCACCGGACCTCTCTGCACTCACTAGACCTAGGTTTGATAAGTGTGCACCACACTACCATCTCCTAGCCAAGTCTAACTCAAGCTACCGATTCAAACCCCCTTAATAGTACGGCCAAAATAAAAAACAAGACCTAAACTACTCTAAGTGCCTCCCAACACCAAACGGCACTTAGAACTAGCATATCTCCGTCTTGTCTTCCGTCCTTTGAAAACCGAATCGATTTCAATCTCTAAGGACTTGAACCTACATGTTATTATGACCTAACCTCTAGGTTATCCTGCAAAACAAACGTTAGACATAATAACCTTCTTGTTGTCATTAATCACCGAAACCACTAGGGTCTAGATGCTTCAATTCTTACTTTCCAAAAAAAGTCAAACACTTCTAGCTTTTACAAGCATATATAAGAAAATACAAATATTTATGATGCATAGTATCATAGATAAATTTCTATAAAAAGTATCATTAGATGATTCACTGAATATATTTTCATAATAAACTTATTTAAAGATACAAATTTTGCTTATATTTTTTATAACCATAGTCAAATTTAAGAAGTTTGGTCAGCACAAATACCATAGTGATTTTTTATAGAGGCCTAGGGAGTATTTCATGTTGTATGTTATGAGCCTGTTCTTTTGGGCTGAAAAATAAGCGCTGATTTCGCTCGTGCTGATTTGTTGTGAGAGAAAAATACTGTTTCGTGGCTGAAAATAAGCGCTGATTGGTCAAAAGAACAAACTGTATGACTTTTTCTTGGTGTTATAGGTACAATTATGCATCATTCAATAAACTTGATCAAAATTCAAAACTAGAGACTTGTGATATGAGACAATTACAACGACTTACAATTTGAAACGGGCCGAGTATTATACATGGACCGAAACTTTATCATGACAACCTTGTCAACTAGGATTCTAACTCTTAGCACGCAAGCGCTAGAGTCAAGCATTCTCTGTTTCAACTTAGGCTTTGAGGCACGCTCGCCTTGAGAGAAGTCAAAAAGAAGAAGGTTTACAACAAGGACAAGGATTTTGTGCGGCGCAGGAGGCAGGCCGGACTGACCCCGGCTTGAGAGTTGAGACCGACCTGTATCTGTACTGTACCTGCGCGTGCCGAGAGAACCCACCACACAGCACAGGCAAAAGCTGCTGCGGCTACGTGTGGGTTGGTGGTGGGCACTTCTTGTCAATTCCAAAACTCTGATCCGCTACAGATGAGTTAACTAAAATCTGCTGTAGTTAAACGTTGATTGATAGACGCTTCACCTAAACGCAAACTAAGGCCCTGTTTAGTTGCCAAAATTTGACACTATTCTCCATTACATCAATTGTACTTTCCGTCTGTATGGAGCACTAAATGAAGTAGCAGCTGTTGCATGTTTGTACTTTTTATCTGGTTAGCTCGAAATGAATCTTTTAAGTCTACTTAAACCATGATTGAAAAAAGTTATCAAATACAAACGAAAGTGCTACCGCGTACTTTTTCACCTTTTTTTTCACCGAGTAAACACCACCTAAATTAATGTTCCCACAACGATAGTCACGCGAAAATCAAGATGTGCTGGCCTACCTCGCGATCGAACTGTCTGTTCTGATTTTGTATAGTCACTCTGAACCCCCTTTTTTTTTTCTAAAAAGTTATATTCAGTCACTGAACTATAATGCATGCATGGCCGCACAAGAAAGGAGCAAGAGCAATTGGAGTTGTTTAAGGGCCAACTCACGGATTGACTTTGGACACTAGAGATATGATGCATGACTAAAAATCACGGAGGCATACTTTTCTCAATAACTAAGGTGACAATAGGATCCAGATGCATGGCTTTTGCTTACATTATCAGGGAACCAGGGACCCTTTTTATCGGCTGGTCAAACTATTCCATTGAGCACCAAACCAGCATGTATGTTATCTGAACAAATTGTAGATATCTTGCTCTGCTATGCTCATAAGTGGAGAAGGGCCAGCCAACTTTGGCCACTAGCCGCATTAGCTAGTGTAAGTATATTCTATGTTTTGCTCTGGTAGTGGCGGCGTCCTAAAAGCGTCGCTTGGCGTCATCTTTCTGCGGCCTTTCGCCCACGATTTCCGCGTTGCTTTCGCTGCGCATCGCGCTCGAAAGAAAAGCAGCCGCTCCGGTCGGCTTCCATGGCCTAATAGTCGGACCACTAAGGCCCTGTTTGAAAGCATCAACTAAATTTTAACTGGTTAATTTTAGTTATAATGTATCCAAACACTTTATAGTTAAACCCAGCTAAAGTTTAGCTAGAAACAAAATGTACACAATCCAATTAGCTATTTCAATCCAGCTAAAACCAGCTAAACGGCCTAAATGACCAAAGTATCCCCAACTAAAGTTTAGCTAGAGCATCAAACACATCCAGCTAAAGTTTAGCTATCTCAACAATAGTATTAATAAGGGGTAGTATGATCAAGAATTTAAGTTAGCTAGAGCATCCAAACACTCCCAACTAAAGTAATGTTTAGCTAGCTAAATTTTAGCTCTATCAATTAGCTAACTAAATTTTAGTTGGGGTGCATCAAACATGCCCTAATTGGATGCACGTACTGGACCGGAGTGATGCCCTAATGCACTACCGTAGTAGTAGACCTTAGTGGATCCGTTTGGAGATTCTGTGTTTCACAAAGCATGCACGCAGGGAGAATAGTTGGAAAACTGATCTTCTCAGCTTTTCGACACGGCAAATAAGGCCCCGTTTAGACGCGCAAAACTTTTAGAATTTAGAAAAAGAATCTTTATCAATAAATGTACAATCATGGCCTAAGTAGGCTTAAAAGATTCGTCTCGTGATTTACATCTAAACTGTACAAACATGCAAAAATTTCATCTACATTTAATGCTCCATACATGTGCCGCAACATTTGATGTGATGAGAATTTTGGAATTTTGAAGTGCATCTAAACAGGGTCTAATATAAAATGGCTGATACTCCCACCGTCCCATATTAGATGACGCTATGGGAAACGTGCGGGTTAAACTTTCTCAAGTTTGACTATATTTATAGAAAATATGTGCAACATTTTTATTTCTAAATAAATTTGTTAAAAAACTAGATTTAATACTAGTTGTGTACGTTCGATATGAATACTTTTTAATATAAAATTAGTTAAAGTTGAAAAGGCTGACTTCTCAGAAAACGAGAATGACATTTATTTTGGGACGGAGGGAGTACGTCATGAATACTAGCACTACAAGTTGTCATTCAGAATGTCGGGCAATGCAATACAAACGCAGGTCGCGTTGATCTTTGTGTTACACATACCATCCCTAGGTTTGGTCTGAGAAAGAGATGGGCCGGGGCTCGTAGTAGATGTCTGAGAAGCGATCGACGACATCGAGTAGTGCTAGGAGAAAGAATCAAAGAAAGCAAAGGCGGCCAGATTCGGAAGCCGCTGTTATACCTTTTGTGCCCTCCCAGTCTCCCACGCCCCACGCCGTGGGGATCGGAACTCCGTGACAGCTGATAAGAGTAAAGCGAGAAAAGGGAGACGATCGTGGTGTCTGCGAACGAAATTCATTGCAGCCCCGGTGCGCCAGTGCGCCCGTCACATAGATCACACACAGACACAGTGGGCTATGGACGGGAAAGAGACCTCTGAGGCTCCAGTTGGGTGCAGCGGCCAGCGGCCAACCACCGACCACTGCTCCCGTATACAACTCGACAAGGACCGTTCCAGAAATCTCCTCGCGGCTTCAGGCAAGGACGGTTCAGAAATCTTCACGGAACGATAGAGAGAGAATGCATGCGGTCACGAGCTACGACGCGAGCACCGGCCTGGTCTGCCTTTGAACCGCTCGAGCCCCTGCACGAGAAAGGCGTTCCGGTTCACCATCACTGGGCCGCGGCAGTAGTACGTGTGTTTGACCATTGATTGACACGAGCGAGCGTGCGTGGCCATACAAAGGCAAAAGGTACTAGTAAGGACGAAAGCCTCCTGGGCAGGAGGAACGACGTCCTCACGTGAAATGGGCAACGCTGGTCCGACGGGGTCGCGTGAAATGGGCAATGTCGATCGCATTCAGGTCAAGAAAGGGCGCTCTCGGGTCCACAGGCTACCGTGCCATGATTAATTTTTTGTTTCAGAATTCTTCCTGCCATGATTAATTAGCCGCGGAATGCTGGAGATGATGGGTGTGCCATGTGTGCGTGTTTCCTTCATTGGCCCGGCCGCTCTCCCTCCTCCAACTTTGGAGGTGTTAATTGGCGAGAGCAACAGCTCCCCGTCGGGCACAATCACCTTTGCCGCTTTGCGATTAGACGGTCGGGCTGTGTGGTCCTCGCGCATTCCGTGACCGTGAGCGAGGACGGGACGCCTGCTTGTGCCGGTGCTGGAGGAGGACGATTGGTTTGGCTCCTCACGGAAATTAAAGGTGGCGTACGTGCGCTCGCGACGCGCGTCCTCGGGGTGGGTTCGCTTTGGGCACGGTCTCCTCGTGCGCCCGCGCCTTTGCGTTGCGGATCCCCTCCGCCTCCGATCCTCTCGGGCCGGCGATCACCGACGACGCCAACGCCCAGGGGTATTGGGGTGACAGAGATTGGCGGTCCGGTCCTCTTCGCGGATTACTCCAGGGAGGAACCGCGCAAGGCGCAAGTGGCAAAGAAAGGACTACGGTTCGGCTTGAGAATATCCTCGGCTTGATCCTCTCGCATCGCACGTGGCCCTGTACTGTGCGCGTAACCGAACGCACCAGGGGACGTTTACGCACTTGCAATTGCAAGGGCAGCAGCATCCAGCTGGGGATCATCAATGCTCAAGTACAATTATTCCCAAGAAGAAAATGCCATTCTGTTGGTTTTGCAGTACCGGTGCGCGCTGTCATTGGCGCCACGCATTTACTGGAGGCGCACCGCTGACCGCACGCTCCATGTTGTTCCAGGTAGGTTTGTCCCATTACGCTCGCAGTTGCCCCCGGTACTCTCAGACTGTCTCCAACGGAGCGCCCAAAGGGCGACCCTCCAAAAAAGATCATGCACAGTGTATTTGCCTGCTAAAACACGCCTCCAACGGAGGACGCATTCACGAGACCCAATTTGCGTCCGACGAAAGACGGAAGGCAAATATGCATCGCCTCTCACCCTAGGAGGCAGTCTCTCGCGCACGAGTGGTGGCCCATGGAGGTGTCGCGGCACGGACGACGAGTCGCTGGCGGCGAGGCAGCCGGACGATGGAGCTCGGTCGGCGACGGAGCTTGGTCGACGAGGCAACGACGGCGAGGCGGGCCCACGACGGAGCGCTGCCGGCGAGCCGGATCTTTGATGTGGCGCGGCCGGCGAGGCGGATCCGCGAAGGAGCGCTGCCGGCGAGGCAGATCTCCGACGAGGCACGACCGGCGAGGTGGAGGAGCGGGGCGCGACGGGGAGCTGCCGGCAACGGGGAGGAACGGAGCGCGGCGGTTCCTCGACGGGGCGCCGGGGAGAAGCGGGGCGCGGCGAGGATGGGCTCCGGCGAGGTGGATCCGCGATGGAGCGCTGCCGGCGAGGCAGATCTCCGACGAGGCACGACCGGCGATGTGGAGGAGCGGGGCGCGACGGGGAGCTGCCGGTGCCAGGGAGGAGCGGGGCGCGGCGGGTCCTCGACGGGGCACGGCGAGGATGGGCTACAGCGACGAGCGCGGCGTGGGAGACCTTGGGGAGCCGCTAGGGGGCCGTCGCCACCGGTGTCCGAGGAGCCGTCGCGCGCGCGAGCTTGTGGAAGAGAGGTGGTCCGGACGACTGGAAGCGAGAAGAGGTTCTACTTCTGCGTAGGCCGTTGGAGAAGAGAAGTTTTGCGTCCGTGACCATTTCACTGTTGGTGACCCAAACCAGAGAATGTCTTCGATTTGGGTAGGAGCTGTTGGAGATAGTCTCACGAATCGGATTGCATGGTTAGGTGTAAACCTTTATGCATACACGGAGGGTAAGCAATAGCTAACTATGTATTCATTGTAGAGAGCTACCTATGACCATCTGTATTATTAGCCTTGCTGTAAGAGGCTATCAGTGTTTAGTGTTCAGATCTTAAAGAGTTCAAAGTACTTACGGATGTAACAAAGACGATAATATGGCATGCAATAAATACGATGTAGGCTGGCAGTTATGAGCCTTGCCGGAATGTAAATATTGGAAAATCAAATACTTGCAGCATGGCCTACGGTAGTATTCAGCTTTGGTGAACGATTACATCTTGACCGTCACTTGTCAACCAGTCAGTCTAGCTAATTCTGTTGTGTTGAATTATGTACATCATAACTAGCCATGAATAAAAAATGGGTATGGACAAGCAGACACAGCTGCAGAACATTGATTCAATCAATGAATTAAAGAGGGAATAAGCGAGAACTAACTGGGGTGTGTATTCTGGTTGGCGGCTGCGTCAGGAACCAATATACACGCACAGGTTGCCAGGGTGAGTAGACTGATTAGATATTGCTGTACAGTAACTAGATTTCTATTCTGCCAAGAGATCAGATTGGTCTGTGCCTGCCTCTAGGCATTCGCTTCTAACTGTCAATAAGCTCATCACGATTTTGGGCCTGTCACGTACCCGTATACAAGATCTGGCTGCCTGAAGGACTGAAATATGCCTCCAGCCTGGAATAGCCATGCTGCTAAATTTGATATTCATACATGGGCCAACGGTTTTGTCCTGATCAGACCAAATGTTGTATGGGTGAATCGGAATTTGCAAGTCTCATAGGCGTTTGAGCTTCAAGAATTTTCTGCATAGCAAAGTGGCACCTGAAATTGCCAAGGTACAGGGTGTCAGAATAACTGCAGATGATGAAATCGGTTAAAAAAAAAATGCCTGGCAACTGAATTTGCTCCTTTACATTCAGCTAAGGGCATGTTCTATACAAGACTATAAGCAAATAGTAGCTATTCAAGTGAAGAAAAATAGCATATTAGAAACGGAAGTGCAATGGCTTGACATGACAAATGCTATAACCACAGCACTGGAAGAACTGAAGTTATACTTGACATTAGACAAGACAACACTGCAAAACAGCAAAATCTTGGATTTGTGACAGACTAATGGATTATAAGAAACAATATGGTGAGAAGCATGCGCCACATTTTCCCACATTAGGACTTGTTTGGATGCACTCTCACCTCAACCCACGTGTTGGGGGTGGGAATTAAACTAACTTACACCATAATCCACGGATTGAAGTGGATACAAATGCATCCAAACAAGACCTTAAAAAAGTTTGTTCAATTATGCTGGTGCTTTTCAGTGGGCGTGAATTTGACATGTTTTCTGTTTAAAAAGATTGGACATGCACACAATGAATAAAATGTGATAACTGTTGGTTTTATTTTCCTTTTGGGGGATAATGACCAAAGTTCAGCTAGGCGCTAGGCGGAATCTAGGCGCTGACCCTCCCCCTAGCGCCTAGTCGGGAGTACTAGCGCCTAGGCGTTCCTAGGCGTTTTGGCAGTACCGCAGGAGAGGGAAGCAGGGGAGGGGAGCAGCGAGCAGGACTGCAGGAAAGGGAAGCAAGGGGAGGGGAGCAGGGAGCAGTGAGCAGGGGAGGGGAGGGACTGACGGGGAGGAGCGGGGTACGAGTAGGGGAGGAGCAGGACCGGCGGGAGGAGCTCATCTGGCGGGGAGGAGCTTGTCCGGCGGCGAGGTGGACCGGCGGGGATGACCAAATGGCAGGCGGGAACCCTTTCTCTCCCTCTTTTCCTTCCCGCGCCGCGCCAAATCGCGCGCGCTCGCGGGCACAAAATGCCGCGGGCTCGCGCGCACGTCCGCCTCGCGTGTCTGTGCCACCTCCGCGCTGCCAATCGCGCCTCCACGCCGCCTATCGCCCAGACGTGCGACTACCCCCCTAGTCGAGGCGACGGGCCTCGCCCAGCGCCTACTCGCGAGTAGTCGACGCCTAGCTGAACTATGAGACTTGTAAGAACCTCAGTTCAGGGACTTTATTAAATGCATTTCACCATGTATAGTAGCAGGATCGACCAAATACTTGGGCTACTAGGGTTGCGTCTTTAGTCTTAGGCCCAAAAGGGATACTTCCCTTCCCCTATATTTTAGCCTGTCCAAGCTAATGGTCCTCATTCTCCACCATAAAACATACTCAGTCCACTTGACCATCTGGACTGTTCCAGATCCATTGATCCCACGTCCGCATGGCTCTTTCCTGTCATTCCTCGCCCCGCCCCCGCCCCCTCTTTTATTCATTCGCATCAAGTAGAGGTGCTTCTCACACTGCCACGCCAAGGATTCAAAATCCATACCCTAGATGGCAAAGGACCAATAGCAGAAGCAAATTGGCTGCCTACTGGTGCGAGCATCCTTATGACCACCCCTCGAAAGGTTGGCCGTGTGGCCGCACACCTGCTTCCTAAACCGTCCATAACCTGTCGCCTGGTCCTGCAGCTGTCGCTTTCAGGCTCATTCCTCCCAGTTTGGCAGACAGGGACAGCAGCTCCCAAATTCCTATCCACGGTGGACAGGGACAGCAAGCAAGCGAACAGGAATTGTTAGAAATCGGCTTGAATGCCCCAAGTATTCACTAATTAGGTACTTGCGATTGTATGGACGGTTTATCTTATTGTTGCATAGTTAAGCATGGTGCATGGAGTACATTTATCATCTCAACTGAGACTTTGTCCTTTATTTTTTCCATTTCTAAATGTGTGACTGGTCTAGGTAGTTTTACGACCTCAGTTTTTGCCTCTGATCTTAGCTAAATGCTGGGTCCGCCACCGTACTAGTTTACTTAGGTAAACATAAAGTTAAATATTACCTCCATGGTAAGTGATCTGTAAACATGGAAGGAGTAACCATTATATCCCTGAAGTTCTCCCTTTTCGCTAAAACAGCTTTGTAGGGTGGTTCAGTTTCCTGAATGCTCCAGCATTTCCATAGAGGAAAGAGACTTCTTCTTTGCCGCACTATGTGAACAATTAAGCCTGCAAGAAACATCTCAGGAGGATCCACTGGTATTTCTCTGTAAGATGCCGGTTGCTGCTCGAAACCAGAATCAGCCCCATCAAGTGCAATTATTTGCGCATCATGGCCACTGTTTATGCCTTCATAGCTCAGATGCTCATCTATGGATACACTGGATCCATTATACCCAACAAAGCCATTTTGCGTATTTTCGAGGTCTGGTTCAGTATTGCATAATGGAACCTGATGAGAAATTTGTCTTTCATTCAGTACTGTCGTACCTGTAACAGGAAAGGTAATACGTTAGATGATTACAGAAAAGATGGGTGAAGTTTGCAAAACCAGACTCCATACATATTAAAGACTGCGCAAAAGAGAAGGTAAAAGAAACTTCCACACAAATTTATGCCGACCTGATGCTCTTGTATGATCAGCATAGCCCTGGATTATGCCATCATCAGGACCATTATCATGATACCTGTTCACATGCAAAATTCTTCGAGCAAGCTTTTGTATCATTGCTGTATCAGCTGGAGAGTTATCTGAAAGAGCACTTATTGCAGCAGATCGTAGCCTAAGGATGGAATTGATTGAAAGGCGAGATGAAAATTCATCATTACAAACAATGCTGCAAGGAAACAGAGCGAAAGTAAACTCAGAAGTCGGAAGTTTGTGAACCTTGATAAGAGAACAGCATCAGAACTGAAGTTCCATAGAAAATAGTAGCCACAGTAAGATCTCAGTTTATTCATACCTTGTGACAAAATGCGAACATGCTTCCGCTATTGCAAAGTCCACACAAGGAAGTGGTCCATATGCATATACATGCACGTCTGGGTATTTGCCAAAAAGCTGGTCAACAGCAAAGTTAAAAACCAATCAGCAATCATAAGGAAACAGAAAAGGCAAAGTACTAACGGACAGAAAATATAAAGTGCATTGACAGTAAACATAATAAACCTCCTAGGTTGGTCTAGTTAGTTTGAAAACATGCTAAATGACCATGTGAGCTGAAATGGTACCATTTGCATTTCAATCTCATAGGATATAACATATATAGTAGTTTTTTGCTACAAAATTGTGTGTAGTCATATGAGATGAGTAACAGAAAATATGCTTCACCTAAAGACATAAATATAATAGACGGATTGGTCCATCTCACAGTTTTGTTGCTTTGGAATCTGTGTGATTACAGATCCAAAAGTATTCCTGATAGCTGATACATACATAAACATGCATGTACTTCATACCTAGCTAATTATGCTAAATGTTACAACAATAGACCAAATTTAGGTGAAAAGACGTATTAGAAACTAAGGTTAATAGAGGTTCCATAAGGATGATAATTAACAAACAGCACTCTTGAAATAAAACTGAAGGTTCAACATCTTTACCATGATTCCTAGGACTGTAGCAACAGCGCCTCCTAAAGAATGCCCAACAAGACGAACTTTATATCCATGACACTCACTGCCCTCCCCCAGCAGTGTAGAAAGGAATCCAAGTCTTCCAGATGATGTGTTTTCTGGGTTGCGATTTCGGAAAGAGAGACCAAATTTGTCATTTTACGTATATATATAATCAATCAGAGTAGTTCATGTATAGCACCTAATCTTTTAATCTGTGCAATAGTGGTTGGTATGGAAAAAAAAACAAACCTCCTGTGCATTCATTTAGTTGCATAAAAAGCTCCCTGGCAGACTCTACAATTCCACTATGCCCATAATGTGGAAAGGTTGAAATAACTCTCTCTCTTGTAGTTGCAGGTAATTGTTCACTACTGAAAAAACAGAACGTAGTATCAGAAACAAGGTTTGTGGATAACACATAGCATAATAACATTTATAATAAGAAAATACCAACAAAATAGAGGATTATTCTGCGAATTGGTATCTATACTTTTATCCCATCAGCTCATTGACTTAGTTAATCATCATTTTTTTTATCAGTTCATCATGCAGGTCTTGTATGTTTGAGTTGAAAAACACACTGTATGACAAAAGATCTGATATCACAAGTACGATAAGAATTTTGCTGCCACACTGTTAGTCCTACAACAATAGTTCAGATGAACTTTCATCAGTTTCATGTGAATCTTGAACAATATTCTCACTGCTGTAATACTCATTCACAATAAACGGCTTCAACTCCTTGGTTGTTTTGGTGGCATGGTGGATTTGGAAACATAGAAATCGGAATGACTGTATTTTCGAGGGGTTTTCTCCTAAACGTGTGGGATATAAGAGATGAGGCAACATTATGGTTTATGGCGCGCCAAAGGGTTCTGAAGCATATGGCCATAATTCTTTTGCTAACGGTCGTTGGTTGTGGTTAAGGTTTGTTGGTGAATCTTTTTTTGTAACTTCTTTGCCCGGGGTTGTACGAGTCATCTAGACTCTTAACATAATGATACCCAGTTCTTAGGCGTGTTCAATAAAAAAATATTCACATTAAACTCTGATTGATAGAAAGCCATATTACATTGCAATATTCAAGTCCTTCATTGTAAAAAACACCTTGCCATGGACAAGGTTCTATTGAGGAAGCTGGTAATGATAATAAAAAATAAGCAAATCCAATAAGTAAGATTTTTTTTTTAAAAAAAATGTTCACAAGAAAATAACTTTGAGGGTCATAACCAAAAAAAAATAAAAAATCAGATCCTATTGTTGAACTATCATTTTCTGAAAGTTCATATATTAATGTTGTCCTAAAGGAATCTAGTAGAGATGAGCACAGGTGGTCCTAGTGTAAACAATTAATTTCTTTTTTAAAATGGGAAAACAATTGATTTCAACCACATCAAGAGGGAGGATACATAAAGAACTGAAGAGGCAAAAATAAGAGGGAGTTACTTTACTAGTCCATCCAAATCTTCCACAGTAAAAGCACATTCTCTGCATAATCCATCAGTTATGAGATCCTCTGGTGTCTCTGTTCCACGAACCCCAATAACAACAGTTCTTTTGTCATGAAGAACCACAACAAAATAAGCAGCTTCACGCTTGCTCTGCGTTGATGAGTAAAACAGATCATCCTAAGTTCAATGTTTTACAAAGAAACAACAAGAAGTATATGCTCGCTACCAAGTTTGATTTGTTCAATTGTGCAACAATGCTTTCAATGAACAGAACGCAAGCAATTGTGCCCAAAAAACAGGGTTCAGCTTAACGGATCACCATGGCAAAGCCAGGTTCAAAGCTACTTTAGATTGATCAGTTATATCCATGGACCCTCAAAAGCATGTTCTTTAACCAACTCAAAATAATTTATAGAAAAGGCTGTCATTAGGTTATAAGCAAACTCCAGAACCAGAAGTTACTAAGGATCAACTAAATGAACGGGGAAAAAAGACAAATCAGCTAAATGAACTTCAGAATGTCATGTGTAACTGGTTGAAATAATCACATCATCTCACTTAAGTCAGCATTCATAAACCCTGATGGCACTAAACACATGATATTACCTGGCAAACACGCCCTTTCAGAAGTGCTTTAGGTGGTATATTAACAAATCTAAGGAAGGCTGCGGCATGGCCTCGCCACCAATTATCACCATCAAGTGCAGGGCGTCTGCACAAAAATTAATATGTAGTTGTTACATAATAACACATTAATAAGGTATGCTACTTTCTCAGTGCAATGATTTTACTCTGGTCCTTAATACGAGAAACAATGCAGGTCAACATGTCATGAGGACCGAATGGTTTTACACTGAAAACTAGATTCAACGTCACTACAGGGAAGATTAAGCAGAATAATACTGACGGTTAGCTTAATTCATCTAGCTAGTTTAAAGATAGACGCCAAGCTGAACAGGGCTGAAGGTCTGAACCATAACGATAAACATAAAACCTTAAAAAATTACCATGCAATAGAAGCATCAAAGCTTACGGGATACCTTCTGCGTGCCCATGGAGTTAATACACCTTGTCTATAGACCCATGCACAGGGAAACAGAATAGGGTTTCGTCCAATATCAAGAAGTGGCCCCTGCATTACAACCATGTCAGCTGCGATCACGGTAGGCTGGCAGGAGCAGAAATGATGTCCCAACCAATAGTATCAGTACCGTGTAACATGCTTCCGCAAATGGATGGAGGAAAGCAGCTTCTTGCATAAGCTCATGGGATGCCTCCATAAGGTCAGTCTGCGATTCAGGTAAATTCCCATGCTTCTGCAATAGAGCAAGCCCTATGATATGTACAATAAAGGAGATATTCAGTATCCTCTGGATACACCAGTAATAACAAAAAAACAATTCAATTAAAACATGATACATAGATTTGTAAAAATCATATGCTTTTGATACATTCACTAAAAATGTAACAATTATCTTAGGTATGGTACCAACTAACAATGCTCCCTTCTTTTATCAATATCCATACACACGACTTTCTTTAACTAAAACAACCTGTCTATGGAACACAACATAATTCCAATATCATTGGAGTTAATCATCCATGTATAAAATCAAAGGATCTTGCAAATAGCAGGGGAAATATATTGGCAAGTTAGAAGGCAAAAAAGGAGGGTGGACACATAGATCCAGTCAGAGTAGCATTTTTGTCATCATATTCTCTTTTGGAGTAGCGATAAACATATCACACACACTGTTGAATCCATTATGTGATTTATATGTCAAACACTTGAACTTTAAACCTAATAGAAATTACTTGTTGATATCTGTGAGCATGAAGACCTAACACAGCCAGATACATGCTTAACAGTTATAAAGCAAACTGCAGAATGTTTGTTGACTAACTGCAAGTCAAATGAATTAAAAGAAGCACAGCACTGAGATTTTTAAATGAAAGTACAGTGTCAAAGAGCCAACCTGCTAAGAGCTCCAAATGTCCAGTCCCAGAAGCACGATATGCAACCAAATCACCAAGGAGTCTTGCAACAGAATAAACCTCATCTTCTTCCAATACGGTTCTAAATTAGTAAATGAAACAATCTGCTCAAACAATTATACTAACATTGGAGTTCCAAAGTGTAAAATCACTCGATTGACACCTACAGATATTTTGCACGTCCTAGGCAGCACAAAGCTTCTCGAATTCCGTGGTCGAACACTTCCCTGTAATGAGCTTTCCATGCCATATCATGTGTTGCATAAAATGATCGCCACCTCAATATATCAGAACCCGTGAAGCATTGAACAATGACCACAACCCAGGAAAGGATAAGAAATAAAGCAATAAGTGCTCGTCCTGAGACCTGATCAGCTTCATCCTGTCCTAGATTATAAACCATGCAAACCAATTATTCAAGCCCAAGTAGATGAGTGGATTAGTACAGCAGAAAATAAAACCTCAGGATAGTATAACGAAATTTACGTACTCTTAAGAGTTGCTCCTAGATTCTATTAATTAACTATTTTTCAGTAAATTTATTGGAGGCAAAAACTGCTCAAAGCAAGAATGGTTATCATGTTTGTGGTACCATTCACTCAAAAAATTCCTTATGAAACCTCAAGAAAAATGTGCTCTCCCCCTTTATTTATGCCGTTGTGTATATATGAAACTCACGTGACTGTAAACTATCAGCAAACAAGAACTTCTTGTAAAGGATGTCCAAAACTAATAAGCAATAAATGGATCATAATGGCAACCAACATACCAAAGAAGCAGGAAGTGGATCTTCTTTCTTTCGAGAGATCTCTTACAATGACAAACATGAGATAAGTTGCTGCAACCAACTGCAATGCACCAACTGCCATACCAAATCTGGTCCACCACAACCAGCGTTTGTATCTCACCTGTTCAGCAAGATGAACGAAGCAATGTGATAAGTTAGCAGGAATTCCTAAGAAAAATGAAAGTAGAAATGCAATAGCTGCACTTAAAAATGTTTCCATCAATATCCCCTTGCTTTATTGTTCAATTCATCTTTTTCTGTTTCCTCTCTTCCTATATGCCTTACTACCTTCACAAAATGCAACCATGAATCAGTTTACTTCTTCAAGGATGTCTGAACTCTAAACAGAGTGCTGCTATGTTAGCATTGGTTTTGAATATTTGGGCAGGCATACATGGTTACAAATGCAAACACGAAGGATGCTCAAATAGATGGAAAGATAAGGTCAATTCACAGTAAAGCAAGAAGGGGGTTATCCACACACTTGGGTAACTGAGGTGTCTCATAGCTCAGGGACGGAATTGGACTGCATGAACAAGTGGACAGTTGAAAGGGCTAAAATGGAGTGATTCCAAATTAGACAGGCAACTGCCTCCTAGACTAAACCAACAAAACCAAATCGATGCAAATGGTAGCCATTGACCTATAAATAATTATGAAATCAGGTTTCCAATCATAGCTAGGTTTCCAATCATAGCTCGTATACCACACCAAACAAAGGATTCTTTGATCAGAAGAAGCTTCCAGACTGAGCTCACAGTAAAACCAATCTATGCAGTCTCAATAGGCTCATTGTGCTTAACCGCATAAGTTCCACTGTCTGCTCATGTGGATCATATAAGCTACCAGCTAAATTTTTTTAAATACACAAATCCATTTTGAGTGCGAGGGAAATTTGCTGTACTCACAACTTAAGCCAAAGACACATCAATTACACCACATTTGCATCAAATTCACCTGAAAACTAAGTTAACACGCATCAACGAGAGAACTTAGACAGCAGAAGCTCGAGCTATTGGGACACTAGCTTGCGTAAAACCAGCACAATCTAAGCTAAATCCCGTTGGCCAAACCCAGCTTGCGCCGACCAAATACAATCTAACGGAGGCTGAAAGTAGAGCTCTCACCCTAATCTCATGGCGAGCTACGGCGTCAGCTGCGACAGAGGCGTCGCCCTCGTGGAGGTGGCGCTTAGCTATGGCGTCCGCCGTGGCGTGCTGCGCGCGCGCGGCGCCGATCATGGCGAGCACGCGGACCCCGGCCAGCGCGGGCGCAGCGGCGAAAGCGAGCGCCCCGCGGCACCCCGACGGGAGCACGGCGTCGATGAGGTAGAGCCCGAGCAGCAGCACCGCGAGGTTGAGCCCGCCTACAAGGAAGGAAACCACCCGCACCATCCCGATACGGAAGGAGGCCGCCGCCGCCGCCGCCGCGGCGGCGGAGTCGCCGGCGCGGGGGGCCATGGCGGCGGTCCTCCGCCGGGCGGGCGGCGGCGGGGGAGAGGAGGTCGCGCGGCGGCGGGGGAGGAGGCGGCGGAGGAGGAGGAGCGGGGGAGGGGCGGTGGACCCGCGGGTGGGGAGGAGGGGCTTTCTAGACATCCGGCCGCGGCGGTGGTGGTTGCGCCCGCGCGGCGGCCATGCCCGCGGAAAGCGTGGGGCGCGGGTGGTTGGGGACGGGGACGGAAATAGACACCGGGAGGACGGCGGAGGGTGCGTCGATGTGGTCCTCGGAGGACTGGGGACGTGTCCGAGGTTCAGCTGCCTTGCTGATTGGCAATGGAGGCTCTGCTGGACTCTGCTAGTCTGCTGGTTTAAATTCCCTTTTTCCACTTCTTTTTCTTTCTTCTGGAAGCATTCGTGTAGATCTGAGACTATGTTGTCGGGGGTGAGATGAGAAGTTGAGAACCACCTGGCTTTCGTTCAAAGCAAGGAGGATTAGTCTTTTTCGTGGACGGACAGACACCAAACACGCGAATATCCATAGAATTTCATAGGAAATAATAAAAACTCAGTTTACCTACAAGACATGTAAATGTAAGGGTTGCGCAATTGTCTGTGAAGTTGTTTGTTGTTGATATTCTTTTTTTTGTGCGAGTGTCGTCAAAATGTTAGATGACGTAAACATTGCATTTACCATTATTTATTATAATACACTAAAAGATAACTATCATTTTTGTCTTCACTAACTAGATGTGCTAGTGGTTACAACTAGTTGCAATAGTGGCTTCCATGCTGTGATTTTTTACTTGTGAACTTTAAAAGGTGATAAGAATTTTTTTTATCTTAGCCCAAAAGATTTGGCTCGAAACTTAGTTTGTATCAAACCACCGTGCTTTGGTTTCCCTTATCGCATAGACTTGGTTGAAGTGGACTAGCAAGGCTTCAAATATGTTTTCTAAAAACATAGATTGTTCAAAAGGAGTACTATATGGTTGTCTCACGCCCATCTTTGCGGATCTTTTATCACTATATAGTTACAACATGTCAATATGTAGCATGAAGATATGGGGCCTAATCATAACTTTGTATAATACAACTTTTTATAGTATTGTGCTCATGTGTACCTTTATAAGTATCATGTCAAGGGAAATATTTTTTTGAACAGTCAATGGGAACAAACATGTAGTGTTTAGAGCTAGAAAATGTGATTTGATATGTTCAATTATGTCACCGATTCAAACGTAGCCACAATTATCCATGAAACAACTTAGGTCGTACTTTTCTGCAAGATAAGGAGCTCTGTTTCCTAAAGCCTATCGTGCTCTATGTTACTCTAGCCAAGAAAGGCCCTTTTGTTAGGGCTTGAAGTAACTCCAACACTATTTATGATTTTCTCCTTGATGAATTGGAAGGTAATGAAACTAGTTTTTCTCTTCACTAGCTACGGTTCCTTGTGACATTAAAGTAGGAAGCTGAAGCAGCTTGAATGCTTGAAACCTTCTCAAAGAGGGTTGGAGGAACTATCAATCCCTCGCAAATTGGCAAGTTCTTAGATCTCATGAACTTATATGGTGCTCCTTCTGTGGACATTAACTAGCTCTCGCACCCTAGACTTATTGTATCTCACACATGCATTTTTTATTATTGTCCCATGTGTTAGAGAGAAGTAATACTACAACTGCAAATGAAAAAGGTTATATAACAGAATTATTCGTTGCATGTTGAAGTATACCAATAATCATTTGACTCATTCGTCCACAAATATATAAGACAAATTAATAAGCGTGGAGAGAAAAGTCTTTCATATCACCTAGCTTCTGATTCTCATGATTAATGGCTAGGGCAGGCTATAGATTGACCAACCTTCTGATCAATGGATATTCAAAACCATCGTGGGTGGCGGGATTATATGTTTTGAATTTGAAATCACTAATTGAGATGCATTATATAGGTCAGTTTGTTACTTTGTTAGGCAATCACGGTTCACTCAAAGGAGAATTCTTCAATACCCGATCCCATCCCAAAGACAAGTACTACATTAAGGCCCCGTTCCGTTATCGAATTCCTGGCCGGTAATCAATCCTGATATCAAAATCTTGTATAAAATCGAATAATAATCTTGCCCCGGAATCATTTCTGGCATTTTTTGTTTGGAAAACGAACGGGCCCTAAGTAGGGTTAAGGAGAAGAATAAGGGGATTTGCTATTATACGTGCCCTGTTTTTTTTTCAAGCGATCAGAGGGTGCTGACCATTGGTCATGCCTTCTTTTTGTTGATTATGTCAACACAACAACAAAAAGTAACAGACAATGCATGAACCAAGATATGACGAGAGAGGGTGGAGATTACAAGAAAATCTGAGAAAGCAGGTTTTCAGCTCCTTCACTTGTATATAAAATAAAATGGTGATTCATTTGATTATGAAGCTAGATTGTTTTTTCGTCTGGCAGCCGAGGTCCATGGAGCTCTCTCAAACAGGGCTCATATATATATAGGTGTGTTTAGAACTGCTCCACAAACTTCATCATAGATCAACCCTACTTTAAATGCTCTTACAACTTCATCTTTTTTTTTCTCTCGAACCATGTGCAGAGTAAATGGAGCCGAGGAGTCCAAGCATCCCGTAATATTGCTGTGGCCTGTGACGAATTATAGGGCATGGACGCATGCAACCTACGGCCTACGGGGTTATTTTATCGTATCTATCCAATCCAATATACTCACGCGAGTGTTGAGTTGTTGACTCCCAAAGCTCCGGAATTGGAGAAGCTAGCTACGAGTAGAGAGAAGCAGTCGCTACTCTACTCACCCTGGCCTCGCGCTTGGCGAAGTCGTGCGACGGCCCGTCAGCGCTGCTGCCACCACCGCGCTCGACGTCGGAGGCAACGGCGAGAGCTGTCACCTCCTGCGCGCGCGCCATCCCGACCATGGCCACGATCTTCGCCACGGGCAGCGCGCCCACCGCCGCAACCGCGCACCTCTCCCTTTGCCTGCAGCGCGTCCACACGCTCGCCACTTCAGCCGCGACCCCGACGGCCGCGGCCGCCACGTTCACGGCGGCGAGGGCCACGGACCGGCGCCGCAGGGCGTGGAGCAGCCCGACCAGCGGCATGGCACGCATAGTCGTCGGCCGCCCGCGCGTACGTGAGGATGCGGAGTTGGATGGCGCGCGAGGGGGCCGGGCACCGGGGTTGATTGTTCGCAGCAGCCAGCAGGGAGAGGCGGCGTGCTGCGCGCGCGTCTGCGACGGCATCGATCGGCGGCCGGGCTTTGAATAGCAGTCTCCGGCTCGTGGGTGCATGTGCATGCATGCATGGCGTGCCAGTAGGATGCTTCTTTGCGTGGTGCGCCGCCTAGGCAGAATAGAATCACGTGTTCCCTAGTCGCCAGTAGGATGATGCTGTGCTTTCTACATGGATCAGTTTGCTTCAGGTGCATGCAATGCCCAAGTTGAAAGGCGAGCAGAGCGCACGCTTTCCGTGAGGATATAAGAGCAAATATAAGATACTCTCTGAATTATTTCTAATTACTAAGAATAGAGATGTTAATAGACACTAGTACATAATTTTTAATGGAGGCGGGCGTTTTTTATTTTAGGTGGCGGTTATGGCAACCGCCTCCAATATGAAGCATCTAGGTCGTAGTGGTTTCGGTGATTAATGACAATAAGACAATTATTATGACTAACGTATGTTTTGCAGGATAATCTAAAGGTTAGGTCATAACAAGCCCCTAGCGATGGAAATCGATTCGGTTTTCAAAGGATGAAAGACAAGACGGTGATAGACTAGTGCCAAGTGTCGTTTGGAGTTGAGAGACACTTGAAGTATTCTTAGATTTTGTTTTTCTCTTTGACCGTACTATTAAGAGGGGTTTGGATGGGTAGCTTGACTTAGAGCAAGATTAGAGAGTGTAGATGTGATGCACACTTGTCCAACTTAGCTCTAGACAGCTCAGGGAGACTCTTGAGAGAGAGGATCAAACTTCGTTTTGGAAAGTTTTCGATTCGGCGAAGTTTTGATAAAAAGAGGGCGTCGGACTCTAGCTAGTATGGTCGTCGGACCAATGGCTAGCGTCCGACGACACGTGGCAGCCCCTGGGTGGTTCTCAGCACTCCAGGGAGCGTCGGACTCTGGCTGGATGGGCGTCAGACCATCAGCCAGCGTCCGACGGTGCATTGGGGTTTCTCAGCGAGCGTCGGACTAAGATTTCTTAGCGTCCGACGCTTTCAGAGAGGTCCAGAGAACAGTAAAGGGCGTCGGACTTGGTCCGACGGTAAGTGTCGGGTTTGGTCCGACGGTAAGCGTCGGACCATTGCTCCGTGTTATAGCCGTTGCAGGTCACTGTGCTTATCTCTTGAGAGCGTCGGACGGAGGATCGTCGGACCATTGGGTTTGGTCCGACGTCCTTCTGACACAGTTTTGTGCACAGTGCGTTTGAGAGAGTCGGACCGTGGTGTATGGTCCGACGGTGTGCCGTCTGCAGAGTCCGATGGTACGTAGGAAAGTGAGAAACGGCTAGTTTTGGAGAGGCTGTGTATTTATACACTACCATTACCTCCATTCTATCTCTCTTGTTACTTCTAACTGCTGAAAGAACCTTTGTGACTTTGAGAGAGAGCAAGAGCCCTAGGGAGGATTGAGTAAACTCCATTGCTTGTGAGCTTCTTCTCTAAAGTGTGATCAAGAGTGACTTGTGTGCATCCATCACCCTCTTTAGCCTTATTCTTGGTCAAGTGAGAGTCTAGGCTTGTTACTCTTGGTGATCGGCATCACCTAGACGGTTCGGTGGTGATCGGAGGTTTGGTGACCGCTTGGAGAGTTTGTGGGCGGCCCAAGCCAAGCTTGTGAGCGGTTGTGGGTGATCCACTGCGCCGGAGAGGCAAAGGATCAGCCCGTAGAGAGCACTTGGTCCATGCGAGGATCAAGGGGGAACTTCACCCTTGCGCGGGTGCTCCAACGAGGACTAGTGGGGAGTGCCGACTCTTCGATACCTCGGGAAAAACTCGGCTTGCATTATCTTACTCATTTACATTCCCGTACTCTCTTGCGTGCTTTACTTTTCTAGAGTAGTATACTTGTGATAGGACCCGGCTCTAGATTGCATAACTTGTTTTAGGATTAGAACTTGACGCTAACACAAGTGGGTGATATTGGGCAATGGCGATAGGTTGATTTGATTTGCGAAAAATTATTAGTTGCCCAATTCACCCCCCCTCTTGGGCATTCTCGATCCTTTCAATTGGTAATGGAGTTTTGTTGGTCATTAATTTGGCTTAACCGCCAAGAGAAAGGATGTCCGGGGGTCACGATGGTCCCCCTCCCGTGTCCCCCTCCCGTCTTTGACGGTAACGATTTTCCTTATTGGAAAATTCGTATGCAGCCATACCTTGAGGCGGTGGACCTTGGTGTTCACAAGGCCGCCACACGAGGGTACCCCACTCCCAAAGCCGGCGCTACCCTCACACCCATTGAGGAAGAACACGAGAAATGGAATGCTAAGGCTCGAAACATCATCTTTAGAGGCCTTAACAAAGAGGTGTTCAACCATGTAAGGAACCACAAGAACGCCTATACACTATGGTCGGATCTTTGTGCGCTCCATGAGGGAACTAAGAATGAGCGTGAGGAACGATATGCTTCCTAATGAAAGTGCTAATGACATGTATTCTCGATTGAATATCATTGTAGAGGAAGTCAATGGCCTTGGGCTCACACAAATCTCACCGCCCGAGGTTGCAAGGAGGATCCTCAATGCTCTTCCAATCGATAAGTATGGTCACATTGTGACCGTGCTACGTCAAACGGATCTCTCAAGTGCAACACCCACTCAAATATTAGGAAGATTAATGCTCATGAAATGTATATAAAGATCACCCCTCAAGATGGTTCATCGTTAAAGAAGGAAGAGAAGAAAGACTTGGCTCTCAAGGGCGACAAGAAAGGCAAAGTTCTAGTAAAGTACTCTTCTTTTGACTCCAAAAGTGATGATGATGATGATGATGATGTGAAGATCGCTCTCATGGTAAGGAAGACCACCAAGATGCTCAAGAAGCTCAACAACAAGGGAATCAAATTTGATTCCAACAAGAAGAAGTTCTTCACTACTAGCAAGAGAAAGCCCATCTCCGAGATGGATTGCTACAATTGTGGGGAGTTTGGGCATCTTGCTCATCAATGCCCAAAGCCCAAGAAAGACAAGTTCAAGAACAAGAACAAGAGTAAAAGGCAAGATTTAAGTGATGAAAGTGAAGATGAGAAGAAAAAGGCCAAAACATTCAAGAAGAAAGAGTTCAAGAAGAAGCAATTTAAAAAAAACAAGAAGAATGGCAAGGCTTACATTGTTGGTGATTGGCTTACCGACATTGAATTTTCTAGTGGCTCCTCCGGTGAAGAAAGTGATGATGAAAAAGAGAAGGTGGCCGCTCTTGTGATTGGGACTTCACTTCCTCCACCGCCATCACCGCCCTCATCTCCAAGACACTTTTGCCTTATGGCTAAGGACAAAAAGGTACAAAGTGATGATGAGAGTAGTGATAGTGACAATGAATATGATTCACCCACCTATGATGAACTTGCTAGCTTGCTTAATGACTACACCAAAGTTATAAGAAAGCTAACAAGGAAAAATGAAAACCTAAAACTTAAGAGTGGCAATCTCTTACCTCAAAATGAACAATTCATTAAAACTAGTGATAAGCTTAGAGCTGAAAATAAAAATGTGTCATCGAAGCTCAAGGAGCTCAAAGCCAACATAAAAGAGCTCAAAGAAAAACATAATAAACTTGAGAGGATACACATTGATCTCACCACTAGCTACAACAAGTTAAAAGAGGACTACACTCAAGTGAAAGTGAATCATGACAACCTTGCTATGACTCATGACTTGCTTTCCAATAAAACACATGATGCTCCTAACCTTGTTGTTAAGTGTGACATAGCTACATCATGTGATGACTTGATTGATGAGATCATTGAGCAAGATGCTAGTAGCAAAGGCAAGGAAGTGGTGGTGGCCGATAGCCATGATGACTATTTGAAGCTCAAGATTGAGAATGAGAACTTGAAGAAAGAGCTTGAGAAGCAATCAACCACCAACACCATTGCCATTGAAACGGTGCAACAAGATGATGAAGTTGAGGCGCTTAGAGAAGAAAACAAGATCCTCAAGAATGAGAAGTGTCACTTTGCAAGCTTATTGGAAGAGAACAAGAAGTTGAAGTAATAAAAGAGTCATCTCACCATGGGCTTGCAAAAATTCACAAGAGGCCAATATCTCCAAAGTGATCTTCTCATGAACATCGTGATGAAGTTTGATAGAAGTGGGATTGGCTACATGGGGGAGAAGGTGAAAAACATTAGAGCTCAAAATCGCCTCAACAAAGCAAAGAACAAGTCCAACCCCAAGCCTAAGAGATGTTTGAATGTGGACAAGAAGGTCACTTTGCTCATGAGTGCAAAACACCACCACCACAACCTTTGCCCAAGCATGCTAGACCTTTTGCTTTTGATGCTCACTACATACTTAGAAAAGATTCTAAGGGCAAAGTGAAAGTCATGTTCTTAGGTCCTCCTAACAAGAATAGGCCTAAGCAATTGTGGGTGGCAAAAGCTTTGGTTGAGAAAGTCCGGAGCCCTTCTCAAGTATGGGTTCCTAAACATCAAACTTGATTTGTTGTTTGTAGGTGAACTACAAGACCGGTGGCTCTCATTGGGTAATTGATAGTGGATGCACTCAACATATGACCGGTGATGCTCGTATGTTCACCTCTCTTGAAGAGAATATAGAAGATCAAGGAAAGATAACATTTGGTGATAATTCCAAGAGCAAAGTGTAAGGGCTTGGCAAAGATAGCCAGCATCAACAGCAGGAGCTATAAAGCAATGGTGGACGCTATATATTTTGTAATTCCTAGGCTTGAAGCAAGTACATAACAAGTTATAGCACCATCTTTCTGATGGATGAAAGACGCAAATTCGGTAGGGAAAGCAAGTGATATTTGATGTCTTTTCTTCAGTGCACGATTCTAGATGGTAGTGGTGAGACTCTCATTCTTCATATAGTCTTGCACTGTGGTTCAATAAAGAGAATTCTATCGAAGAGGCCTGTTGAAATAGGAAGCAAAGCAACCCACTTCCTTGACCAACTTCATGAGGTTTTGGATTCCAGGATACCAGATCTGCCAGTATTTTTATAAGCCAGCAGCGACCCGGTTAGCATCAGCTCTTGATAGAGCATACTCCAGCGCTTGCTGAATATCAGTAATTGCACTAAATTGGCTTTGACCATAGACAAGAGGCATATAGATTAGCTTCATTAGTTTACGTGACATATGAGGGTACCAAATAGAAGAGCACTCTTCTCCTAAATACCTAAACATATGAATCTGTACATGGTTAAGGATATCTGAATAGAGATCTCTAATTTAAGATCTTGACGTATGGAGCCCAAGTTTCGGGGAACTACTCTTATATCGGTCCCTGACGCTTTTGCCAATATTCTTCCTTACGTAGAAAGATTTGCCTCACTTCCTTTCTTTATTTGCATACAAGTATAGCATCGCTAACTTCCTTTAAGGCAGGTTTTGCATGCCTCATGTGGCTTAGGCAAGACTGCTTCGAGAGCAGCAAGAGCTCGTTCATCAAGGGACCAATAGTCCTGAGCTTACAAGACAGCTACTTACATTGAGCCGAATATCTAAATAGAATGGAAATCCACCTATTGGTGCTGTACTCAACCGACCTGATCGTCCCAATCTGGGTGTCCTCACCTTTTCACAATCTCTTATCTTCCTTTGTCCTCGCGGGATCTAGTAAACTCTTTACATTATGTATGGCCGGCTTGGAGACATGACTCCATGCGAGCAGAACTCGAATCGTTGGTTGATTTCAATAACGCATAGGACTAGGTAGCCAATCAAAGTCTCAAAGCATTGGCAGTACGGTCTAGATAGTTGTGAAGGAATAGGAAGAAGATAAGGAAAAGCATGGTTGAAGTAAGAGTATGGATCTCGCTCGATCGAAAGCAAAGAAGCAAAAGCTTGTTGACGAATAGACGTCAAGTAAGTAATTCAGTATCCTTACCGAATAACCAGTTCTATCAGAATAATGCCTTTCCTTTCTATTGGAATGGAACACACTGACTATCTATTGAATCGACTTGAGAATTCTCGTAATATAATCGCTTTTCCTATCTATTGGAACAGCACACACTTCCATTGCTAGCAAAGCTCAGGAGATAGAATTTGATATGAAGGAATTGGTAAGCAGCAGTTCGACTCACCTCTGCCCATGCCTTTCTTTAGTGAGAAAGAGCATGAGAACGGTTCGGGAGATAGAATTGGATACGAAGGCATTTCATTGGAAAGGCAGGCATTGATAGTCAAGCCAACCAAGCAAGCTTCACCCAAGACAGACTCTTGACCCTGGCAGTTGGCCTAGCCAAGCAAGGAAAGGAAAGGACAGGTGATATACCCTATTAGATAAGCATAGCCTCTTTTATAAGCACGGACTTTTGTCTGTGAACAAGACTGTGAGCAAGACATTTCTCTGTCAACCAAGCAAGCGTCTCATAAAACCATTCTCTTTGCCATACTCTGTACTGTGTTGAATCCATGCTTTTCCCTGTTAACAATCAATGCATGCAGTTCACAATCCCTCTTCTGTACCATTAGTCTTTCAAGCATTCCTATACCGCACTCTGTGTTTCACACAACCAAGAAGCAAGCAGTTAACAAAAAATTCTCTGTACCCACAGGCCTGGCCCTATAACCAAAGAGTCCCTTTTCCTATGAAGATTACCCTTTTTCTATGCTTTCCCTAGAATGCATTAAACCCTAGCTGAGTGATTAAACCCTATCATGCATTCTAGCACTATGATTCATTCATTACTAGCTTTATTCTATACAGGAAAGGCCCTCGCTCATATCAACTAACAGCTTTCATATCAACGTTGTACTTTTATTGACCCTTTACCAGACCAGGCTTTTCCTTGCCTAGCAAACTAAATAAACAGCTTATCTTTCCTAGCTTGATTCCACACTACCAACTTCACCTACGATCGGGCTTCTCTTTCTACGAGAATATGCATTTGAGAAAGAAAAGTGGGCACTCACATCCTAGGGAAGTCTATACTTCGGGATTTCAACCAGTGGAGTCCCTTTCCTGCGAGGCAAGACAGTGGCAAAGCCTTCCAAGGCAACGTTTAGTGTTAAGGAGAGGTTCACCTATGAAGCCGAAGGGTGCGTGCGCAAGAACAAAGTCAATACGTTAAGCTAAGCGGCGTTGAACTTGAGCCCAAGTAGAACAATCAGTTAATGTTCCGAATGTAAGTTCACTCGAAAAGCGAGCCCAAAAAGCGAGAGGCCATAATTAGTATGCGTCGTTGCTTGTTTGCATTTTAGGATGTAGCACCGGGGTCATAGGAAACGGACTAGGTAGGGCAGGAGTGGATAGACAGAAAGCAAAGCGGGGTCATTAACGAATTGAATTGCACTTAATCTATACAGAACTGAGTGAGGCCTATAGAATATGGTTTAGCAACGGTAAAGTCAAGAATTAACTAAGCCGTGTTAAAAGCGAATCAGGAATATGTTGGAAAAAGTGCGTCAGTACCAGAGAGGTGAGAAAGAGCTATAATAGAAAAATGAACTCGCCGTCCCCGGCTGGCTTTTCTATGTCAATTCTTGCCGCCGCTATCAGACAAAGAGAATGTGGAGGAAGTTCTTCTTGATGGGCGGGCCATGCACCTATTTATTGACCCGTTCTCTCTATATAAGAAGTTTCCTTCTTTCTTTTCTTGGACCATTCATTGGCTAGCCCTATGAGAATCAAATAGGACAAAAGGCAGATGTGATACGCAGATGAGGACAGGTTTCTGCTCTATAGCAAGAAGGCTGGAGACTAAATAAAGCTATGCGTCCGGAGACAGAAGTAATGGAGAGGAAAAAGAAAAACTGAACTTATGAACTGAATGTCGTTGTTCTAAGTTTGCCTTTTTGAGATACAATTCATTGAGTTAGTGATTGAAAAAGTCAATTTATCTAGTATTTATATCAAGCACTCTCAGGATAACATTGTAATTATGATTTGCTGAATAATACATAACTTTTATTTTGAAGTTCTTGAACTCTATCTACCTACAGCTTTACTTGAAACCAGATCTATTTACTCCGGCCCGGGGAAAGAATTGCATTTCTTCGCCTGATAAGATCTGCCGCCACATGTTCATCAGAGCCCCATCCCTTAACAATATACCTCCTATTTCAGTCCTAGGCCCGGTACACTTCTATCTGGATTGCTCCTGCTTGGTAGGAAGTAGAGTGGCTTAAAAGTTGGTAAGTAAACTGCCTTGCCTTCTAGCTCCTCGTCTAAGCAAGCCAAGTACCTTAAGGAAGAAAAGTCACTATTGAATTCAACTGGCTAACCGCTCCTCGTCTAAGCAATTTGCTCTCTTACCGGTGTGGTTACTTAGTAAAGATCCGGTTAAACTACTGACTCAAGATAGCAAGCCAGTCCTGTTGTTGAGAAAGTTGACTTGAGAATTCCTAGGTCGAATACTAAACCAACCTCTCCGCCTTTAAGCAACTCCCCTGGAAAGGAATAAAAGTAGGCGGCGGTACCAACCCTACGCTTCGGCAACAAGAGTCGGGCTTCGCCTTTCAAGCAAAGGATCAAAGTCTCTTATCGGCTTTTCTTACGTATATAAAGATGGGCTAGGAATCGAATAAATAGATTCCAAAAATATGGAGTACGGAGTAAAAAGGTGTTACCTCGTTGAAAAGTGGTTTGTAATAGCTTAGCGCCATTTAATGGAGTGATCATTGGTCTTTCATTTCCCTGGCCATCCATTAGGGCTTTTATGCCTTGCTTCTTAATGCCCTTTCATTTCATCCATGTATGTCTCTAAATCCATTCGATTCAATCAAGTGATGAGCACTAACACCACTAACTTAAGAAACAATGCTAGAGTGAGTTTAAAATCATAGAGTCCGTCAGACGTTAACAGGTCCCTCCCACTCACAGGGAATTCTAACCCAAGTCGTTCCCTTACACTAAAAGGGAAATCTAACCAAAAACTACGATCCTATGTTAAAGGAATGAAATCCTATTAAAAAAGAAGCAAGTCAAGCAAGAGTGGAGAATGTTCATGTGCGTGCAAAAGGATAATACTGTTCAACCAAGGTTGCTCTCCCTATAGTTCTTTTAAGAATCCGAGTTCAGGTCAAACCCCATCAAACTATGGATCCCTTCTATCTCTTCTTCCCGTTTCCTCAAACCAGTGCTTCTTAGTCCAACGGTTATTGCTATTCAACCAGCTCGTACTTCGTATCATACCGCCAGCCAAGCCAATTCCTATTTTAGAATTAGTTGCTGCTACATGACATCGTCAGTCGGGGCTAGTGCTTTTCTAAGAACCCCATGTCCGCTCCCCCGAGTGAAGGGTTGATTCAACCAAAGCAAGAAACAACCCTATCTTCTGAGTGAAGGGACAACCCAATCACTCCTAAGTACCAGAGCCATTCCTTTAGTTAAAGTCAATAGTAGCCTACCCTCCGTCCCTTGCCGAGTCTACAGTAGTGGAATTTGCTTTTTCTTTCACTTGCTTGCTCACCCGCTTACACCACTGGAATAGAACTTACGAGGCCCCGGCTCCAGCAATTGCAGGTTTTTCATCTGGACTGACACGGATCAGAACTTTTTCTCTACGGGCTTGGCACTCCAACTAAACTATCAATAGGAAGCGAAGTAGCTTGGAGAAGCAGGACCTCTATATGTCAGTTCAAATGGATTCAGGCTTAAAGATAACTCTCAATATGATCGCAAGTCAATCCTCTCGAGAGAGTAGAGTGAGTCTAGTTTTCTTCCCTACCGCCTCTGCCTATCAAATCAATAGAGCACTTTCTCTCTCCTCGCTCGTGATAATTCATCTGACCTTAACCCTCAGGACTGTTGAATTGAAATAGTCCCGTTTTCAAAAGGGCATACTTATGCTGTCCCTCTTGCATAGTAAGTAAGGGAGATAATGCATTTCCTCCTGATTGTCCACCTTTTCGGAGGCAATCAAGTAGTTGATCACTTATACGAGATTCAGAAATGATTGTTATCTCTAGGCACATCTTATGGGAGGCATCTTTTCCTCCGGAGAAGCAGTCGAAGCGATAGCCATGTCTTATCCTTTTCTCGAGCAAACTATTATTAGTTTAGTCTGGAATTAGACCTGCTGCCTCTGCCTCTGCCTTGACCCTTCCCCTAGAAGTAAGTGCCCTTACCAATAACTCCCTTACTCTCTCTAACCACTGTCCTCAGCCTGCAGTACTGAAGTTCCAGATTGATTTCTCTTTCGATTCCTCGCTCTAGTCTAGTACCCACCGATTCTTTAATTGATTGGAAAGCTGGTCAATAAAATGCCCCAGTGGTAAATCCATTGAGTAGCAGCTCGTATCCAAGGAAAAGGCCATAACAAGGTATTCTCCCCAATCTTATTATCTTTCCCTTTCGAAGGAAGAAGGTCAGACAGCACTGGTCAATAGGAGCGGGTGGGCACATAGCAATAATAAATGGCAACAAGGCTCAACAGAGCAGAGACACAAGAATACCTATATAGAGACATGAGAAATAATAAGCCAAGGAGATCTTTACAAAACGAGAATTCCGCATCCGGTGAAAGCTGAAGTCACATAGGGAAGGGAGGCAGATGGAGAAAAGGGAGATATCACACTGTGTGTGATAGGTTATTAGCTGGAGGATTGAGATTGGTATATGGCATTCAGATAGTCATATGCCACTGAAAGCATGGAAAGACTAGGTGAACGGGCTCACCAGGCAGGGAAAGCTAGATATAGCCTCTCTTCCTCCACTTGTTTTACGGATTCACATACTGGTTGGTATGTTCATCAAGTTCTCGATTACTACTTACGGTGCCCACTGACTCCCTTTAATGGTACGCAGTCCCTGCCAATTTATCGAAAGAAAGTGCTATCCACTGAGGAGCAAGGAAGGTGCCCTAAGCTAGGAAGCCGTGATTGGTAGGATCTTTCCTTAGAAGGAAATTCGCAACGCTCTAAATTTCTCTATTTTGATTCGCCATAGCCGCTTAGGGATAGCGCCGTTACTGTACCTGCTTTCGCTATTGCTGTTCCGCTTTGCCGTTATCCGTCCCTGGCCTTAGCATAATAGGAGGGTGCCTTTTTAGCGCAAGACGATGAAATAACAACCTAAGCTTTTCGGCATTAGCAAATTGATAAATCGAATAGATCCCCGGCCGTTGGATAGGAGCACTGCCGTTACCGTGCTTAGAATTGATGAAATTAGATTTATTACTAAACCCAGGATATTCCTATTCGTAGGTGGTATACAATTACCCCTATCCCTATTGTTTTGATACATGGCGTATTGGCTTTGCCGTAGAGCTAGCTAAAGATCCATCTTTCCTGGATTAGTGATTACTTCAATCCATACCCCTATGGAATAACAAAAAGCAAGGGCAGAGGGACCAGGATCCGAAACCATACAATAATTCGTAGGAACCCACACCGGATAGAGGGCCGTCCCTTCCTCTTAAGAGGTGTAATTATGTTTGGGGATGACATTAGATAATCCGAATCGTAGTCCTCGTGGGAATGGTCGCAAAATGCGAAGGAGGACGCCTTGTCGAAGCTGGGGATCTAGATAGGTACCGATCTCGGTGGGGATGACCCTATTGAATTTGTTTCATTCCTTTCATGCGCAGATGAACCTTGTCTGCTTTGGAAGTACCTTTGCCCTGGAGTGGAGGATTGTCCCGTGATTGAGGGATGGACTTTCTCTACAACTATTGCGAAACAAGACATATGCAAATCCGAAACAGGGAAGTACGAAACTAAAGGGAAAGTCTATCGATGAACTCCCTAGTTCCTATGTTTGCTTTGAGGCAGTGCTAATTGCTAATGTGTGAACTATCACTATACTTTAATAGATTTGAATTGCGATAAATCGTATTTCGCCCCGGAAGGCGTAGTCAAACCCCGAAACTTCAACTTCAATCGAACCATTCGCCATTCGTATACGTTATGAGCTCGAGCTTGTGGAGATGTTAGTTGCCAACTCGAAATTCATGTAATCCGGATGGGAGCTGAATTGCCTACTTCCCCACTATTGTCTGTCCCGAAACTTGTTTCTCCCTGGACCCTCTCTTGTTTACTAGCGAATCCGGTAAATACTTTATAAAGGAAAGGTATGTCATCACAAAACACAGGTTCAACTCGGAGACCCGTCCCGTAACCCTACTCCAGTCTCGCACATCCCATCCAGGCAAAGCAGTCTTCCCAAACTAACTAATTGTTTCATTAATACTAGCTATACTAATAGCTCTTCAATCTGTTTATTGCTGCTTCATTGTCCTTTCCCTTTGCTCTAGCGTTAGTCGCAGGAATCCCTCTTGCGTTAGTCGTAGTCATCTATTCGTAGAAATCGTAGGAAAGATCGTGGGAACCTACACCGTACCTTTCGTAGTCAATACGATTCAACCAAAGCCTTAGCAGAGGAATCCTCATTCTAATCCTCCTATTGAATAACAAAAGAGGGTGCCCTTGAAGGTGCTGTACCGGAAGTAGGCTATTTGCCGTAACCAGATAGCATTAATCCCATTTCCCTTAGGAAGCAGAGTAGGATAGGAATAGCTTGCTACGCTCGAGGATAATATGCTTGCGTTAGGTAGGAATGCGTCTCAACAGAGCTAGCGTTGGGTAGGAAACCGTTCCCGGATCTGGATCTTGGATAAGCCGGGGAAGAACGTCTATAGCTCGGAAAAGGTCTAGGAATATCTCTATCGTATTAATAGCTCGTATCCTACCTATAATTATTAGCTAGCGCTAGGGGATGATTCGCTTCGCTAGGGATAACTGATCATGGGCATTTCCTTCCAAATACTATACTATCTTCGAAAAGTAAACCGTTCCCTTGACAAAGCAAGCGAAGGGTATTCCAAATCAACTAATTCTTCTCTAATAGCACCTCCTCCTGTATCTACTACTGGTTGACTGAAAAACCAAAAGCAAGGCTATCCTTCGTTGCACATCTTCTGAAAAGATAAGGGCTCGGTATCGGGTCAATCGAACAAGCTTCGGATGTAGTTCCTCGAAATCCTTTGCTTTGAAACCTTCAAAAACAACCTATATGAATTCCGTCGCATACCCGTTTTATTGATTGCTCCGTAGTCTTGCTTGGAAGAAGAGGGGGTGATCCTTTGGGAAAGGAGCCGAAGCAGAGGAGATAGGTAATAGGAAAGTAACACTTGAGGATGGAAAGGGTAATAGGGATTAGGGAGAAGAGAACCAATTCCAGTGCCTAGGACTCACATTTTCCTAGTATGGATTCGTATTACTTAACTTGTTATCTTACTTGTCTATAAAACATGAACTTCTTATTCTAAGTAATTTTATATCTCTGGCCAGAAGGTCTGCATGATGTCTCTGTTCTGTGACTATAAGGCCATATTGGTGTATGAGGATCTGTCAAATCCCTATGGGATAGCGGGAACTCTCCTTCATGTCCAAGTCTCGCAGTCCTATCTTTCGAAGCCGGTAAGCATTCTGCTTTCATTCCCACTTTTCCAGGCAGCTTTCCTAGAGCCTATTCCGTACGTAAAAAATGACCTCTCGTGGGTCCTACTCTGTCTATTGGTCTAAGCCGGCTGTGCTTTTCATTTTCTTTTATCTTTCCGCGAGGGCCTCTGCTTTCCTCGAGGGAATACGACGAGCACTCATCTCCAGCATTCAGGTGGTCCTATCATCTCTATTTCCTCCCGACATTTCCTTCTCTAGTCAGGGAAGCCATAATCAGTCAGTAAGAAGTATATCTATAGGGAGTTTATAGCTGATAGAAGAGAATGTGCGAAACTTGTGTCAAGAGGGGGGTAGAAAGGAGAAAAAGCATAGTTCAAACTAGCCTCATCACAATAAAAAAGCCCATGATCGAATCTTTGAGACAAAGACGCAAGTAATTAGTTCACAAGGCCGATGATAGAATAAGGTTCTTTTTCGGTTGCCAATCCTACTTTTTTTAGTATGTTGGTAAGGTCCGGTCATCCGCTTCAGTGCTTGCTCTTCTGCGTAACTAGGGGAAGAAAGTCCAGTACAGTGTACTTTCATAAAGGCAAGGTTTTCGTAAGAAGAAAATTTGTTGCTTCAACCTCTGCCTTCTACGTTGCCGACCAACGAACGTTTCGCTACCTGTCTAATCTCTAAGGCATCAAGATATCCATTCCAAATGTCTATATACGTGATTTATGAGTCGGAGTTCCGATCGGAAAAGAATCAATAGAGGGAAGAGGTAGTTCTTGGTCAATATGAGCACCTTTTTGTTGCCGTACGTGCTTCTAGTTGCTTCTTTGAGCTTCAACTTGCTATCCGTTGGTCAATTGTATGATCTTGGCTTCCAATACCTATTTACAAGTGAAGAAGTGGTTGTTTCCAAGAAAGATGACAATGAAGTGATATTCAAGGGTTTTCGGTACAATCACATCTATCTAGTGGACTTCAACTCGGAAGATGCAAATTTGAAGACTTGTCTATTCACCAAACAATCTCTTGGGTGGCTTTGGCATAGAAGGCTTGCACATGTTGGGATGAGCACACTCAAGAAGCTATTGAAGAAGGAGATGGTGAGAGGATTGAAAGATGTTGTATTTGAGAAGGACAAATTGTGTAGTGCTTGTCAAGCCGGGAAGCAAGTGGCAACTACATATCCATCCAAGGCATTTGTATCAACTTCAAGACCATTAGATCTACTTCACATGGATTTATTTGGGCCAACAACTTATGAAAGTATTGGTGGGAAACTCTATTGCTTAGTGATTGTGGATGATTTTTCAAAATATACTTGGGTGTTCTTTCTTCATGACAAGACCGAAGTTGCCGCATCTTTCAAGAAGTTTGCCAAGAGAGCACAAAATGAATTTGAAGTAAAGATCAAGAAAATTAGAAGTGACAATAGGAAAGAGTTTGATAACACAAACATTAAAGTATATTATGCTGAAGTTAGGATAAGCATGAAGTCTCATCCACCTATACCCCTCAACAAAATGGTGTAATTGAAAGAAAGAACCGATATTGATCACCCTTGCAAGGACTATGCTTGATGAGTACAACACATCAAAAAGGTTTTGGGCGGAGGCAATCAACACCGCATGCTATGCATCCAACCGCCTATTTCCTCACCGGTTACTAAAGAAGACCCCCTATGAACTACTCATTGGCAAGAAACCTGACATCTCCTACTTCCGGGTGTTTGGTTGCAAATGCTACATCTACAAGAAGCGGCAACACCTAGGGAAGTTTCAAAGACGTTGTGATATTGGTTTTCTTATTGGTTACTCATTGAAGTCCAAAGCATATAGAGTATTCAATAATGCCACCGGCCTTGTTGAAGAAACATATGATGTGGAATTCGATGAATCTAATGGCTCTCAAGGAGAGCATGAGAATCTTGATGATGTAGGTGATGAACCTTTGAGGAAGGCTATGAAGAACATGCCAACCGGAGACATCAAGCCTAAAGACGATGAAGATGATGGTGATGATGTGCAAGTGATTGATCAACCATCTTCATCAAATGTGCCTCAAGATGATGAAGATAAAGATGGGGTGGATCCACATGAAGACACCCACATCACACAAGAAGATATTGAGGCACAAGCACAAGATGTTGATGCTCCACAACCTCCTCCTCAAGTGATTGATAGAAGATCTACTCCACTCCTACAAGCTCATTCTCAAAATCTCATAATAGGGAGTCCTTCAAGGGGGTAATGACTCGCTCACAAAGGCATGTTCAATTCATTGAACATCACTCTTTTGTCTCTTGCATTGAGCCTACTAGCATAGAAGAAGCTTTTCAAGATCCGGATTGGTTGAATGCCGTGCATGAAGAACTCAACAACTTCACGCGCAATCAAGTTTGGACACTTGAAGAGAAGTCAAAAGGAGCAAGAGTCATAAGCACCAAGTGGGTGTTCCGCAACAAGCAAGACGATAAGGGCAACATTGTGAGAAACAAGGCAAGGCTCGTGGCAAAAGGATTCTCCCAAGTTGAAGGCTTGGATTTTGGGGAGACTTTTGCCCCGGTGGCAAGATTGGAGGCCATTCGTATCTTACTTGCATATGCATCTAATCACAACCTAAAACTCTTTCAAATAGATGTGAAAAGTGCATTTTTAAATGGCTTCATAAATGAACTTGTCTATGTTTCACAAGCACTGGGTTTTGAAGACCCTAGATACCCAAACTATGTTTATAGGTTGTCCAAGGCGCTATATGGATTGAAACAAGCCCCACGGGCTTGGTATGAGCGCCTCCGTGACTTCCTCCTCAACAAGGGCTTCAAAATCAGTTTGGTGGATACCACACTATTCACCAAGAAGCACAAAGGGCATATCTTCATTTGTCAAGTTTATGTTGATGATATTATCTTTGGTTCGACTAATGAAGATTTTTGCAAGGAATTTGGTGATATGATGCCCAAGGAGTTCGAGATATCCATGATCGGTGAGCTCACATTCTTTCTCGCCTTCCAAGTCAAGCAATTGAGGGAGGGGACGTTCGTGTCGCAAGAGAAGTATACGAATGGCCTCCTCAAGCGCTTCAAGATGGAAGAATGCAAGCCCATTAAGACCCCCATGCCTACCAATGGACGCCTCGACCTTGATGAGGGAGGTGAATCGGTTGACCAAACTCTCTATCATTCTATGATCGGTAGTTTGTTGTACTTGACCGCATCTAGGCCCGACATCATGTTTAGTGTGTGCATGTGTGCGCGCTTTCAAGCTAACCCTAAGGAACCTCACTTAGTTGCGGTGAAAAGAATCCTTAGACACCTAAAGCTCACCCCAAGCATTGTCCTTTGGTATCCCAAAGGAGCTAACTTTACTCTTATCGGCTATTCCAATTCGGATTACGCCGGTTGCAAGATTAACCGGAAAAGCACATCCGGAGGGTGCCATTTGCTTGGAAGATCACTAGTTTCTTGGTCCTCCAAGAAACAAAATAGTGTTGCCTTAGGTGCTTGTTGTGCACAAATTCTTTACATGAAACAAACCTTACTTGATTATGGAATTAACTTAAAAAGGGTGCCTTTGTTGTGTGACAACGAGAGTGCGGTAAAACTTGCAAACAACCCGGTTCAACACTCCTGCACAAAGAACATTGACATCCGTCATCACTTTCTTAGAGATCACGTTGCCAAGGGTGACATTTCCTTTGAGGGAGTGAGAACGGATGATAACTTGGCGGACATCTTCACTAAACCATTGGATGAGGCACGCTTTTGCTCACTAAGGAATGAACTCAATTGCCTTAATCTAAGCAACTTCACTAAAAGTTGATCTTGTGTTGTCTTGTGCATTGCATTGTAATATAAAACATGTCTAACTTTGAATTGCACGTAGGGCTTGTCTAACTCGGCTAAGATAACCGCCCAAAAACGTGTGAAGAAGCTTATCCGAGGACAAACGTGACAAGCATCTAGTTTACTTTGCGCGAACTTGCATTGCATTTGCATGGTTGTTGATTTTTCGTTTCGTTCTTGGAGTTTATTGCCTATTTTTATAAAATTCACATATGCCTAAGGCAAAATATTTGAGAAATTGAGGGTTTGAGTGAGGACATCTCATACTAGTTCCAACTGGTGTTTATTTGACTCTTATTGAGGTTGGAACTTAATTGGGAAAAATCGGCGCGAAGAAATTTGAAGAATCTCAGTTTTTAGTGCGTCGGACCAAGGCGTCGGACGCTGGTTTTCCCAGTGTCAGACCAATTTCCTCAGTCCGACGGTCCCTGACCCTGTTGAAGACAGCGTCGGACCAAGTTTTTCTTGGCGTCGGATATCTGTGGAACGCGTTCACGCCATGTCGCGACGCGTTCACGGCATCGGACTGTTGGAATTAGTCCGACGGGAAGCGTCGGACCGAGTCCGACGGGTTCTAAAGCTTACTGGAAGCGTCGGACTGTGCGCTGCCTTGGTCCGACGGGTGCGACAGTAATCGTCCGACGGCCGGTTTGATCGCGAGATTCAGTTCTCTCTTAGTGTCTGTCATGTGGGGCCCGTTCCTCTTCGTCTCACTCTGTTCAGCCCGCGCCCGAGCCGTACGCCGCCGCGCTTGCTCTCCACTCGCCTGCGCTCTTAGCCGCCGGCGAGCCCCTCCCTCGCGCACGCGCCCTCGCCTCGCCGCGTGCCCTCGCCGCTCCTCCCCGCGCAGCAGAGTAGCACCGCCGCAAGAGCCCGCTGCCGGAGGTCTCCACCGCCGGCGCTGCCTCTTTCGAGCTGCAGCACGGTCATCTTCCCTATGCTCTTGGTTGTTCTTCGCGGTAGTGAGCTCTAGTTTCTTCTCTGCCCTAGCTACCTTCCCTAAACTGTGCACGGAACCGGCTCGAGGAAATGCCTTAACCAGCTCTTCATTGTGTTTTGCGCAGTTTCAGTGTCGTTTGGCCCTGTACTCGGGTTTCTAGGGTTCGTGGAAGTGTCCGTCGCTCTTGTGGTACCTCTTCATACTCCCAAACCCTAGTTTCCTTTTGTCATTGCATATACGTGTCATAGCCCTGATGTTGACACCAGAAGTGACAAACGGATATACCACAAGCATACGGTAGTCAATGTAGCCTTCACCGGGAGTATTCCAGGTATCGTATTTTCCACGGAAAACGTGAAGTGTTCTAACTAGGTTCAAGGCCGTCCAGTGATGAGACAAAGGATCTATGATAGCTAGGTAGAGAGGTTCCTATGTAGCAAAAAATATTTGGTTTTGGTGTTCTAAGTATAAAGAGCTTAGTCAACTCCTCCCTTCACAAGAGGCGATAGACGAAACAGTAGGAGACAAAACCCCTACCCGAGGGTCAACAGGGTTTGACCGAACTCAACACAAGTACAAGTAGCATAAATAGAAAGGGTTTTGAATCATGGTATGAACAGTTATGGCTTTGGTAGGAAATTCATCACTATTGAGGAGTGAGTGACACTATGGTTTTATGACATTTTTAGAAAATAAATCTCTAAACACTTTGAATAGAAAAGGGATGAATCATGAGCTAAGAACTATATCACATTTGTCAACAACTAAGCCAATATGATATTCCTATCAAGATATGTGACCCACAAGTATAAGCATATGCAAGAATTAAACTTTGTGACGTTTTTACCCTTTAAATGTCATGAATTATGTCATTTTTATTTTCAGATGCAAGTCTTCTTTTTTTATTTTATTTTATCTAAGAAAAGCAAATAAAAGTAAAAAGGAAAGAACAGAGGGGAGTAGGAGTGGCAAACCAGTCAGGAGAGATGAAGTCGATGAGTGGATGCTAACTGGTGGGCCCAGAGGTCCCTGGTGGGGTCGGCCGACCCCACTTGGGCATGTCTGTTGCTGCCATATGAATTCCCTCTGTTGAAAATGTACTTCTGCAAACTTGTGTTCCCGTTGGCCACCAAAGTGGGGGTCGACTGACCCCCCTACTTGGCTCAGATTTCGTCGTGCCAACATGTCAGGCCATGTGCTACGTCGTGGTATGTTCAGAAAAGTTCAAAGATGTAGTTAGGGGTCACTTGGGTTCCTGAGTGTTCTGAATTGCAAAGACAGGGAAAACATCAAGTGTAGGTGTCCTGCTGGTGGTAACACACCAGTAGAACGAAATTCTATTCATTTTTTGAATGGATCATAGGCACAAGTTACCATGATAAGGATTGAATGAACTTAGCTATGTGCCTAGCATATTTGTGAATAGGTTTAAGATATCTAAGGAAAAAGATCCAAGGTGGAGGTCCTCGTGCCCCATGATTGTTTCTAAGTATGCAAACCACACTAAGGACCTTTCTCATGACTCTCTTCTTAAACAGTCATCTTCAGAGAGCCTTGATGGCTTCTTTAACATGGAGGACTATCCTTTCACCTTATGGAGTGTTGAGCTTCTCCCACAACTACTTCTTCTCCTCTGAGGTGAACAGGGAAACAAAGCAACTTCCCTTGTTCGGCCCACCGCCAATGCCCTTGTGGTTCTTCATGAAAGGTGGGCGTCGAAAGCGTGTAGGAGCTGGTATACTCCGTAGGGCTCAACCTCAAGCATCTTGACCTCCATGGCAGCTTTTAGGGTCTTGAAAAATAATCTCTCGGACTGAAGGGACCCTTACCCAAGGGACAATGAAATTTTTACTAGTGGGGGCCATGGTGGAGTTTTTCTTAAGGATCAAGGTCGAAGGAAGGTGCTGGAATGGTGAAGGATGGAGTGGAAGGAAGAAGACGAGTGCCAACATTCTCCTTTTCGATATCGCGAGAAAACGTTGGGGGAACGTTGGCACAACATTTTGGAGCTGATGGGTGGCACAAGGTTGGCAAGGGTGGTTCGGCGGACCCCAATAATGGGTCATATGGCCGTGGCCACTTCCTCACTCATTTGCCAAATGCTTCCCTAAATGTGACAAGTTTGGGGGATGAAAAGTATGGGTCGGCCGACCCATCTATTTGCCCTAAACTTTTGTCACGTGGCCTACAAAAGCTCCTGAACATTGTCCCATTTTCCAAAATTTCAAATTGTGCCAAGTGCGGGTCGTCCAACCTGGGTTTGAATGGCCCAGTGCGACCAGATTATGCATTTCTAAAAATTATATTGCTTGGCTTAATTTTGGTCCCAAGTGGTCACCGAATTTCGGCTGTCCACCTCTAATTAGGAGTTTTGGGGATCCAAGGTGAAGAAAGGATTTGCAGTTAACTGAGAACCTGACTAGTGATCAAGCTATACAAATAATTGAAAAAGAAAGTAAGACATGTAGATTTTAATTATGTCAATTCATTATCAGGGATGAATTCTAGCATGTCAACTTCTTCTTCAAAAGTTCATGTGAATGGGAAACTCTAAGGAGGTGGCCACTTACCTTAAAGATGATGAGTTGTAGCAGTGGTCCTCCTCAGTTGCATTGAAGTTCTCCTTGCCCAAACAACTTGACTTTTGACCATGATGATGTCAATCTATCTCCTTGAATGATTTTATGATTTACCCATAGAGATGTCGGGGTTCTTGCTACAGGGGTTAGTCCAAAAGTGCAACCAAGTTCCATGCAAGTATGTTTTGATTCAATAATCAAACTTAACACCATGTCATGTTTGATTAAGGTGGTCTCTTTTAACCTAAGCACCATGCTTAATTTAAAAAGACTATAGAGGTATGATCTTTCGAACGATCAATACATCCAAACCAAGGCATGCTGACATAGAAAAAGGAGGCATGATAGGATAAATAAGATTCATTCTACTAGAGGCAATAGAGTGAATGGTGAAGACAAGAAGTATATTTTTTTATTATTATTTTATTGTAGAGGGTTGAAGACAAACATAAGACGAATGCACTAAACAAGAGAAAGAGAAAGTGACAAACCAGTCAAGAAGTATGGCTCAACGTAGTGGAGATTGACTGGTGGGCTGGGATGTCCAAGGTGGGGTCGGCCGACCCCACCTTGGAGGTTTCAGCCACTTTGGTTATTTCCTTGTGCATTCTTACCTCTAATGATGTGTTCATGCACTGATGCTTTTTGCTCGGGATGTCCATCAACGCCAAAATGTGTTTGAGGGGGTCAAATGACCCCCCACACTTAGTGTAAGGTGTGTCCTGAGTCATGAAAAATAGAGAAAACATCAAGTGCAGGGGTTCTGTTGGTGGCAACACACCAACAGAACTAAAAGTCTTACTACCCTACTCAAGTTAGGCACAAAAGTTCAATGATGTTAATTTGAAGCCAACTTGTGAGGGCCTAACTGCAAGAATTCATACCACTACGAGATTTGGAGAACTTATGATAAACAAAAGCATCTACAACCTCTATTGCAAAAGTTTTGAACACAAGAAGAGTGAAGGGGTTGTAGATCTCTTGTTGTGTAGTGGTAGAAAGAAAGATTGAGTCAGGAGATTTTTCAAATAAGCAAGGACTTGATGAGAGGATCGACGGATAACTTCCATGCCCTTTGATGAAATTCTCAGTCTCAAGGAGTGGGTGAGCGATTTTCTTCTCATGACATTCCAAATCCTCCTCAAGACTTGGATATGTCATGGTTGTTTGTGAAATCATCTTAAGCTCACCCCTTGGGTCATGAATAGGATTGGATTCTACCCTTGTGCTAAGAGATTGGGAAGACCAAACAGGTAGATATTCCTTGCCTATTCTATGACCAAGCTTCTCATTTCCAATGTCCTCCAAGATTCGCACGATTGGCCTTCCAATGAATGTGAGATGAAAGGAAAGTCTAGGAAGGTCAAATATATGAAAAGCTAGGGAGATCTTTAGATCATCAATCACTACAGGTACGCCTTGAAGGACTCCTAAACAATCAAGGATTTGACCATTTGGGAGCCTAAGGTGTTTTTGGGTTTGTAGCAGGTGATTCTTTGATGAACCTTGAACATGTAAGTGAGGAATGATGTTAATCCCAAGGCTAGGATCATAGCAAACTTCACTATAGATGCCCATGACTTGACAAGATATTCTCCTTACATGAGTGGGCATCTTAGTGATTTCATTAGAATTTTTGGTCTCCTCTAACCATTTTTGGCTTACAACAATGGATGGATTCTCTAACTATTGTTGTTTTTCTTCTTGGTTAGATTTATGGGCCCGATGACTCTCATGCCTTGGGTGTCTTAATGAATCTCCAGAGTCAATGACCGGATCATCATAAGACTTTGAAGGAAGGGCACAATTGGATTTATCAGGATCAAGGATGAGTTTAGAGATGGATTCAAAGGGCATGACAGATGTGGGCATAGAAGGGGAGAGTATAGATTTTGCTTCTAAGCATTTTAGTTCTCCTTCTATGGGCATAGTCATCATTCCTTTTGGAGGTTCATCCAAGATCCTAGATGTTTTCCTATGTGCCACATAGGAATTCGAGGCGTCAGATGATGCTAATTTAGGAAAGTTTTGAAGAGATCCTTTCTTGAGAGGTTTTGAATGATGTTTTTTAGAATGTCTCTTTTGGATAGGATAATTATAGGCATTCCCAAAACTAGCAAGGTCAGATAAGAGATTAGTCTCGAAATCGAAGTTATAGGACAATGTTCTTTCTCCTCCGATGTTTGTGGTATTTGTGGTTCAGGATCGATGGCGGAATCTTTGGATGGGAACGATTTTGATTCGGCTATCGGAATTTCTTTTTGCTCGGGGACTAATTCCTTTTCTTTCTTAGGAGGTTCATTATACCCTTGGGTGTGGGGAGTGTTTTCAAGGATTTTAGCAAGAAGTGTCTTCCCTTCACCAACGGTGCAACGAAGGAATGCTCCTCCAGAAGATATGTCAAGGAATTGTGCGGAGTTTTGGCTAAGACCGAGGTAGAAATGTTGCAAGAGTACCGGCTTAGTTATCGCTAAATCAGGGCCAGAAGATGTTAAGTCTGTGAAACGGGCCCATGCCGCACCTAGAGTCTCCTTCTCCTTTTGTTTGAAGGTTACGATCTCTCTTCGAAGATGAACAACACGAGAGATAGGGAAGAAAGCTAAGCAGAATTTAGATTGAAGGCTTTCCCACTCTCCATGTGCACTCTCTATGTGTCGAGCATACCAATGTTTAGTTGCTCCCGTCAAAGAGAACGGGAATAGCTTCCATTTCAAGGTATCTCGTGTCATGCCTTCAATTTCAAGACATGAACATAATTGCTCAAGATCACGTGAGTGTAGGGTTTTCATCTTCTTCCCCAGCAAATGATTGTTCCTGAACCTAAGCTATGAAACTAGGGCGAAGCTCATAGCTAGGCGAAAGAATAGGATGGGATGGTGGTGGTGGCTCCAAACTAGCGCCCTTCGGAGCGGCAAAATGAGAGATGGGTGTTTGGTTCATGGTGTGGAAAGGATAAAAATAAAAGAAAGAGAAAAGAAGGGTAACTCGGACGACTCGATTCTAGTTAAGACAGCTACCGTTCCCCAGCAACGGCGCCAGAAAGCTTGTTGACACCAGAAGTGACAAACGGATATACCGCAAGCGTACGGTAGTCAATGTAGCCTTCACCCGGAGTATTCCAGGTATCGTATTTTCCACGAGAAACGTGAAGTGTTCTAACTAGGTTCAAGGCCGTCCAGTGATGAGACAAAGGATCTATGATAGTTAGGTAGAGAGGTTCCTATGTAGCAAAAAATATTTGGTTTTGGTGTCCTAAGTATAAAGAGTTTAGTCAGCTCCTCCCTTCACAAGAGGCGACAGGCGAAACAGTAGGAGACAAAACCCCTGCCCGAGGCGGCTGTACTATTGTCTTGATGCCTTGCCGTTTTAATAACTTGTCTTACACACTTGGTGGAATACGAAGACCAGACAAGCCTGTCACCACTTGCTGGCTACCACAAACAATCTGTGCGACAAGCGGCCTACACTGGCAAGATATAGTCTAGGCACCATGTCTACACTACACTTACTACTCTAACCTTCATGAGAGACTAGAACACTTCACTAAGTAAAGCAATGTACGAGTGAAGATAGTATATACTTAAAATACCAGAACCAGAATATCAAATACTAGAAGGACTCGAATGTAAAACTTACTTGAAGATTCGCATCCGCTGAGGTACACCTTGGAGAAGATTCCCGACAGGCCCGGGGCTTTCTCCTGAAGACTTCCCTCACTCTCTCCCAACTAGCACAGCAGTACTACAGAGCTAAGCTACTACATAGTGTTTTCTCCTTTGAATCATGCTATAAAGTGAAGGCCTATGGGGGGTATTTATAGGGGTAAGTGGAGTAGGGGCTACTCCATCGCCACGTCAGCGATCCGCGTGACCTCCAGCATGCACCGTTGGATCAACCACCATATAACCGCCTTAGGATCAAGGGTGGAGGATTTTCAGCACATGTTCAACATGAGGAAGGCGGTGGAGTGTCAACAGACCTGGTTGGGCCCAAGGAGGGGTTCGGCCGACCCCCCTATTGCAGGTGGGCCCAGCCAGGGCCTTTTAGAAGGTGTCCCCACCTTGCTGGCGTGCTACTGAGCTTCGGGGCCCACAAATAGTGGTTCGTCCGAACCATCAAATGACAGGTGAGACCAGCCCAGGTCTTCTAGAGAGATGCTGAAGTTGGTGGGATGAAGTGGCAGATTGGGTCCCACAATGTGTGGTTCGGCCGACCCACCTTTGGTGAGGTGGGCCCACCACTATGGTCCCTACTTGTCATAGAGTCCATCCCAGGTGTTGGTTACTTCGGGGCTCACCAAGTGTGGTTTGGCCGAACCACCTTTGGTGGAATCGAAGACCCATCTTTTGCAGGTGTCTTCTCCATGCAATTCTAAACACAATGGTGGTGCTAACTTGTCTTTGGGTGGTTCGGCCGAACCACTCATTGTGCCCATCTTTTGCACATCATCTCCAGAAGCTGTGATATTGTTGAATGTGAAGTTGGTTTGTCATTTGGCCATACTTGGTAGGTTGTCCAACCTTCATATAGAGCTTTCGGACACTGAAAAGTACCTGTTCAGAGTGCCTGCAACCAAATAATGACAAGTACATGTGGAACCAAGTTATTTGTACCTAAGTCACTATGTGTTTGGTGGTTTCCTTCCTGAAAGAATGTCTTATTGACGGTTTTGATGAGGTAAAAACATGGTATAACTACTGTCAACACCTGGTTTGTGACTCGTGCCCTATTCTTGCAGTGATTCACCTTGCTCGGTGTGTCCCCGTTCGACAGAGTGTCTTACCTCTTCGCAGGTTCTCCTCCCACAGGTTGCTTTGCTATTCTACTCTCATCTCATATGCTTGCTTCCATAGGTTATCTCATCTCTAGCTATATATGCTTATGTACTTCTTCCTATTTCTCTCTTGCAGTTGTCGTGATTAGAGGATTTTGGCAGTGGGTCAGTGAATCCGGGGCCAGGCCCGCGGATACGGAACGAGGCCAAGCCTCTGAGTGTCAGTGACAGTTAGCAGCTTGAGCAGATTTGACAGAATCAGAGATTGGTAGCTATGGTTCGTTGCAGGCAGGCCAGTCGCAGTCAGGGAGGCACAGGTGGGGACGAGAGGCCTCCTCCTCGTCCACCTCTGGACAACGGGAAGGCCCCTCTTGTTGAGACCAGCAAGAAGAGGAAGAGACAGTTGACAGCCGAGCAGAGGCAGGCTATCCGAGTTGCCTAGGCAGCAGAGGAGGTAGAGCGTGGCAGGGGCCTCCATGTTGGAGGCATCTCTGTCAGCTTGTCAGGCAGAGACAAGTCAGAGGAGGACACTGAGGAGCAGCCACAGAGTCAGACAGAGGCAGAGCAGAGACAGCTAGAGCAGCTAGAGGCAGCTAGTCAGGGGAGCAGGCCCAGGCACCACCCTTCGTCGCTCGGGCCGCACTCGACCTTCGGTGCCACCCCGGCCCGCTGGTCAGAGGCGCGGCGACCGAGTCCCCAGGGTACCTGCTCCCATTGAGCCTCAGCTGGAGCCTGAGCCAGAGGTGCACTTGTACTTGCGAAACATTTCCGCAGCCCGAGTCAGAGAGCTCCGGCTGACGTCTCTTGCCAGCTGGTTTCCAGATCAGAGAGATCCACGAGCTTTTGAGGGCTGGTACACTACCTTGCACGAGGACTTCTTCACCATTCTCATGGCTACTGCTGTTGGCTTGGGATAGCACAGGGTGTGTCCCCTAGAGGACATAGTCCAGGCAGCAGGGGAGGAGATCGGGACCTATCTGACTTACCTGCCTGGACTCGCAGAGTTACTTGGATGGTCAGGACGGTACGTGGAGTCGTGGGTCCGAGAGTTCTACGCTTCACTATGGATAGACCCCGACCACGAGTACTTGCAATACACCTTCGGCGGAGAGCGATACCGGCTCTACGCGAAGGCACTTCGAGAGCTGCTTGGAGTCAGAGAGTCAGCTACCAGGTTTCACAGTATCTGCTACACTTAGACAGACCCGTCGAGGAGGGCACACAGAGGACTGGCACCTGGTACAGCACACATAACAGTTTGCTTTCGACCACCGTTCGGAGACGGCTCCCGCAGGACACCCTCAGAGCTTCGTCCCGTCGTTCGTCTCTTGAACGACGTGATGAGGCGCACTCTTTTGCCACGGGAAGGGTACAAGGCGGGACTCACTCACCTTCAGCTTTGGCTCCTTAGTGCCCTGGTCCAGCAGTTAGAGTTCGATATTGCAGATCTGATTATCAGCGAGATGGAGGACACGATAGCTGAGGGTATCAGGTCTCGGTGACAGCTCCCCTACGCTCACTGGATCTCTCACATCCTTTAGCGTAGGTTGCATAGGATTTGGAAAGGGATTTCACAAGAGCTGCGCCAGACTGAGATAGAGTTTCTAGTCTACAAAATGTCCTCACTGATAGACGGCAGACGTGGCAGCAGAGCTATCCACAGAGTACAGCGTCGTCAGACCTCAGGGGCAGACATGGCTGAGGTGCAGCAGCAGGATGAGGCTATGAGGCACGTTGCCCATAGTGAGCTTGAGTAGTTACTTGTTGATGACGACCCCATTGACACCTCTTCGTCCAGCTCTGACAGGGACTATCGGCCTATCCCTACTCGTTCCTCGAGCTCATGACTCGGAGGTCAGTGGTTCCAGCTCTGCTCCTTAGGCTCCTCAGACAGACCCAGCGCTGCTTGCGATCCTTCAGAGTTTACAGCTGACCCAGCAGCGATAGGCAGAGGAGCAGGCCTGGTTTGCCAGGGAGCAGGCTGCAGCACTTACACATATCCAGCTCCGTCAGGATCAGTTTCAGCAGCAGATGCTTCAGATGCAGCTCCAAAGACAGCAGATTCAGCTTCAAACTTTTGGGTTCATGGAGCACATCATCAGGCATACCAGAGCCCCTCCGTTCTTAGCTTCTGCCCCTCCGGTTCAGCAGGTTGGTCCGGTAGCAACTGCAGCCCAGGTGACTCCAGCTATACAGTCCAGCAAACTTTAGAGTCAGGGCACAGCTACCTTACAGAGTCAGTTCGTCATGCCTACATAGCAGACTCCGCAGTGGTTTGTCTCTCCAGGGTCCACTCTGGGGTTCACACCTATTCGCATAGGCTTCACTCCAGACTTGGGTGGCCCCTCAGTGACCAGGAGCTTGGGTGGCCACACAGTGACCAGGAGCTTGGGTGCGACATTCAGTGAGATCACCGGCTTGCCCACACCTCCTGAGTACAGACAGTTGGTGCCTTCCACCACAGCTCCACCTGCTTCCGGCTCGACTGAGACCCTACCGTCCTCAGTTGCTTCTTCAGAGCCACTTCCGACTACTACAGACACTGAGGCAGTAGTGGTGACAGTTGTGACACAGGGTCAGCAGCCTAGTACCGAGGAGCAAACTCTTCCGGAGTTCGCTCAGACAGTTCCAGAGGAGCAGGCACCTACAGAGACAGTTTTTGCAGCTCCAGACGCACAGGCTGACCCTAGTAAAGAGACAGTTCAGCCGACCCGGACCGCTTCACCTGCACGTGAACCGACAGAGGGTCAGGCAGTTCAGAGCTCAGAGTCCGAGGACGACCCTACTTAGTTTGAGCTCCTTCCTCACTCCTCCGACCGCGACGCTGCAGCTTTTTCTCCTCCTCCAGAGTCTTAGATTCTTTGGTGCTTGATGCCAAAGGGGGGAGAGAGAGCATAGATTTAGGTGGAGCGATGTGAGAGGGTTTTGGCTCTTATTTTGCTTGTGATATACTCATGCATCGTCTTCTTTTCATGCATTGTATATATTTGTGCTTGAGACTTGGCTTGTGACATGTGTTTTGAGATTCATTTTATATATATTGTTACTTGGTTCTCACTTGGTTATGCTCTTTGTCTTAGCTTCCGCACTTCACTCCGATCTTGAGCATAACCCTTGGTACTTGTGCTTATTTCATATCTTATGTGTACCTTGTGGTCTTGATTTGTAGAAGCATGCCTAACCCCGTTTGCTCTTATTGTCACATGCTTATGTGAATCAAGCCTTTAAAAACCTCACTCTTTCCAAATCTACTTGAGGTTGTTGTCATCAATCATCAAAAAGGAGGAGACTGAAGCATCTAGGCCCTAGTGGTTTCGGTGATTAATGACAACAAGACGGTTATTATGACTAACGTGTGTTTTGCAGGATAACCTAGAGGTTAGGTCATAATAACATGTAGGTTCAAGCCCCTAGCGATGGAAATCGATTCAGTTTTCAAAGGATGGAAGACAAGACGGTGATAGACTAGTGCCAATTGTCGTTTGGAGTTGAGAGACACTTGGAGTAGTCTTACGTTTTGTTTCTCTCATTGACCATACTATTAAGAGGGGTTTGGATGGGTAGCTTGACTTAGAGCAAGATTAGAGAGTGTAGATGTGATGCACACTTGTCCAACTTAGCTCTAGACAGCCTAGGGAGACTCTTGAGAGAGAAAGGATCAAACTTCGTTTTGTAAAGTTTTCGTTTCGGCAAAGTTTTGATCAAAAAGAGGGCATTGGACTCTAGCTAGTATGGTCGTCGGACCAATGGCTAGCGTCCGATGACACGTGGCAGCCCCTGGGTGGTTCTCAGCACTCGAGGGAGCGTCGGATTCTGGCTGGATGGGCGTCGGACCATCAGCCAGCGTCCGACGGGGCATTGGGGTTTCTCAGCGAGCGTCGGACTGTTGTGAGAGCGAGCGTCGGACTAAGATTTCTTAGCATCCGACGCTTTCAGAGAGGTCCAGAGAACAGTAAAGGGCGTCGGACTTAGTCCGACAGTAAGCGTCGGACCATTGCTCCGTGTTATAGCCGTTGTAGGTCACTGTGCTTATCTCTTAAGAGCGTCGGACGGAGGATCGTCAGACCATTGGGTTTGGTCCGATGCTCTCTTCTGACACAGTTCTGTGCACAGTGCGTCTGAGAGAGTCGGACCGTGGTGTATGGTCCGACGGTGTGCCATCTGCAGAGTCCGACGGTACACAGGAAAGTGAGAAACGGCTAGTTTTGGAGAGGCTGTGTATTTATACACTACCATTACCTCCATTCTATCTCTCTTGCCACTTCTAACTGCTGAAGGAACCTTTGTGAATTTGAGAGAGAGCAAGAGCCCTAGGGAGGACTGAGTGAACTCCATTGCTTGTGAGCTTCTTCTCTAGAGTGTGATCAAGAGTGACTTGTGTGCATCCATCACCCTCTTTGGTCTTGTTCTTGGTCAAGTGAGAGTCTAGGCTTGTTACTCTTGGTGATCGGCATCACCTAGACGATTCGGTGGCGATCGGAGGCTTGATGATCGCTTGGAGAGTTTGTGGGCGGCCCAAGCCAAGCTTGTGAGCGGTTGTGGGCGACCAACGCGTCGGAGACGCAAAGGATCAGCCCGTAGAGAGCACTTGGTCCTTGCGAGGATCAAGGGGGAGCTTCACCCTTGTGCCGACTCTCCGATACCTCGGGAAAAACTCGGCTTGCATTTTCTTACTCATTTACATTCCCGTACTCTCTTGTGTGCTTTACTTTCCTAGAGTAGTATACTTGTGATAGGACCCAGCTCTAGGTTGCATAACTTATTTTAGGATTAGAACTTGACACTAACACAAGTGGGTGATATTGGGCAATGCCGATAGGTTGATTTGATTTGCGAAAAATTATTAGTTGCCCAATTCACCCCCCTCTTAGGCATCCTCGATCCTTTCACAATAGAAGGTCACGGTTAATCCATTATTATGTGCCATCAAATTACTAGAAAGCAACTAGGATATAATTCAAAATGGTGTTACTAAATATGATGCCATTATGATTTTGTAAAACGGAATACCAGTCAACCAAAAAAACAAGTTTAAAAGCCATTGCATGTGTTCGCAGGCATGTTCCTTCAACTGCCACTTCAATGAATTAACAATTTGATTAGGGAAAAGGGCATCATTACATGACGAAGAATTGCATTGAAACCATTCAACTAATAGTGGTTGTAGTTCTGAAGAATTATGCACACTTTTGGATGGTTTTGTTTACATGATCTTGGCATGACATGTGCCAAAGATAGGTACCACAGTGGAACCTCTCTAATGGTAAGGGGTATTCAAAGGATCATGAAGCAAAAAGGGTAAAAAAAAGATATTACTAGAGAAGCATAATACATGCCTAAAAAAATAGTCCCAATTCAGCTTACAGGGCATGCAGTAGTAGAACTTGTTGGCTCTCTCAGTTTTCATATTGTCGGGTGCCAAAGTATGGGGTACCCAACTTCAACGCAAAAACAAGCAACCTCAGCGTAACCTGGCCTAAACAAGGCCAGCCAAAGCCCACGAAGGCTACGCATGTGAAGGCCCAAAGTGGCCTCCTGTAAGGCCCGGCGGCACGGCTCGGGACAGCGGCACCCTCGGGTGCCAAATCTTCGATTCGCCCGAGCCTCCACGAGAGGGCTCGGGACAGCGGCACCCTCAGGCGCTAAATCTCCGATTCGCCCGAGCCTCCTCATCCTCCTCGAGCGTGGTCTCTCTAAGGCATCCAATGCACAGTCGACGTCAGCAGGGCAATCTTGGACCCCAAGGGACCCCTCTGACCACTTTACAGGCGCGGCCCCACTGACTGGACGCCGCGAGGCGACGGCACCCCGCTCGTGCACGTCCTCCGTACCAACTGCCATACCTCCTCCGGTGACCAATACGACGGTTCCACTCTTTCCACTCCGTCCCAAGGACAGTCAACCGGATGACACCCCTTGCTGACGGAGAGATTCTCCAACTACGACAGCGACAGCTCCTACCCATAACGCACGAGTCTCGCAGGGACAAGAGAGGTGACGGCTGTCCCACCGACCCGGGAGTATGGGCAGTGTAACAACAGGACCGTTCATCCCTCGGGAAAGTACCGCGCATGAGAGGAAAACGCGCCCGAGGGAGGACACCCCTAATGTCCCGTCCCGTCACGCTCCCGACGGCAAGGAAGGCTCCCGAGCCTCGGGAGTCAATCTTTGAAAGTCAACCAGTCTTCTCGTTACACTGTGCAGGACCGGACGCGACGCCGTGACGCACCGCCACGCAGCAAGCCACATCCCGTACACTGTGCCACCTTGGAACTCAACGATCGAACAGTGTAAGATCAGTCGAATGACCGAAGCCATATCACCGAAGCGCCAAGATGATGGTGTGGCTGACGATAGCCACTAATCACCTCTGATCCCACCATGCCGGGTATGGTCATCATAGGTCACCACATGTAACTCTAGTTTCTCCCTTATAACTATAAAAGGGAGGGCGGAGGCCAGTCACAGGGAAGGGGACCAAGTTCACGACACCAACATACACACAACACAACTATACGCATACGAAAGCATCCTCTTCCACGCACAAGAGACTTGGGATACTCTCCCTCTCTCGACTCAGCTTGTAACCCCCTACTACAAGCACTTTGGTGCAAGGCAACACGACTCGCCTCTCCACTGGACGTAGGGCCCTCTTGGCCCGAACCAGTATAAATCTCCCGTGTTCCTCCTTGCACACCATCCGAAACCTCAACCGCAAAGCACAAGTTACTAGCCAGTGCTAGCGTCCGCCAAACTAGCACCGACACATATGTTTCATCGCATACCTATAAACATATAAACCTGAAATTTAGTAATCGTAACTAGTGCGAATGGAAATATAGCACATCATTGAACGAGAATGAAAATGTCTGGAAACATATAAGCAACTGAAATAACTAAGTACCTTACGCATGAAATTCTGAAATCATAAATTCATAAAACTCACCTCCGCTGGGTGCAACAGAGAGTGAAGATTTTTGTTTTCAAACTTTCAATCCTGCCAAACGGCCCAAACCTGTAGGCAAAGCAATAGCAAGGTGAGCAAAATAAGTTACAAAGCAGAGGGAAAAGGCAGGGATATAAACAATGAAAACAAAAGGCAACAAATATTGCTCGATATAAGTAACGCAACAGTACCGGTCCTCAAGAGGAACATAAGGCACCCATGCCATCTTTATCTCTTTCATTGGTACTATTTCTTCTTTTCCTGTTTGAACCAAATTTATGCAAATCTTATCTGATGGAGGAAAAGGACTGTCAACCTGCAAAATTGAACATGTCGACTGCTAAACAAGACAGACCATCCAGATCATAGGCCTTAAACAAATATTTGATCATATGAACAAATATGACAAAATATTTGATACTGCATGTTAGGTTAAAAAATATCAGTGAAGAGCATGACAAGGTCACCAGCCAAATAACTTTTGACAAGTTAATAGGAAATCTTAGAGAAAGAAAGAGAATCATAACAGAACAACAGCAATAGAAGGAAATAAATGCTCCTACCAAGATAATTATCTTGATAACATAAACTGACAAAACAAATAGAGTTTTTACTCCTTTTATTTTCAAAAGCTTGTAGCAACTTTGTAAACTTAAAAGCTGATACATAAAATTTTCATCGTGTGCATTTAATAATTCTACATAAAAATCATAAACAATAATAATATACTAAAGATGGTATGCTTTTAAGTAATGCAAAAGGTATAAATAGAAATTATCTGACGTAGACATGAGCTAAAGCATCAGTTCAATATGTACAACTGCAAGACCATTCTCTGTTGTACATTTTTTTTCCTACTAACATGTTTTGCTTTGAAACACAAAGTGTAAATATAATGGTGTTATAGATGCTGGGCCAAGAGAGTGAATGAGAACTTTCAACAACTACAACAGGAACAAGTACCATCTTCGATTCACCATTAACATCCAATAGTTGTGCCGCACGCTAAGAGGAGCCAATTTGACTTGTATGGAATAATATTCTACGGAAATAAGATGGTAGATACTAAATCCACTTTACATACAATATATAAAGTGATATACAGATACAATTGTTGAATCTCACTAAACCAGATTAATAGCACTTAAAACAAACATTAGTAAATTTATGGCCAGATAATCCTACTTTGCTCCAGACTACGAAATATTACTAACATTATAAAACATGTATCAAGGATCAATGGTAGCAAAATTAACTTTAGAAACAGATTACTGAAATATTATCAACATTATAAAACATGTATCAAGTATCAGCGGTAGCAAAATCAACTTTAGAAACAGCTGAGTGCCAAGTATACTTAGTTACTCACACTCGGTGATTCCAAACAAGTAAACCGTCTTCCCATATAGACCCCCCCCCCCCCCCCCCTTTTCCTCTAGTGTTTTCTGCTCCTCAACGACAACCACATGTCACCGAATGCTGAAGTTAAACATTCAAAAAGGGGGGTAAATCTTACAAGATTAAGTTTGACTATCATACCTCTAAATTTTCAAAGTTCCAATTGAATTCCTTTATCTTACCAATGCTTTCCAACTGCAGATGACAAGCCAAGTTCTATAAGTTGTTCAAGGCAACGGAATGCGTACAACCTAAGCTATATAATATGTCCAAGTGCGCACGACTAACATACACATTACGAAAAAAAAAGGATGGGAACAAACCTCGGTCTCAAAATAAAAAACAGACGACCACAGATCCTCCTGAACATAGTGGCAAACCATTAGTCAAAACGCACATTATTCATAGTAGCATGGCCATCATAAAAGATCGCAATTCTAATCATAATGACAACTTCCAAAAACAGTCATAACGGTTGCATCTAATAGGAAGAAACTGCTCTCACAAAAAGAAGAAAAAAAAAACAGGCAAATAGAACATGGCACCTGTTGTGTAACAATGAATATGTTCTGCGTCAGCATGCCAGAAACATGTCGCTGACTCATCATCTTCCAATACTACCATAAACCTAGTGCTAATCTGGCATGCTCCTCGACTGACATAGCAATTGCTAGCACCAGACTTGGAAAAAGGTTGACCAGCAGAACGCACATGGGCTTTAAATTTTTTAATCAGTAACGAATTCTCTAATACCAAGGGGTAGAGCATTCCAGTTTCCTAAGAACAAACTAATGGACAAACCAAGCGTTAATAACGTACTCATATAGACAGTGAGATGCACATTTGAGCATCACTAGCAGAAGAACGGAACCAACATCCCCCATTTTTTACCAAAACTCCCAGCGATGCGAGCACCAATCGAAAGTGAAGCTCTCTGCCTGTCCGCGAGCTAATCGAAAGCGAAGTTTCTCGGTGTCAATCGATTGAAAATTAGTTTTTTTTTTCTCTTAGCCAACGCCTATAACCATTAGACATTGATCCAACGGTCCATCCAGACCCCGATCTCTTTTCTCTCTTCTTGAAAAATTTACATTTTTATCATTATAACGGATGGCTCTCATCAGATTCTCACTCTTATAATGACGCCTATATTTTTAGTATTCTTATTTCGCGGCTCTTTTATTTTTACCACATTTGCTGATGTGACACGCCACGCGGCCTGACATGCTGGAGCACAGCTAACACGGACAGGCGAAAAGACGATGATGTCCCTGCCTTTCTCCTCTCTCGCCCTCTCCGATAGGTGGGACCTACAGCTCCTTTCGCTGCCAGGTGGGACCCTTTTGTCAGCTTCATCTCCCTCCTCCAGCACCTCCAGCTTGGTCCCCATCCGTCCATGGCTCTAGTTCATTGCAATTAAAAGAAAAGAAAAAAAACGTAGATGGAAAGAAATTCGAACAGCAGTGAGCTTTATCTGTGCCGTGCCTTCAAATTTCTTGCGCCACTCATCCAATCGCACGACTGCCATGGACGCGGGCGCCGTGCTCAACACCATCAACATGCGCCTCGACGTGCACACCGTCGCTGTACTGCTCCACCGCGCTAGCTCCAAGATCATCTTCGTCGACCCGGCCAGCCTGCTGCTTCTCCGCGACGCGCTCAGCTAGCTCCCGCGGGGCCACCACCCGCCGCGCGTCATCCACGTCGAGGACCTGCACGGGATGGCGTTCCCCCGCGGCGGCGGCACCCGGGACGCTGACGTACGAGGCGCTCCTCGCCGGCGGCGACTCGGAGTTCGCGTGGGTGCGCCCCTGCAGCGAGTGGGACCTCTGCGGCGCGCCCGTCGTGCTCGGCATGCTGGCCGACGCGCCGGAGACGCTCCCGGGGAAGAAGGTGCGCATGCTGATGGCCGGCGCGTCGCCCCCCGCCGTGGTGCTGCGCCGTTCCGAGGCCATCGGCTTCGAGGTCACGCACGGGTACGGGATGACGGAGATCGTGCTCCGCAGCGGGTGCGTCATGCTCGGCTACCTCAACGGCGGGAGCCATTGCCGCGGCATGAGCTCGGCCCCGGCGGCGCGGGTGCCCTGGCCGCTGGCAAGCTCGACCCTAAATGTCACGGATGGCCCTGGCCGCGCCATGGCTCGAAGGAATAAGAGCGTTATCTGAGGCCTTGGCCCATCCAAGAAGAAAAAGAGTGGGGCTGCTGAAGGTTAGGGATGAAACTGACTAGTGGGACTTATATGGAAGTGAGAGGGGAGGAAGAAAGAGGAGCAGAGGGTGGGACAACTGTGTCTTTTTGCTTGTCTATGTTGACTGGACACCGGCGTGTCAGGACGTGTGGTGTGCCACATCAGCAAATGTGGTAAAAATGAAAGAGCCACGAAATAAGAATGCTAAAAATATAGACGTTATTATAAGAGTGAGAATCTGATTAGAACCATCCGTTATAATGGTAAAAATGTAAATCCCCCTCTCTTGTTCCTGCTTTCATCTTCATGTGCGATACACCCCGCCGCGCTGAACCGCCGACGCCCAACGCGGAGCCCCCGCCGCCACCACCTCCCCTGGGCTCCCGTCATGGCCAGACGCCCCTAATTCTTAACCCCAAATCCCATTCATTATTGTAACAGAGATTTTGGTGATTGATGGATAAACGAGATTTCAATCCATTGATGGGGAACGGAAAACCTAACAACCCCAAGCACGCAACCGAAACAGGTCATCCTGCAGCCTACTCACCAGATTCCTCTTCCGGGGGAAGTCCTCCATGTCGACCTTGGGCTTGGGCAGCACAGCACCTTGACGCGCTACTCCTGTATCCTGTAGATCCATCTCTACAAAAAGAGCAATCGGTCCCCGGCACCTGTCGCCTCGCCCCTCCGGCTCGCCCACGCTTCCCTGGGCGATAGGCACCAGAAAAAAAAAAAAAAGGAAAGGAAAGTCTCCCTGTGATCCCGTCGTCGTTCCAATCAAACCGGAAACAGAATCAATCAATCAGGCCCAACAAAAGGAAACCGTATCGTCACTCGCCGCTCCCGTCGTCTCCGTCATTGGGTTCCACCATCCTCGCCGTCGGCCCTCGGGCGCCATCATCGCCCTCACCCGCCAGGTCTTGCGCTGCCCTCGCCGTCGCGGGGCCCTTAGCGGGCGCCGTCATCGCCCCACGTGCGGGCGCCGTCGTCGCCCCAAGCTCGGCCGCGCACTGCCCTCGCCATCGCGCGGTCGCCGTCGTCCGCACCGGCCTGACTACGTCTCCCTCTGGCCTCCTCATTGCCTTCCCGGCGGACGTCTCTGTTTTGGCAGGGGGAGAGATCGTGCTTCCCGGCGCTGTGCCGAGGTTTTAACCTTCCAAGTTTGCCTTAGGAAGCAGTATAGCGCTTGGAGGATGGGTGGTTAGCGTTTCACAACAACCCGTAGGATTTGTTTATCCAACTATTGATTTGGCTTTCACAAAGACACAAACATAGGCATAGTGGAGGCTCTTGTTTCTTTACTGTTCAATCTGTGTTCAAGTGTAGTTTGGGCAAGGTCTGATAGGAGTCTGTTCACAAAAACTCAGGTACTTTCATTGTTGATTAATGAGAATCCCTTAGTGTCTGCGATCCCTTTACTGTGCTCCAGGCTTTGAAAGGTAACTTCAGTGGTGTTATGTCTGGCTGAGATATGAATCAATTGATGCACAATTTTCTAGTCGTACATCTTACAAACACACTCAATAAGTGCTTCTCTGAATGTTGTACATCTTACAAACACACTCAATAAGTGCTTCTCTGAATATCTATCATTTCAATTTCATTTCTGTTTTGATAGTAGAATGAAGGATTCGTTTATTAGCCAGCTAAGTGCAATGCCTCCACCATCTCACCTCAAGCTATTTGGCATTTCTATTTCATGATTTCTCTGCTTCAGCTCTGATTTCATATGTGTCAGAGTGCTGACGCCGTTCACGTTTTACTAAAAATTTGGTCAGTACCTACAAGTGCAGTTTCTTGTCTACAAAATTTGGTCAGCCTCATTAAAATTCAGATTTATATATATTCATAAATTGTGTAATATGCACCAGCTTAGTTAAGTTATTACACAATTATTTTATAAGGAAAAGAAATATGCAACAGAGCTCACCTTTTACTCAAAATTTGGTCAGTGCCTACAAGTGCAGTTTCTTGTCTAGAAAATTTGGTGAGCCTCATTAAAGTTCAGCTTTATATATATTCATAAATTGTGTAATATGCACCAACTTAGTTAAGTTATTACACAATTATTTTATAGGGAAAAGAAATATGCAACAGATTAGTTAATTATTTAATAGCATTCTGGATCTCCTTAAGAACCTGACGGTGTCGTAGTTTAGTTTCCCTCAGAGTTGTACTTCTATTAAGGAAGATGCAGAGTTATCCCCTGCTATGTCAGTCCTCTCATTTCCATTCAGATATTTCCACCTTGGCTAACTCGATGATGCAACTCTGGAGTCAATGTGTAGATTCTAGAACTATCAGTAGTACCAGATTTTTGAACTATCAGTAGTACTATAAACTGAAATAAACATAAATTACTAAGGATGGGCAGAGCGTTCATGAATTGGATAGATTGGATGCAGTCTTACATAGAAGATAATGCTAAGCATGTCCTTTTACATCATATGAGATGTAACGACTTCAAGTCTATTCAGTTGCGCGTTCTTTGTTTTGACTAATGGTTTTACACCATTAGTTGGTCCACCCACAATCTCCACCAAGTGATCACCAATTAAGCTCCCGGTCACCATCAAGTTGTCTAGATGATGCCGATTATCAAGAGTATAAGCACAATTTCTCACTTGACCTAAACAAGCCTAATGAGAAATGTGGATGCACACCTACTAGTCCCTATGCACTAATGAGGTCTATATCGAGTCTTGGCAGCTGCGCGAGTCCAATCCAAGGGGAAGCAGCCGCGGGGTCAGGTTGAGGCCCTCCGATTGTGGTGCGAGTCTAGCTGAGAAGAAGCATTGCCATGGGGGCGGGGTGACGTGAGTGCTGCACGCCGCGAGCTGCTCCAGCAACGTCTATGGGTACGGAGACCCCCCCTCCCTCTGTCCTCTCAATCCATTGACCCTCTCTCAGATCCAATGCAGTCATGCAGAGATGTGCAGAGCTCCAGGTTGGATTTGGAAGACGTCCATGGTGACGAGCAGACTCCATGATGGCAATTGGCAACACATCTGGAGGGTGCTCAACGATGGTGCACCTAGAGCGGGCTCGGCGACAGCGGTGCACCTAGAGTGGCCTCGTTGGGCTCAGAGGTGGGCTCCTGAACAGGCTCAGCAGTGGGCTTTGGAACTAGCTCACCATCAGGCTCGTGTTCTTTTTTATAAAAAAAAATATTTAGCATTATAACCATCTCCAGAAATTACAATTTACACAATCCTGTAGTTACCCTGCGAAATTTTTTTGGCCGACTGGGAAAATGTATCTAGTAGGCCGTAACATTGAAGACTACTATTCTCGTTGATTTTCTTTGTAAGGCGCAATGGTTACTAATTGTTCTCAAATGTGGGTAATGATTTTGTTGGGAATGCAAACCTCTGAAAATTTTATAAACAATAATAGAAAAACTATAAGCCACACTGTAGGAAAAATGGTAAAAGGCACCAAAAGTATTGGCCACTCACAAAAAAATATATCGAGAAAGTACACATATGTGGGGAGAAAGAAGAATGGACATGGACCACACTAGCTAGGGCAATACATCAGAGCTCTGGTACACGTTTAAAAAATGAACATGCGGGTGCAATATAATCGTTGCAGTCTCAAAATGCCCAATTCTAAATTTCTGATGAGTGGTGAAAGAATTAGGACACGTGTGTTAGCATACGTTGGCCGGCTGATATCTCTCACAACTTGAATGATAACGACTGTATAGGGTAGACCAGTAAATACTTCTTTCATTTTAAATTATAAGATGTTTTGTTTTTTTATTCATAATAAAATTAATTTATATATTTAGAAAAAAACTAGTTTGAGTGCAGTGCATGCAGCTAGGCGTGCGTGTCACGATGTGTTATGTGTAACGCGAGGTTCGGTCCCGGAAAATTTGGCCGTCCATTTCTCGAAGAGAACATGTTCAAGAGGACTTTGAACGAAAAAATGGATCCACGCACCCACCACATGCGATCAACTGCCTGCGAATCTCGATCAATCTTTTCTTTTATTCCCTCTTACAACATGGGCGTTCAGTGATGGGGAAAGACCAAAGACAATCACTACAGAAAACTCGTACTTTGCCGAGTGCCTGATATTTGGTACTCGGTAAAGGCACTCTTTGCCGAGTGCCGCACTCGGTAAAATTCGGCACTCCGTAAAGACTTCTTTGCCGAGTGCCGAGCACTTGGCAAACACGGACACTCGGCAAAGAAACTGTTTGCCGAGAGCATGGTACTCGGCAAAGATTTGTAGGAGACCGACGGCATCGAACGCCGTCTTCTTTGCCGAGTGTTTGCCGAGTGCCAGCCCTAGACACTCGGCAAAGTTTTTTTTTGTTTTTTTGTTTTTTTTACCAATCTTTTTGAAGCTTAATTACACTAACACAAATAACATGTTCAAGTTTGAGACTTTTTTATTGCAGTTTGTCATATTTCTTTAGTTTATTTTGTTTTCTTGAATTTTTTCGAAAAATGTAACTTTAAACTGTGGGTGCATGAAATAATGAAACGTAACCTTCTAAAAAATGATATTGATGTTGAAGGGTGTCTTTTGAGGCCGTATCCAGGAGCTCACCTAAAATTTTGAACGCTTTATTCGCGGAACATGGCGACCCGCTTGTTCTAAGATTGTAATTTAATTATATAAAATTCAAACGAAGTCCGAAAATCGCGAAACTTGTCGAGTTGTCGTGTTATCGCATGTAGAGGGTATGATAAAAAAAATTAAGAAGGTTTCAAGCTCGTTGCAACGTCAGATGTCTAAAACCCAGACATCTCCACATGTGATCACGTGTGATCACATGTGGAAATGTCTGGGTTTTAGCCATCCGACGTTGCAACGAGCTCGAAACCTTCTCACACCCACACACACGCGCCCGCGCCGCGCCCCCAGCCCGCCCCGTCCCCAGCCCGCCGTCGCCACCGCCATCGTCGCCGGAGCGTCGCCCCACGCCGGAGCCACCGCAGGAGCCCCGCCCCTTCGCCGGAGCGCCGCCCCTCCGGCCCCCCATCCCGCCCCGCCGTTGCCGCCGCCGCCGCCTACCCGCCCCACCCACCGCCGCCGCCGCCACCGCCCCGCCCCCCTAGCCCCGCCCGCCGGCGAGCCCCGGCAGCGCCCGAGAAGGCCGACGCCGAGTCAACCCGCCCCACCCACCACCGCCACCCCGTCCCCCGTATCCCCGCCTGCCGGCGAGCCCCGGCCGCGCTCGCCCCGGTCGGCCATCCCCAGCCCCACCCCGTCCTCCCCGGCCATCCGCTGCCAACCCGCCCCCAGCCCCGCCTAACAGGAGGAAGAAGAGGAAGGAAGGAGGAAGAAGAAGAAGGGGAGGAAGAGGAGAAAGAAGAAGGAGGAGGAGAAGAAGAAGGGGAGGAAGAGGAAGAAGGAGGAGGAGGAGGAGGAAGAAGAAGCTCCGGCCGCCCCGTCGTGCCCGCCCATCGTCGTCCCTGGGCCTCCTCGGAGAATAAGGTAAAGCCTTTGTGGTTGTCGGCCATCGGGCCAAGTCGGACGGCCATCGTGCCAAGTCGGACGGCCTTCGTGCCGGGTTTGTGGTTGTCGGCCTTCATGCCGACCATTTTTCTTGCAGGTTTTGGAAACGTCCCCGTAGACGATCAAATGCTTAAGCGATTACAGTTAAACGATGACAATGATGAGAACGATGGAGATGAGGACAAGGGAGACGATGAGCTAGTTGACAATATTGATAGTGATGACGACGAGGGAGAAGAGGAGCTAGATGCAGAATATTTCTAATTCACGTAATACTATATTATTATTATCACAATTACTATTACTACTATGTTCAATTCATTTTGCATCTCTTTATAAGTACTTTTTAATTTAACATTGCTAATTGGTTTATTCTTTCAAATTGCAGGCACTCGACAAAATGCCGGGCGGAAGGCAGGGCCGTCGGCAGGTCAACTCCGTCTACATGAGGGACCGCTCACCAGCCCCAGCTGAGGAGGAGCCTGTGTCGGGGCTGGCACCGAGGAGGTCGAGGACTGGCCGCCGTCCGAGGAGGCGCTTGGAGCGGACTCCCACCCCGTCGGCGGACGAGGACGACCAGGGGGTGGACCTGGAGGCAGGAGGGGGTCACACCTCCCCTGAGTCGCCAGACCACGAGGAGGAGGGGCCCTCGACAGGAGGGGGCTCCACTTTCACTGCTTCTGGCTCTACCTCCTCGGGAGTGTACTTGCACGGGCCCTCGAGGCTCCCGGCGCGGCCGATCCCACTTCACCAGCGCCCGGTGATTCAACCCCAGGGCGACGAGTACGTATCATTTCATTACTGTTTCATATGACATGCATTTTCTTAATAACTAACAATTGTTCTTAATGACTCTGGTAGCAACTGGAAAGTTGTGTCCGGGAAGGGCCGCCATGTCAATGGCACGTTGTCCCTTCTGATCCTGGCAGCGCTTCCCTGGGATGGTCACCTACGCTGGTGGTGCTCCTTCGCCGCCCTGGACATGGGAGCGCTTTCAGGCCGCCGAGGATAGTGAGCACGGCACCATTGCGGCGCGGATCAAGGCCGAGTTCTGGGTGAGTCTACGTGACACTAATTTCATCTTTACTATGTATTCATTGGTCGCTCTAAAAAAAATCAAAAAATTACATGATGTATGCATGTAGGACTTCTACAGGTGCGACGCTGGGTTTGAGGCCATATGAGATTGCAAATCTTCGGTTGTCTAGCTTATATTGATGATTGGAAACAATCTAAGTGAAACAAAAGACAATAATTATACAATTGAAATGGTATTCAAAGCATGATGTGAAGCATGGGCAATGCACATAAATCTTGATGTGGTGTTAATGACAAGTGGGCAACTTCAAGGGACTAAGCGAAAGGTAAAGGGCAAATGACGACTTGGCGGCCGAGGGACCTAGCTAGGGTGAAGAAGAAGCCAACTTGAAGTTAGCCATGTAAGTGGTGATTGTAAATGTGGAAGATCAATCAAATGTTCAAAAATGACTTAGATTCGACACAAGTCACATGCTCAAGACGAAGGGATCATGAAGATAAAGTGATGAAGCTCTCAACAGTTCAAAGTTCAAAGCGGCAAAATATTTGAAGATCAAGAACAACTCAAGTGAAGGACAAAACAAAATTTGTGTGAGTTGTATTTGTGTTTGCCCCTCTTGGAGAGTCGCATCACTAAAGTATTGGAGACAAGTGACAGTGCTCAAGGACAAAAACCAGAGAGAAAAGGGGTTGAGAAAAAAGGGAGGAAGTGAGAGAGGCCGCTGGCTGGGCAGCCCAACCCGGCCAGGCCGGCTTTCCCGGCCAAGCCGGGTAGGCAACCCGGCCAAGCCGCCTCTCCAACGGCTAGTTGGACTGGGTTTGTCGATTCAGCCCCAACGGCTAGTTTTGGAGAGGAGGCTATAAATACCTCTCCCACTCCCTCTTCCAAGGTTTCTGATTCTCCCAATACCCATCCACGACCTAGAAAAGCCCTCTTACTCTCTCTACTCTCTCTTTGTGAGTGAAAAGATTACAACTTCCTAATCCGTGATTAGTGAGTGAGCTTGAGCCCTGAGAGATTTTTCTTTGTGGCAATAGTGATCCAAAAAGTTTGTGTGAGCAATCCCATTCTTGAGCACTTGAGCAAGTCAAAGATTCTCTAGTTCAATGCGTTCTTCCGCTTGGAGCTTCGACTCCGTGGTGGCAAGGCGTCACCGACGAGCACCCGTGGGGTGTTGTAGGCTGCCTTGGTGGCCATTGTTGTAAGGGTTGCTTCTCCGCTGAAAAAGGAAAGAAAGCTCCTTAGTGAAAAAGGTGGAAAGGGACCGTTTTGGGTCCGGCCACGAGTTGACCTTGGTTGGGTCCTCACCGGCTTCCACAACGGAGAGTAGGACACCTTTGGGTGTGCCGAACTTCGGTCAAACAAATCCTCATGTCTTCTCTTGGTTTGCCTCACCCTTTGCTCATTCATCACACATTTACTTCCATATTCCACTTGTGCTACTCGGTTGTTGTGGTTTATGTTTGCACGAGGTGTTTGGATTTGTCCATACACTTACATAAGCTCTACAAGTCGAGTTGTAATCTTAGTGAAGAGAAGAAACGGTTCGAACATCGCTATTCAGCTGTGCAGGTCGGAAGTTCCGACGCAACCCGGAAGTTCCGGGGAACCTCTGGGCAAAGTCGTGAAACCTGGCCAAGCCAGGTGGTAAAACCGGCCAAGCCGGATTAGCCGGCCCAGCCGGGTAGAGAAGCCGACCTAGCCGGTTTTGTCGGGGTGCAGTTTGTTTACTAACCTTTGTCTAACTTTTGAAGAGCCTATTCACCCCCCTCTAGGCATCGATTCGGTCCTTTCACTCAGCCTCAGCGCGTACGCCAAGACATGGGTAAACTTCTTTGTGCTACCATCTTTATTTTTCTATCCTAAGACTCAATTATCACTACTTGTAATCGTCTTTGTGTTTTCCTCGCAGTCCCAGGCGCACCAGGGCCAGGAATGCAACGACTTCATGGCGTTCGCCCTGGCACACAAGGGCAAGGCGACGGCCCGGGATGTCACCTACAACCCGGCGGACGGCCCCGAGGCGTACACTAACCCGAGCATCCACAGCAAGCTTAGCGAGTATACCTAGGCGGCACGCCAGCGCCATGGGAGGACTACGATCCGACTCGGCAGCCCCTGGACACAGGCCTCGTGATGAGGCTGGGAGGAGGGAAGCAGCATGGCCGGTGTAACATCCCGGCCCAGGGCTTAATAGGATTGATAGGATACTCATGCCAACAAGTTGCAACTTCTTTTCCGAAAGCCCATCTGCAAAGAACTCCGAGGTTAAGCGAGCTTGACCCTGTAGCGATGGGTGACCGACCGGGAAGTTCTTCCTGGGTGCGCATGAGTGAGGACAAAGTGTGCAGAAAAGACTGGTGTTGGTCTGTGAGGGCAGTCTATATCCTAGTTAAGCTGCCAAATGTAAGCGGGCCCGGCCTCGGGGAGGCGAGACGTTACAGAAACTGAAACGACCTCGATTTCCACTAAGGGAAATCCACAGGCTCGAATTGTAATTCAACAGATTGCTTGGGACAATCCATGAAATTACCCATATCTCAGTTGATACCAGGATCCATACAACGGTAATTAAGTCTTACATAAACATTTGTTACATCGCCACACTGGCGGAATCAACATTCAGAGAAGCTTTAGAAGATGCGGAAACGTTTCATCCTTCACGGCCAACTTGAGTGTAGCACGTGACCCTATTCCTCGCCATCGTCTTCCTCGAAGTCGTACTCATTCTCGTCACCTGACAGCAAATTTATCAGTACGATTTGTACTGGCCACGGAGCCCACCTATGCAGCATTTGCTTTGTGGAAAGTGGATGCAAGGCTATACAAGCAGACCTATAGGCTGAGGTTTCCTATGCAGCTGTAATCAAGTTTTATCTCCAGTTAACACCATCATCCCTTTTCCCATCACCACATCTCACTTACCCACACCTCGCTCTCATTCGACAGGCCCAACTCCCTCTCGGGCCTATCTCAGCGGCACACTACCACAACGGGTACACTGCCGGAAAAATGTCATCCAGGGGGAGAAGAGAACACTCACTACACTAGTAGAAGCTTCACAGGAAAGGTCCATAGCCAACAGGTTGGCATATGTATCGATCGATCAACCATACACTCTGCAGAGGTTTCACTACCCACAAGATTAGCCATCATAGGTGTTGCGCAAACACCTAGGCAGAATTCCGGGTGCTTGCTTGCCTAGGTCGATGCCACCCTACCACTCAGCCCTGGGATATTCTGGATCCTACACCGTTATGCTGAGACTGGGAGACACAGTACCGGGCCCATCCAGTGGTACTGTGCATCTAGAACAGAACGGGAACCCATCGACCGTCTCCGCCCACCCTTATCACCTCTCAACCTAGCAGTAGTGGCACCGTCCTACCAAGTAGTCCAGCCGTCTCCCGCCCATCAGAAGCGAGTGAGTAGAAAAAGGATTCCCATGAACCTGAAACTAGTCCGTCCTAGGTTTGACCAAGCAGGCATCTCCACTTAGGGGATACTCTCTCCGTGCCATCACAGCACCTCCGTCCACGGGCTTCAAACCACCAAGGCTATCCCACCCGGGACCTCCTCAACAACTTTACCCGCCACAGGTATCTCGCTTGGGGATGCCCAGGTTGCACCCCCGGCACGACTTGCCCCATGGGCTTGTCTCACATCCCACTTGGTCGACATCAACCCTTACCACGCACCCAAGACGCACGCAGCACTCTCTCCCAGTGGTTATAATCAGTTATACACCGTCCCAATTCCACCACATAGCATATAGCAAGTAGAAAGTAGTGGAAGAATAACAGAAAAATAAGCAGCAGCTAACCTAGCAGCGGACAGCAGGGTAAAGTCTTATCAAGGCAGGGAATTCAAATATACTACCATGCAACCAATCCATACATAATCATAAAGCAATAGCAACAATGTCATATGCAATGCGTAAATAGGATCTAAGGATTTGGTGGGACGTGGCACCTTCGTAGTCGTCTCCTAGCTCCTGAAAGTACTCGTGGTCGTCTTCCTTAGTCAGATCCTCCTCCGGCTCTGAAATCGAACACGAAATAGTCGCGTCAGCGACTCCTATAGAGTATTTCAGAAAAATCTAATAAAATAAAGAGCCAAATGCACACAAACATAGTCTTAGATTGTAGATCTCATTTTTCTGAGAATTTTGATATATGGTGCGTAATTTTTGGACATCGCATGAATAAGTTATGAATTTCCGAAGATTATCCTATTTTCTGAAAATGGAAAATGATCGATTAATCAGGAGCAGCTCGGGATTGGTCCACGTGGCGCGCGGGTCCAGTAGTGCGGCAAGTGGCGCCTCAACAGAACACAGACCCGATGGTCGCCCACCAGGTGTTCGATGCTGGTTCCCAGAGAGTCGCCGGCGTCGGCGCAGCTCGGTGGTTGGTCGGGCGAGCTCGACGTTGGTCGGGGTTGCGTCGGTCGTAGCTCGGCGGTGGTCGAGCGAGCTCGACGGTGGTCGGGGTTGGTTCTCAGAGGTCGGGGGGCGTCGGCGTAGCTCGGCGTAGCTCGGCGGTGGTCGGGGGTAGCTCGGCGTAGCTCGGCGGAGCTCGGCGATGGTCGGGGGTAGCTTGGCGTAGCTCGGCGGAGCTCGGCGTAGCTCGACGGAGCTCGGCGTAGCTCGGCGGAGCTCGGCGGAGTTCGGCGTACCTCGGCGGGGCTCGGGCGAATCAGAAATTCGGGGCGCCGAGGGTGCCGCTCTCCCGAGCTCTCCCGGGGAGGCTTGGGCGAATCGGAGATTTGGTGCGCCGAGGGTGCCGCTCTCCCGAGCTCTCCCGGGGAGGCTCGGGCGAATCGGAGATTTGGTGGTAGCAGGGTTCTAGGGCGTCTGTTCAAGGCGGCAGTGTCTCTCCGGTGCGGCGGACAATGACAGGGCGGCGATGACCATATTTTGGCAAGACAGGCTCGGCTTTCCCTAATTGGCGTGCTCAGGCAGTCGTCCGACCAGATGGTGGCGGGTTTGAGTCGTGGTATGGCCTCCTCTCTCCCTCGGCATACGGCGGTTCTCCGACGAGGTGGAGGCGCACGTAGCCAAGGCAACAGACATGATTCGGGGCTCGGCTATCTACGCGGCGGTGCTGAGGCAGACTTGGCGAACCTCGTCGGCCTCTCTCCGCAGCGCGAGGCGATCGGGGGTACTCGAAACGGATTTAGGCGAGGCGGATCGTGTCGGCGGCGATCACGTTTCCCCGAGAGCGCACCTCTCGGTGTTCCGGGCTATGGAGGTTCGATCTCCCGCAACTAAGCTTGTCCGAGGTGGTCGGTGAGTTGGTGGTCACGCTAGCGGGTCGCGGTATTGAGATGCTCCAGTCATCGGCGGCGATGTCGCCGCGACTGGGAGGTTCCGGCGGGGCTAAGGAGGTCTTCTAGGAGATGTATACGCGTCCAGGGTCTATGGCGATGGTATACCAACTACCAATTTTGGCTACCGAGATTCCCAAGGTGCTCGGTTGTGGCGGCGGCGAGTCGCCGACGACGGCGGAAGGCGGCAACGCGGCTACGACCAAGTATTGGTTCAATCGAATGCGGTCTTGACAAATTGGTGAGGCCAGAGAAGCATACAACACTCTGGTGGCGAACTTTAGCCATGGCATGACCTTCTTTTGGCGACGGCTCGCGGCGGCGCTCCAGTAAGGTCGCGGCGCACGCGGCCAAGGCGATTCAGGCTTCCTCTACCGCTTAGATCCGCGTAGCTAGCTCAAGGGGTCGTGGCGGTGCTCCACGACGCTCTAACCTATACGGGTGCTATTCGGATTGCTCGGAACGGGTGATTTGGCATCGGAACGCGTCGGTGGTGAGCGCGCTCCACCGAGAACGCGTCGTGCTGCGTTCTCGGTCTAGCAAGCTTGTACTCCGGGGGTTTCGGCCGGTCGCATGAGTGCATGGTGCAGGTGATCTTCCTGAGCCGGTAAAGGCTCGTGCCTGCGCGTCCCGTGGGCGGAACACCATGGCAAAAGCAGGGCGAGGTTCGGACATGGCGTGCGGTGGCTCACCGTGGTGTCGGTGAAGCTAGGATGGCGGTGCAGTGGCGAGTTGGAGCCGTGCAGAGCGTACGCAGTGCCGTGCCGAACCACGACGGGGCTCCGGCTTCTCCTTCGTGTCCGGCTCGGCGTGCTCCGCGGCGGCGGCGCTCCGGCAGCTCCTCCTCCTCTGCTCCGCCCTTCTCCCTCTCTCTCGGCTATGCGGTGGGGTGCGGTGGCTTGTGGAGCCGCAGCGTGGCGGCTGCGAGTGGGAACGGGCTAGGGCTCCTCGGGTGCTCCAATTTATAGGCGAGCTTGGTAGGTTCCCATGGCGGACGGCCGCGATTGATCTCGGTAGATCAAAGGGCTACGGGCGCTCGATGCTAGGGCTTCAGGGTGCACGCGGGCTCGCTTGGCGGCCAAGAAAGGAGGGGACAAGAGGGGGACAGCTCTGCGGGGCGTGGTGCTGTCGGCCGTGGGTCCGGGGAAACGCCATTCGCGTGACACCCCCGGCAGGCGCGTCGCCTTCGTGAGGAAGAGTAACAGTGGAAGGGGAAGGCGCCTGACATGCGGGCCCGGATTGGCAGCGAGCGCGAGCGCGTGTGTGCCGGTCGCGCGCGCTGCCGAGCCGCAACGTGGGCCGCGCGCGGGTGAGGTGAGGAGAAGAAGGCCGGGCTGGCTTAGCAGACCGGCTGGCCGAATGGCTGGCCTAACTCTCTTTCTCCTTTTCTATTTTCATTTTAGTGTATTTATACATATATTGCCCATTTTAAATATTGAGTAAATACAAACATAAATTGCAATAAATCCCAAATGTGATGCATAGGCTATTATTCTATGTGAATGGAATTAAAATGCAAACTACACTCCTTTATTTACCAAATTCATAATGAAACCTATATGCTTGCACAAGAAAAATGGGTTTTCATAATAAATAAATGAAAAATTTTAATTGGTTGGGATTTTTAGGTTGTGTGGATTTTTAGGGTTGTTACAGTCCTCCCCCCTCATTAGGATCTCGACCTCGAGATTCAGAGATAACATACCCATCGAAGAGGTAAGGAAACATAATCCGCAAGTCCGATTCTTTCTCCCACGTAGCTTCCCTTTCAGTGTGATTGTTCCACTGTACCTTGCACATCGGAATAGTCTTGTTCCGCGTCTCCTTAGTATCCCGTGCCAAGATCTTGATCGGATGTTCCTTGTATTCAAGTGTGTCTTGCAGGTCTAATGCATCCGTAGGAACTTGCTCCTCGGGAAGCTTCAGACACTTTCTTAATTGCGAGACATGGAACACGGGGTGTACTCCAGATAATTCCTCCGGTAGTTCCAGCTTGTAAGCAAGCTTTCCAACCCTTTTACAGATCTTGTGTGGCCCAACATATCTTGGTGCCAATTTCCCTTTTACGTGGAATCTGACGGTGCCACGAAGCGGAGATACCTTGAGGTAGACATAATCCCCAACCTTGAACTCAAGCTCTCTACGTCTTCTATCTGCATAGCTCTTTTGCCTACTTTGTGCAATCCTCAAATTCTCTCTTACTTGGGCAACACCTTCTTCTGCTTCCACAATCTTAGCAGGACCGAAGAATGTCCTTTCACCTGGTTCTGACCACATTAGCGGGGTTCTGCACGGTCTTCCATACAACGCTTCAAATGGAGACATATTAATGCTTGTATGAGAACTCAGCGTGGGGTAGACAGCTCTCTCATCCTTCCTTGTACCTCAATACGCAAGCACGTAACATGTCCTCGAGAATCTGGTTCACTCTTTCTGTTTGCCCGTCTGTTTGCGGGTGGTATGCTGTGCTGTAGTCGAGCTTGGTCCCGATGGACTTGTGCAAGGATTTCCAGAACTGTGATACAAACTGTGATCCTCGGTCAGATATAATACTCAGAGGTGCCCCATGTAACTTCAAAATGTTTGATACGTACAGATCTGCCAGCTTTTCAGCTCTATACTTCCTTTTGACCGGTATAAAATGTGCAACTTTGGTTAGACGGTCCACAATTACCCATATAGAATCATATCCATGTTCGGATCGGGGCAGTCCTATTATGAAGTCCATAGATATGCACTCCCACTTCCATTCTAGTATCTCAACTGGTTGTAGCAACCCTGCTGGTCTCTGATGCTCGGCCTTGATTCTATTGCATGTATCACATCGGGCCACATGCCCTGCAATGTCTGTCTTCATATTCTCCCACCAGAAGTGCTTCCTTAGATCATGGTACATCTTAGCTGACCCTGGGTGAATGCAATATTTGGAGTCATGCCCTTCTGACAGAATCTCTTCTCGTATCGCTGAATCCGTCGGTACGCAGATTTTATCTTTGTACCATACAGTTCCCTGCTCATCTTCTCGGTATTCGCGGCCTCTTCCCAGCTTCATCAAACCACGGATATAGTCTATCTCAGGACAGTTCTTTTGCGCTTCACGGATCCGTGAGGTGAGATTGTACTCGACGCGAAGCTCATTTAGCATGCCATAGGAGATTACCTCGAGCTGGAACGCGTCAAACTCTCTCCTGAGCTCAGACGGCATAGACTTGGTGATGAGGGTATGGGAGTAGCTTTTGCGGCTAAGTGCATCAGCGACTACGTTAGCCTTCCCTGTGTGATAATGGATCTCAAGATCATAGTCCTTGATGAGTTCTAGCCATCTGCGCTGCCTCATATTCAGATCTTCCTGTGTGAAGAAGTACTTCAGGCTCTTGTGGTCGGTGTATATGTCACACTTGTTGCTCATCAGATAGTGTTTCCAAATCTTGAGTGCATGTACCACGGCTGCAAGTTCTAGGTCATGAGTCGGGTATCGCTGCTCATGTTCCTTCAACTGTCTTGAGGCATAAGCTATCACTCTTCCTTCTTGCATTAGTACACAGCCCAAACCTTGCCGGGAGGCGTCACAATATACAACAAAATCTTTGTGAATATCGGGTAGGGCTAGTACAGGTGTAGTAGTGAGCTTCTCCTTCAAGGTCTGAAAACTCTTCTCACATTCAGGAGTCCATATAAACTTGTTCTCTTTCTTCAGCAAGTTGGTCATGGGTCTTGCAATCTTGGAGAAGTTCTCAATAAATCTGCAATAGTATCCTGCAAGTCCCAAAAAGCTTCTGATTTCTGACACATTACGGGGTTGTTCCCACTCTTTCACAGCTTCAATCTTGGCTGGGTCTACTGCGACTCCTTCTCCTGACAGTACGTGTCCAAGGAAAGCAACTTCCTCAAGCCAGAATTCGCACTTGGAGAATTTGGCGTATAGCTGGTTGCGAGACAACCTCTCCAATACGGTCCTCAGATGATGTTCATGTTCCTCTTTTGTGGCTGAGTAAACCAATATATCATCAATAAATACCACCACAAACTTGTCTAGCTCATTCATGAAGATCTTGTTCATCATGTTTATGAAGTATGCTGGAGCATTAGTGAGTCCAAATGAGACTACTGTGCACTCATACTGTCCATATCTAGTGACAAATGCAGTCTTCGGGATATCTTCTTCCCTGATCTTCATCTGATGATACCCTGATCGGAGATCGATCTTTGAGAAGTACTTGGCCTTACTCAGTTGATCTAACAGATCATCGATGCAGGGCAATGGGTACTTATTCTTGACTGTAACCGCATTCAGCTTCCGGTAGTCAATGCACATCCTCATCGTGCCATCCTTCTTCTTGACAAACAAAACGGGAGATCCCCAGGGAGAAGCACTAGGCCTAATGAAGCCCTTCTCCAGTAATTCTCCCAGCTGCTTCTTGAGTTCCTTCAACTCATCAGCCGACATTCTGTAGGGTCTTTTGGCAATCGGTGCAGTTCCTGGCATCAGCTCTATAACAAACTCCATATCTCTATCTGGTGGCATTCCTGGTAACTCCTCCAGAAACACGTCATTGAATTCACAGACTACTGGCACATCTCTGAATGTCAGCTCCATTTTACCTGCCTTAGTCTCCAGCGCACATAGGAGGGCTTGGACTCTCCAGACGCGCGGAACGTCTCATCGACATCTGAATTTATTAGGTACGTGCTTAATGCAGTAATTATCTTGTAGTGGTTTGTGTAGGAGTTAGATGTTTTCAACGATTTAAATGAATTAAAACATTTTTCATGCTATCCTACACTCAACCAAAGAAGCATAAAGAACCATAAGAAGCATAAGATCCAAATGTCACTCATCACATGGTTATTATTACATAAAGGATGTTCCTACCTGCTAAGAAGATCGTGCTATGCGCAGATAGCCAATGACAGGACTACTCATGGTATCACTAGTCTAAGGGCCACGCAGGGTCCCATAAGCTACTGGTGCATAAGGTCAAGTACGGCGTCGGGTATGCGGCTGTCCTCTGCCTCGATCTCGTCGTCGGTCATGGTCAGGCGCTTGACATAGTCGAGTGCTACTGCTAGCTCTGGAGTGGCCTCAATCTCCTGTATCCTTTGAGACGGACACGCTCCCAGGTTGAGCGTAGTGGGTGGTACGCGGAAGTCTCCCTCCCGGGGCTTCACCATCTCCAGTGGGGGAAGCGAACTCTGTACCTTCCGGACCTCAATAGCTCTCCTGGCATCGGACTGCTTCCAAGCTGTCTCTGTCCTCCGTAGCTTGTCCTTTAGGAACTCCACCATCTTCACGCGGTCGATCAGAATCCCTTGGTTGCGGGTGGACTTGTCCTCGGCTTTCTCCAGCTGCTTTTCCAACTCCCTGATCCTGGAATGCAACGTGATCATCTCGACTACTCTGTCTCTGCTGCTCTGCTCCCTCTCAGCAAGTGCTCTCTCCTTGTCGTCCAGCCTCCTCTGTAATCCCAACACTCTGCTGTTCAGGTAGTCATTGCGAAGCCCAAAATCTCCGATCTTGTCTCGCAAGTCGCCGATCTCGGCTCGGTGTAACTCATCACGGCGCTGCATCTCCAACTGCAAGTCAGTGACTGCTCTGCTCAAACTCTCCAGGGTCTGAGTCCCTTTCTGCAAACTGTCCTCGACCTCTGCCATGCGTGCTCGGTCACGCTGCCTCCTTTGCTCCAATGAGCTGATGAACTCGTCCTGCTCCTGGAGGTGGTGTGCCACTGTGCGTAGGCAAGGGTCAGTCTCGGCCTGAACGATCTGGCTGGTGTACAGAATCCTCTGGATGGGGTCAGGGTGCAGCTCCAAAGCCTGAGGTAGCAGACGGAAATGGGTCCCCTTAAGGTACTCGTATGCTGTGTACACAACTGCGCGTAGTACCTTGCGGGAGACAGACTGTACTCCGTCCTCCACAGTCTCTCCAGCAGTGTAGTCAGTAAAGACCGGCATCCCTGGAAGGGTCAGGCTGACGGGTGTCTCAACTCTGGTAGTGATAGGTCCTTCAAACCTCTCAGCCTCGACAAGCTTCCCTCGGCTGAAGTACTGGATCTGGTCAGACGGTGCTCCCAGCTCTTCCAACACCTGGCGTAGCACCATGGCAAATCCGCCGTGGTTCCTTCCGTTGATCGGGATCTCAATAGTGCCGTCGTGCAGTGGACGAAGTGGTGGTCCAAGGTTGGTCATCTGCGAATTTTTCAAGAAACGGATTAGCAGGTCCTTGTATTAGATGAGCCATTGCATAAAAAGTGAATGCAAGGTCGGTAATATAACCGAAAGAGAGTCTGGCTTCTTATTCTAACGTCCATTTTCTATGGGTCTCGTCCTACAGTCAAGTATGGCCCTGATACCAACTGAAACAACCTCGATTTCCACGAAGGGAAATCCACAGGCTCGAATTGTAATTCAACAGATTGCTTGGGACAATCCATGAAATTACCCATATCTCAGTTGACACCAGGATCCATACAATGGTAATTAAATCTTACATAAACATTTGTTACATCGCCACACTGGCGGAATCAACATTCAGAGAAGCTTTAGAAGATGCGGAAACGTTTCATCCTTCACGGCCAACTTGAGTGTAGCACGTGACCCTATTCCTCGCCATCGTCTTCCTCGAAGTCGTACTCATTCTCGTCACCTGACAGCAAATTTATCAGTACGATTTGTACTGGCCACGGAGCCCACCTATGCAGCATTTGCTTTGTGGAAAGTGGATGCAAGGTTATACAAGCAGACCTATAGGCTGAGATTTCCTATGCAGCTGTAATCAAGTTTTATCTCCAGTTAACACCATCATCCCTTTTCCCATCACCACATCTCACTTACCCACACCTCGCTCTCATTCGACAGGCCCAACTCCCTCTCGGGCCTATCTCAGCGGCACACTACCACAACGGGTACACTGCTGGAAAAATGTCATCCAGGGGGAGAAGAGAACACTCACTACACTAGTAGAAGCTTCACAGGAAAGGTCCATAGCCAACAGGTTGGCATATGTATCGATTGATCAACCATACACTCTGCAGAGGTTTCACTACCCACAAGATTAGCCATCATAGGTGTTGCGCAAACACCTAGGTAGAATTCCGGGTGCTTGCTTGCCTAGGTCGATGCCACCCTACCACTCAGCCCTGGGATATTCCGGATCCTACACCGTTATGCTGAGACTGGGAGACACAGTACCGGGCCCATCCAGTGGTACTGTGCATCTAGAACAGAACGGGAACCCATCGACCGTCTCCGCCCACCCTTATCACCTCTCAACCTAGCAGTAGTGGCACCGTCCTACCAAGTAGTCCAGCCGTCTCCCGCCCATCAGAAGCGAGTGAGTAGAAAAAGGATTCCCATGAACCTGAAACTAGTCCGTCCTAGGTTTGACCAAGCAGGCATCTCCACTTAGGGGATACTCTCTCCGTGCCATCACAGCACCTCCGCCCACGGGCTTCAAACCACCAAGGCTTTCCCACCCGGGACCTCCTCAACAACTTTACCCGCCACAGGTATCTCGCTTGGGGATGCCCAGGTTGCACCCCCGGCACGACTTGCCCCATGGGCTTGTCTCACATCCCACTTGGTCGACATCAACCCTTACCACGCACCCAAGACGCACGCAGCACTCTCTCCCAGTGGTTATAATCAGTTATACACCGTCCCAATTCCACCACATAGCATATAGCAAGTAGAAAGTAGTGGAAGAGTAACAGAAAATTAAGCAGTAGCTAACCTAGCAGCGGACAGCAGGGTAAAGTCTTATCAAGGCAGGGAATTCAAATATACTACGATGCAACCAATCCATACATAATCATAAAGAAGTAGCAACAATGTCATTTGCAATGCGTAAATAGGATCTAAGGATTTGGTGGGACGTGGCACCTTCGTAGTCGTCTCCTAGCTCCTGAAAGTACTCGTGGTCGTCTTCCTTAATCAGATCCTCCTCCGGCTCTGAAATCGAACACGAAATAGTCGCGTCAGCGACTCCTATAGAGTATTTCAGAAAAATCCAATAAAATAAAGAGCCAAATGCACACAAACATAGTCTTAGATTGTAGATCTCATTTTTCTGAGAATTTTGATATATGGTGCGTAATTTTTGGACATCGCATGAATAAGTTATGAATTTCCGAAGATTATCCTATTTTTTGAAAATGGAAAATGATCGATTAATCAGGGGCAGCTCGGGATTGGTCCACGTGGCGCGCGGGTCCAGTAGTGCGGCAAGTGGCGCCTCAACAGAACACAGACCCGATGGTCGCCCACCAGGTGTTCGATGCTGGTTCCCAGAGAGTCGCCGGCGTCGGCGCAGCTCGGTGGTTGGTCGGGCGAGCTCGACGTTGGTCGGGGTTGCGTCGGTCGTAGCTCGGCGGTGGTCGGGCGAGCTCGACGGTGGTCGGGGTTGGTTCTCAGAGGTCGGGGGGCGTCGGCGTAGCTCGGCGTAGCTCGGCGGTGGTCGGGGGTAGCTCGGCGTAGCTCGGCGGAGCTCGGCGGTGGTCGGGGGTAGCTTGGCGTAGCTCGGCGGAGCTCGGCGTAGCACGACGGAGCTCGGCGTAGCTCGGCGGAGCTCGGCGGAGTTCGGCGTACCTCGGCGGGGCTCGGGCGAATCGGAAATTCGAGGCGCCGAGGGTGCCGCTCTCCCGAGCTCTCCCGGGGAGGCTTGGGCGAATCGGAGATTTGGTGCGCCGAGGGTGCCGCTCTCCCGAGCTCTCCCGGGGAGGCTCGGGCGAATCGGAGATTTGGTGGTAGCAGGGTTCCAGGGCGTCTGTTCAAGGCGGCAGTGTCTCGCCGGTGCGGCGGACGATGACAGGGCGGCGATGACCATATTTTGGCAAGACAGGGCTCGGCTTTCCCCAATTGGCGTGCTCAGGCAGTCGTCCGACCAGATGGTGGCGGGTTTGAGTCGTGGTATGGCCTCCTCTCTCCCTCGGCATACGGCGGTTCTCCGACGAGGTGGAGGCGCACGTAGCCAAGGCAACAGACATGATTCGGGGCTCGGCTATCTACGCGGCGGTGCTGAGGCAGACTTGGCGAACCTCGTCGGCCTCTCTCCGCAGCGCGAGGCGATGGGGGGTACTCGAAACGGATTTAGGCGAGGCGGATCGTGTCGGCGGCGATCACGTTTCCCCGAGAGCGCACCTTTCGGTGTTCCGGGCTATGGAGGTTCGATCTCCCGCAACTAAGCTTGTCCGAGGTGGTCGGTGAGTTGGTGGTCACGCTAGCGGGTCGCGGTATTGAGATGCTCCAGTCATCGGCGGCGATGTCGCCGCGACTGGGAGGTTCCGGCGGGGCTAAGGAGGTCCTCTAGGAGATGTATACGCGTCCAGGGTCTATGGCGATGGTATACCAACTACCAATTTTGGCTACCGAGATTCCCAAGGTGCTCGGTTGTGGCGGCGGCGAGTCGCCGACGACGGCGGAAGGCGGCAACGCGGCTACGACCAAGTATTGGTTCAATCGAATGCGGTCTTGTCAAATTGGTGAGGCCAGAGAAGCATACAACACTCTGGTGGCGAACTTTAGCTATGGCATGACCTTCTTTTGGCGACGGCTCGCGGCGGCGCTCCGGTAAGGTCGCGGCGCACGCGGCCAAGGCGATTCAGGCTTCCTCTAGCGCTTAGATCCGGGTAGCTAGCTCAAGGGGTCGTGGCGGTGCTCCACGACGCTCTAACCTATACGGGTGCTATTCGGATTGCTCGGAACGGGTGATTCGGCATCGGAACGCGTCGGTGGTTAGCGCGCTCCGCCGAGAACGCGTCGTGCTGCGTTCTCGGTCTAGCAAGCTTGTAGTCCGGGGGTTTCGGCCGGTCGCATGAGTGCATGGTGCAGGTGATCTTCCTGAGCCGGTAAAGGCTCGTGCCTGCGCGTCCCGTGGGCGGAACACCATGGCAAAAGCAGGGCGAGGTTCGGACATGGCGTGCGGTGGCTCACCGTGGTGTCGGTGAAGCTAGGATGGCGGTGCAGTGGCGAGTTGGAGCCGTGCAGAGCGTACGCAGTGCCGTGCCGAACCACGACGGGGCTCCGGCTTCTCCTTCGTGTCCGGCTCGGCGTGCTCCGCGGCGGCGGCGCTCCGGCAGCTCCTCCTCCTCTGCTCCGCCCTTCTCCCTCTCTCTCGGCTATGCGGTGGGGTGCGGTGGCTTGTGGAGCCGCAGCGTGGCGGCTGCGAGTGGGAACGGGCTAGGGCTCCTCGGGTGCTCCAATTTATAGGCGAGCTTGGCAGGTTCCCATGGCGGACGACCGCGATTGATCTCGGTAGATCAAAGGGCTACGGGCGCTCGATGCTAGGGCTTCAGGGTGCACGCGGGCTCGCTTGGCGGCCAAGAAAGGAGGGGACAGGAGGGGGACAGCTCTGCGGGGCGTGGTGCTGTCGGCCATGGGTCCGGGGTCACGCCATTCGCGTGACACCCCCGGCAGGCGCGTCGCCTTCGTGAGGAAGAGAAACAGTGGAAGGGGAAGGCGCCTGACATGCGGGCCCGGATTGGCAGCGAGCGCGAGCGCGTGTGTGCCGGTCGCGCGCGCGCGCTGCCGAGCCACAACGTGGGCCGCGCGCGGGTGAGGTGAGGAGAAGAAGGCCGGGCTGGCTTAGCAGACCGGCTGGCCGAATGGCTGGCCTAACTCTCTTTCTCCTTTTCTATTTTCATTTTAGTGTATATATACATATATTGCCCATTTTAAATATTGAGTAAATACAAACATAAATTGCAATAAATCCCAAATGTGATGCATAGGCTATTATTCTATGTGAATGGAATTAAAATGCAAACTACACTCCTTTATTTACCAAATTCATAATGAAACCTATATGCTTGCACAAGAAAAATGGGTTTTCATAATAAATAAATGAAAAATTTTAATTGGTTGGGATTTTTAGGTTGTGTGAATTTTTAGGGTTGTTACAGCCGGTACTGGATGGCGGACAGTACAGTCGACTCCTCCTCTGTTGCCAGCCTCGCCGATATTCGAGCCAGGAGCACGGACTCCTCCCTCCCCATACGCCCTCGACAGCCGAGCTCACTGCAGCAGATGGCAGAGCTCCAGGTTACTACTCACAAACTCGTCGTTCATTGCTTTTACACATGTACCTTACCTTTGCGTTGTTTAATCCTTGCGGTTGGAATGTCACAGGAGAACATGCGGCAGTTGCAGGCCCAGCAGACGGCACAGGCGAAGGCCCAACGCCAAACGATGGAGGCCCAGGCGGAGGCCCATCGGCTGGAGATGGCGTCTGTGCAAGCACAGAAGGCGGCCGAGCAGCAGAGGTTGCAGGACATGTTCACCTTCATGGCGAGCCTGCAGACCTTGCCAGGTGTGGTCGTGCCTCCATCGCTGCTCGCACCAGTTGCGCCTCCTCCTCCTGTTTTAGGGACTCCGGTTAGTATGTCAACGTGTTGATTCCTTTAGCCTTTTGGTCTAATCATCCATACTCATGATTCTCACTTCTCCTTTGTGCAGCCACAGTCGGTGGGTAGTGCCCCGTCTCCACATGGTGGCCCGTCTCCACAGGGTGGCCCGTCTCCATCGTCCGTGTGGCGAACTGCCCCTTCATAGACCGAGCAGTCTCCACAGTGGCCAGGACCAGAATGGCAGCAGTAGGTACCGCTCTGCATGTTCTTCGGACTTGTTCAAAACCCAGACTTTGTGTTTGTGATGCACTAGAGACATATTTATATGTATGTGATGGATTATGTATTATATACGATGGATTATGGACGATATTTGTGTGATGCACGATGGATGGATGATATATGTGAATTTCGTTGATTATGGATGATTTGGATGATGAATGTAATATATTATACTCTATGTGTGATGGTGTATATTAAGACTTCTTTGCCGAGTGCTATGGTCAAGACACTCGGCAAACCTGGGGAACCTGACAGCTGGTTTCCCAGATTTGCCAAGTGCCTTCGTCATGGCACTCGGCAAAGATTTTTTTAAAAAAAACAAAAATTCTTTGCCGAGTGCCATGGCTGCAGCACTCGGCAAAGAGTTTTTTAAAAAATAGCCGGCTGAATTTCTTTGCCGAGGGCTGACCTGGCACTCGGCAAAGAATTATATTAAAAAAGAAAAAAAATCTTTGCCGAGTGCCCGGTCAACCGACACTCGGCAAAGAAGCCGTCAAAGTAGACGGTTTCAACTAAGTTTGCCGAAGGCTGACCTGCACTGGGCAAAGCCTTTGCCGAGTGCCCGGTATTTGGCACTCGGCAAAGAAGACTTTGCCAAGAGAACCTTTGCCGAGTGCGGCACTCGGCAAAACTTTTGCCGAGTGTAATCGGGTCTTTGCCGAGTGCCCCAGGCACTCGGCAAAGAACCCGCATCCTGTAGTGAATAGCCAGGATAATGCTTGTATCATATTAGCTACTAGCTAGCTAGCCCAAAAAGGTGAATCGATCGACCTACTACGATGTACAATCGGTCGATGTATATAGTATATACACATTGGGGTTAGTCAGTAGTGGCACTACATGAAACTCGTAATTTGCCGAGTGCCAGACGATTTGTCGAGTGTCAAATATCGGGCACTCGGCAAAGGCTTTACCAAGTGCCACACTCGGCAAACTCTGACACTCGGCAAATGTTTCTTTGCCCAGTGTCCGGCACTTGGTAAAACAGGGCACTCGACAAAGAAGGTATTTGCCGAGTGCCAGGCAGTCGGCGAAGATAGAGACTCGGCAAAATATAGCTCGAGACCGACGGCGTCGGGCGCCGTCTTGCCGAGTGCCAACCCTAGGCGCTTGGCAAAATAATTTTTGTTTTTTTGGCACCTAGTTTTTTTGAGGGCTTACTGCACCAACACAAACAACATGTTCAAGTTTAGCACATTTTCATTGCATTTTGGCATATATTTTTAGTTTATTTTGTTTTCTTGAATTTTACCGGAAAATGTAAGTTTGAACTGCAGGTGCATGAAATAATAGATTTCATTCGTTCAAAAAATGTTATCCTTTTTTGTTATTGTAAATTTAGGCTAAATCTACCATCTCTCTTGAATTTGCAGCGAATGTGCTCACGGAGCAACGTCATCAACTAGCGTGCTGGTGGATTTTTAATTATATAAAATGCAAACGAATTCCAAAAATCACGAAACTTGTCGATTGGTCATGATATCATATGCGTATGCCATGGTAAAAATTTGAAAAAGTTTTGAGCGTGTTGTCACGTACGATGCTCACAAACCAGTATATCTCCACATCTGATATCAAGGAGAGGATGTCTATATTGTGGCTCAACAGGCCACACAAGTTTATTATCTCCCATGGGCGTGCCAAAAAGACCTCAATCTTATGGGTTGGTACCTTGTGCAGATGGTATCGCCCCGCGGTAAACTACCTGTCCCAAACGATGAGGATTACAATTCTGACCTCCACATACAGGAGTTCTATCAATCAGAGGGGCTAGAAGGAAGGTTTGACATAGACATGTTTTCACTGATGGGCATGAAAGTAGACAATGACATTGATCGAGGGGATGTAGATGAGGACGAGGGAGAAGAGGTGCAAGATAAGAAGGACATACAAATGCTTGAGCGATTACAGTTAGACGATGACAATGATGACAACGATGGAGACAAAGACGAGAGAGAAGAGGTGCAAGTTGACAATATTGATAGTGATGACAACACCTATGATCCAGCCGTTGCCGATCATGAAGAATATTTCTAATTCATGTAATACTATATTATTATTATTATTATTACTATTATTATTACTGTGTTCAATTCATTTTGCATCTCTTTATAAGTACTTTTTAATTTAACATTACTAATTAGTTTATTCTTTGAAATTGCAGGCACTCGACAAAATGCCGGGCGGAAGGCAGGACTGTCGTGCGGTCAATTCCCTCTACATGAGGGACCGCTCACCACCCCACGCGGAGGAGGACACTTTGCCAGAGCCGGCGCCGAGGAGGTCAAGGACCGTCCGCACCCGCGGCCGTCCGACGACGCGCGTGGAGCCGACTCCCACCCTGCCGATGGACGAGGACGACCAGGCAGGAGGGGGTGACACCTCCTCTGACTCATCGGACCACGAGGAGGGGGCGACCTCGACAGTAGGGGGTTCCACTCCCACTACTGCTTCTGGCTCTACTTCGTCGGGAGTCTACTTGCGCGGGCTCTCGAAGCTCCCGGCGTGGCCAATCCCACTTCACTAGCGCCCGGTGATTCGACCCCAGGACGACGAGTACGTATCATTTCATTATTATTTCATATGACATGCAGACTATTAATGACTAACAATTGTTGTTAATGACTCTTGCAGCAACTGGTAAGTTATGTCCGGAAAGGGCCGGCACACCAATGGCACGCTGGCCCTTCTGATTCGGCAGCACTACCCTGGGATGGTCACCTACGCTGGGGTGCTTTCGCCGCCCTGGACGTCGGACCACTTCCACGCCGCTGAGGACAGCGAGCACGGCACCGTTGCGTTGCGGATCAAGGCCGAGTTCTGGGTGAGTCTACGTCACACTAAATTGGTCAATACTATGTATTCATCGGTCGCTCTAAAAAAATTAAACAATACATGATGTATGCATGCAGGACTTCTACAGGTGCGACGCTGGGTTTGAGGCCCAGGCAGCGCGCGTGCAGGATAAGGTCTGCAAGTCCCGACTCTCGGATGCGGCTCCAGTGCATCATCAACTACAATGCCGACGTCCTTGGACAGGTGGTGAGGAAGCGCGAGGCCAGGAGCATGACGCTCACGAAGGAGCAGTACCTCTTGGTAAGAAGTATTTTCATGAACAATAGGTTGGCTTCATTTCATCTTCTGACATATCAATAACTTGATGGCATGCAGCAATATCCTGATTGGTGCGCCAGGCACCGCCTCTGCTGGGAGGCCATTGTGGACAAGTGGCTCTCGGCCGAGTGGGCGGAGAAGCACAAGATCCGTCGGGACTGCCGCCTGCAGATGGGTAGGGCGCCACACCACCAAGACAACCAGAGCCTCAGCGCGTACGTCAAGACATGGGTAAATTTTTTGTGCTTTCATCTTTTTTATATATTCTAACACTCAATTCTAACTACTTGTAATCGTCTTTGTGTTTTCCTCGCAGTCCCGGGCGCACCAGGGCCAGAAATGCAATGATTTCATGGCGTACGCCCTGGCACACAAAGATAAGGCGACGGCTCCGGACGTCACCTACAACCCGGCAGACGGCCCCGAGAAGTACACCAACGCGAGCGTCCACATCAAGCTTAGCGAGTACACCTCGGCGGCTCGCCAGCGCCATGGGGAGGACTTCGATTCGGCCCACCAGCCCCTGGACACGGACCTCGTGATGAGGCTGGGAGGAGGGAAGCAGCACGGCTGGTATAGGATGGCGGACAACACAGTCGACTCCTCCTCTGTTGCCAGCCTCGCCGATATTCGAGCAAGGAGCACGGACTCCTCCCTCCCCATACGCCCTCGGCAGCTGAGCTCACAGCAGCAGCTGGCAGAGCTGCAGGTTACTACTCACAAACTCGTTGTTCATTGCTTTTACACATGTACCTTGCTTTTGCATTGTTTAATAGGAATGTTACAGGAGAACATGCGGAGGTTGCAGGCCCAACAGGCGGCACAGGCAGGAGGCCCAACGGCAAGCGATGGAGGCCCAGGCAGAGGCCCATCGGCTGGAGATGGCGGCTATACAAGCACAGAGGGCGGCCGAGGAGCAGATGAAGCGGGGCATGTTCAGTTTCATGGCGAGCCTGTAGGCCTTGCCAGGTGTGGTTGTGCCTCCGTCGCTGCTCGCTCCAGTTGTACCTCCAGCTCCTGTTCTAGGGACTCCAGTTAGTATGTGAACCTGTTGATTCCTTTACCTTTTTCGCCCCTCCTGCACATACTCATGATTTCGCTTCTCGTTTGTGCAGCCGCAGTCGGCGGGTTCGGCCCCGACTCCACACGGTGGCCCTTCTCCAACGTCCGTGTGGCCAACTGGCCCTCCTCCACAGACCGAGCACTCTCCTCAGCAGTCCGAGTGGCCAGGACCAAGATGATAGTAGGTACCTCTTTTCATGTTTTTCGGACTTCTCCTTTGTGTTCGTGATGCACTAGAGACACTAGAGACATTTATATGTATGTGATGGATTATGGATTCTATATGATGGATTAAAGAAGATATGTGTATGTGATGTACGATGGATGGACGATATATGTGCATTTCGTGGATTATGGATGATGAATGTGATAAATTATGTGTTGTGTGTGATAATGTATATGATATATATGTGATGTGTTTGTTTGTTTTGATGGAAAGCAACAAAAAACAGCAAGTCACTCGGCAAAGGGGCCTTTGCCGAGTGCATTTGCACTGGCAGTCGGCAAATTTGGGAACCAGAAACCTGGTTTTCCATATGCCGAGTGCCAGGGCCATGGCACTCGGCAAAGATTTTTTTAAAAAAAAATTAAAAAATTTACCGAGTGCTACTGCAGTGGCACTCGGAAAAGAATTTTTTAAAAAAACAAATGGACCAGTTTCTTTGCCGAGTGCAACGGTTAAGCACTCGGCGAAAAAATTTTCAAAAAAGATTTTTTTGAAAAAATCTTTGCCGAGTGCCACCTCAGTCGACACTCGGCAAAGAAGCCGTCAAAGTTAACGGTTGACATTTTTTTGCCGAGTGCTGACCTGACACTCGGCAAAGGCTTTGCCGAGTGCCTGATATTTGGCACTCGGCAAAGAAAGTTTTGCCGATAGGTTCTTTGCCAAGTGCGGCACTCAGCACGGCAAAGAAAGCCGGATCCTGTAGCGTGGCCGTTGCTAGGGACACGCGCGGCTTCGCAGATTGTTTAATTCGTTCCATATACTCGCTCGTCCATAACTTATACTTTTATACATACATCCCTCGTCAACTGCTAATGCGGATCCACGAAAAAAAAACTGCTAATGTGGATCAAATCCAGTTGCGTCGCTTTCATATGCACAATCCCATCAGCGAATGAGAGGAGCATCAACAGGATGGTTAATTAGTTGACGACGTCGTCGTCATCCGTCATCTCGATCTCTTTCGCATCGCTCATACATACATGTGCATTTGTGATTTGCACAGAGTATTTTCAAGACGATGAATTTGTATCCTAGCTATATGATGGTATGCGTGCTTTGGTTTGCTTGGTCTACACACATGCATGCCGTCGCCATATCGGTGTCTGTTCCAGCACACACACCAGCTAGCTCTTCCTGCTCATATTTTCCCTTTCAGAAAGGACGACGACAGGCGCGTGTGTCTGCGGCTGGAGCTTTTAGTTTGCGTAGATTAAGGTTCAAGGATAGCATCAGCGCATCTCGCATGCTTACGGCACCGATGGGAGATTCATCATTTCATTCGTCCCTCTCATATCCTAGGACGGTCGAGGACGCCGCCGCCGCCAGACGATGCCCAAAAAGGCTGACTAGGACACACGAAACGTGCAAGCAAGCAAGTACTGTAACAGAATGTGTGAGGAGTATGATGAAAACCAACCAGATCGATCGATCTTTTTGTCCATAATCACTGCACTGTATGAAGTGCAGCCTTGTGTTGACAGCGCGGAAGTTTACGCTAGCATTCTTGTCGTAACAACGACAGCGCTAGCAGCTAGCTGCATGCACAACTACTGTAAACTGTAGATTAATTAGTGCTGATTTGGCTGGAAGCAACTTGCTTCACGTTGCTCGTTGCATGAGTACTGCTGATGAAGCCAATATATAATAGACTGCTGCTAGTTCTGATCCGGTTGGAGCAACTTGCAGCTGGACAGTTACTGTCGCTGACCAGAAATTAATGTAACTTGGTTTAACAAAGGCATGGTTGTTTCTTCTCATCGACGTGTAGCTAGCTTAACTATACATCAAAAAAATCTTAGAGAGTCAAACATCTTAATTTTGATCAAATTTATATAATAAGATAATAAATAATATTTACAATATTAATTAAGTATCATTAATTTTTTCATCAAATATATTTTTATAGTACAGTTATTTTATTTCATAAATCTTCGTATTTTTCTCTATAATTTTGATTAAACTAGAGATACTTTGACTTTCCAATATTTTTTGGATTGACTCACAATTTGAAATGGACGGAGTAACTTGTAAGTACAACAGAGCAACATGAAGTTCTTGATGTTTCCTATCATTTTTTTTAAAAAAAAAGATTAGCTATTTGTATGTTTCAAAAACAAAAAAGAAATACAGAGACTACAAAACCAAATAGCCTTGAAGTAGTGTTACTTTCATAAAACGGACTTAGCTTTGACGAAATGTGTATATAAAAATGTTAATATTTAGATATACAATTAATATCATTAGATAGATCATTACATATATTTTCATAATAAATTTATTTAGAGATATAAATGTTGCTAATATTTCTAATAAAAAAAGCATAAGAAAGTTTGGACACAGAGAGTATAGATGATATGGACAACCTTATTATGGCTACTAACAAACCAATTGTTTGGTGAAAATACCTTAGAGGCGATTGAGTAATTCTTCCTTTAGCTATTGGCTTTGTTAGCTGTGAACTTGTGATGGCCTGTTGGAATTGCTTTTGTATTTTTGAGTTGTTGTTATGGCTGCACTCTTAAACAAACAGGATCGAGTTGTGAACTTGTGATCACCCACTCCTTTGCTCTAATATAAAACTACAAGAGCATCTACTGGAACACTGCAAAAGTGTGGAACCAATCAAAGCAAAGAGGTCGTAGTCTCGTAGAGCTTTAGGTGGGTTTGGTTCAACTTCTAGAAAATGTTTCGTGGCAAATAAAAAGAAAAGTAGAACACCAACCAAATGGGTGGAACTTGAAGTTGCTTTCATGTAATACAATTTTCACAGCATTTTAGGCCTTATTTTGTCTTTTTGGCTTTCTGCTTTTTTCAAATAGGTGGAAATATAGAGGAACATTTGCAGGTATTCGAAGCGACATAAGAATGGAGATATAGTTGTTCAAAAATAAACCGTTTACTGTTCGGCTGGCTGGATTGTACGGCTGACTGCCTGATTGTTGTGAGAGAAAAATATTGTTCAATAACTAGCTGATGCTGGCTGGTAAGTTCAAGCGAACAGAGCCATAACAACTTTTCTACAACTTGAACCAAACAGGACCTTGATAAAAACTATGTGTAAATAAAGCCAAATCAGATATCGACATTTATATACTCGCTCCGTTCCAAATTGTAAGTCATTCCTGAATCTTGGAGAGTCAAAGCATATAAAGTTTAACTAAAATTATATAGGGAAATACGAAGATTTATGATTCCAAATAAGAGTGATATGAAAATATATTTGACGAAGAATCTAATGATATCTAGTTGATATTATAAATATTATTATTTTATTATATTTTGACTTGCTAAGATTTTTAAAATGACTTATAATTTAGGACGAAGGAAGTAACAAATAGGATATATCCTACATACCCTCAAAATGCATCGATCCCACCAGACCCCATCCCGTTGAAGAAACATATGTCTCCCCGAGACGTATACAGCCACCGTCGTCATCATTATCACAGCCGTCGTTGCATTGCTGCGGAAGTGCGGATCGATGACCACCACCTCTCTTGGTCACCGGCCGGTTTGTTTGTCGGCCGTTTTCTTTATGCATGTATGCATGCATCAAATGTTCCGTACGCAAAGTAGCCAGCAAAAGTATCTTCCAAGTGGGCAATAAACAAGCGGCCAAGTTGGCCAATTTGCGGCCGCTGGGTCGGATCCGCATCTTCCAGGGGGGATGAACGGAGGAGACACCGTACCCGGGATGGAAGAACGCTTCTCTTTCTCGCCTGCTGTCGTCCTGTCACACACGCTTATCTATAGCCAAAATAGCCCTCTCGTGACTCGATCGTCACTCCGCGCGCCGCAATCTGAATTCCGGTTGTGTGTGCGGCAGCCCAGGTTTCGGTTTTGCTTGTGTGTGGTTCGTCTCAGAGGTGCCGGGGTCCTTTCTGTACTGTGCATGTTTTGCTCGTAGCCAATCGGACAGATGAGTACTAGCAGTACACGTAATGGTAGTAAAGTGGTAGTACTACACAGCCGATCAGCGATCATGCTAAATCTCAAACTGTCTGAGCACTAAGGAAGCAAACAATAACACATGCAACTTGCTGTCGATTGTCGAGGAAGGATCGCTTATGCATGTACTTCCTCTCTCTCTCGAAATAAATATTATAAATATATCGATGTGGTATTCGTACCGATCAAATTTTAATATTTTCTTTGTTCGGGTGACGAGATTGTACGATTAATTTGTTGTAAGAGAAAAATATTATTTTGCGACTGGCTGAAAGCTAAAACTAGACCAACTGAACAACTTAAAGTTAAAAACAATTAAATTTTCAAAAAAATGAGATTAACATTTATTTCGGACGTACTCCATCCAACAATTCACCCCCATTTTAGAAAAAAAGTTGTTCTAGCATTTGAATTTTATCCAAAGAGATCGTTGTTCTAGGCAAGGACCCACCTGTCGCGCAATTCCAACATCCGCGAGAACCCTATCCCCATCCGCTCCCCTCCTCCCATCCATCCTTTTCCACACCTGCATCCTTCGCAAGAGACCTCGTCTCATCTCGGGCATGTCGGTGGTATGAGGCCGTGAAAACAACCGTGCCATGAAAGCACCCATGACCTTCTCGATTGTGCTAGTCCGCTGCCCCTTCCTCACATTCTCTGCAGGGGCACACATCTAGTCGGCGCCGAGGCAGAGCCCCCCTTGACCGAAACTCCTAGTGGCCTTCTTCTTCTTCTTCTTCTTCTTCTTCTTCTTCTTCTAAGACCTACCTTTCTCATCTCCTTCGTCAAAGACACACCCACCCCCACCCCTCCACGTCCAAGATCTGGATCAAGAGTTGCTGGATTAATTTGGCGGGGATGGAACTTGGTTAGCGAGTGGGTGGGTTGGTTGTGCCTACTTGGTGGCACTTGACGTGGAGTGGACCAGTGCCGTGTGCCACAGCCTCGCTCCCTAGTGGTGTCCTAGGCTAGCGTGGCTAAGCGAGCATGAACTTGGCACGACGCCGCGTGAATCTGGATGCGAACAGGATGAAGAGAAATGGGAGAGAATACGGGGGCATTTCGGTCTTTTACATATTTTTCATCGGTTTCCATGTTGGTTCCTAGAACGACAATATGTTTGGGACAGAGGGAGCACATGCTATAGCCAGACATCTCGTCGTCATGAAATCTCCATGTATGCGAGTGATGTGATGATCGAAGAAGTGCTAAGCAATACTCCCTTTATCGTCCTGTACCAAAAAAAAATGCAATTACAGGTCACGTGCCAGTTAAAGTTGTTCATGATTGATCAATCTTGTAGGTAATAAATTCATATTTGATTCTAAATCAATTTACTATGAAAATACATTTTGTAATTAATATAATAATATTTATTTGTTAATATAAATATTGACTACTTTTATTTATAATTATTTAATAAACTTATAAGATAGTAAAACATGACATGCTAGAAATGCAATCTTCCTATGACTGAGGAAATACTAATGCACCCTCCGTCTTAAATTACAAGTCATTCCATTTATTTTGGAGAGTCAAGGTATGTTAAGTTTAACTAAATCTATATTATAAAATAATGATATTTATGAGTATCATTAGATCCGTCATTGATTATATTTTTAAAATATATATATATTTGATATCATAAGTTCTATAATTTTGTGATAATATTAATAAAATTTATATTCTTTAAGTTTATGAGAAAATTAGAATGATTTATAGTTTAGAATGGAAAGAGCTTCACTGGAGGTGAAAATAAACACTAATTTTGACTGATGTCGATTTATTGTGAGAGGTTCTAGAGCTGAAAAATATATACTCATAGGTGCTGATGGGCTGGAGCGAACAACGCACGAATTCTTGGCGCTTGTACACATCCACAGGGAGGTCCGGTTGGCAAAGGGGCCAAAAGTTACACTGTAGTAGTTTCGTTTGTATTTGATAACTTTTGTTTAATCATAGTCAAGTAGACTCAAAAGATTTATCTCGATTTAGCCAAGTAAAAAGTATAAACATGTAACAGCTGCTGCTACTTCATTTAGTGCTTCATATAGACGAAAAATTCGTGATGGGTGAATAGTGACAAATATTGCCAAGTCAAGCAGCCAGTCAGTAACCCTGCTAGCGCCATCAATCGCACTGAAAACGAACAGAACAAGTTGCCGCCTACCGCCTGTCGCTACGAGGGAGGGAGCGACCCGCGACCGAGCGAGCGCGAGAGACCGCCACCCACCGACTGCCGTGCCGGAAATGCAGAGCAAGTTGCGGTCGGTCGAGCACACGAGGCTTGCCGCGCTGACGGAGGCCCGCACGGAGCCCGCGCGCGTCGCATGTCGTCGTGAGGGCGAGATGCAGCGAACCGCTGCGCCACTGCTCCCCGCGGCCGCGGCCGCGGCCGCAGCGCCTCGGTTTGGCCTTTCGCCCGCCTGCCGTGGGTTTGTCGTTTGTTTTCCATCCACTCCGCGGCAGCGAGGGCGCGAGGCCCACGCCCACCCGTCATCGGCCCGGCCGCCGCGGTGCGTCTGCCTGGGAAGGAGGCGGCCAGGCCACCTTTTGCTCCTCCCCACGCGCCCCCACTTGCCGCTTTGAGCAAGGCGGACGCGGATAGGCCGGAGGAGAGCAAAGGCTAGCCTGTCCAACCAGGAGCAAGGCACGGCCTGGGCGCCTGGCGCTCTGTCTCGCTCCCCGCTCGCGGCCACCACACGCCCCGGCGCCCCGATCGAGAGGAGAGCCCCCACCCCACCAGTACATCACGAGTCACCAGTCATCGTCACGAGCGCGAGGCCAGGCGATCGACCTGACCCCGCCGGCCCCCATATATTTCTACTTTCCCCCTCCCGGCCGGGCCACGCAGACGCAACGTCGGTCGCGACGCGACCCACCCACACCCAGGCTCGCAGTCGTCGCAGCACACCGCGCACCACCAATCGCACGCGGCACGCACACGCGCCCAGGTTGTTGCCTTGTTCGATGGTTGGTCGCTTGGGCCGTTGCAGGCTTTAGAGTTCGATCGAGAGCTGCTTCCTGCCTGGTCGCTCGCTCTCGCTCTCTCTCAGCTCTCGCTCGCTCGGCGACACGCGGAAAAGCAACCACAACCAGCGCGCGGCGACCGGAGGGGGTTCAAAATCACCGGCTAGCTAGCTGCTAGCTGCCGCGCCCGCGACGCCCTAGCAGCTCCTACGTGTGCTGTGCTGTGGTGAGGTGAGGGCGGGCGCCGGCGGCCGGCCGCGCGCGCGCGCGCGCATGAACCGGCCGCCGCATGAGCGCGGCGGCCGCGCGCGCTATGGGCCGGCGCAACAGCAGGCGGGCCAGCAGCAGCAGTTCCCGTTCGTCGTTGACCCCACGGAGGCGACGGGGGCGGCAGTGAGGGCCTTCTTCCCGGCGCCTGGGGCCGGGGAGACGCCGCCGCCGCCGCCGTCATCGTCCGCCGCGGAGCGGGCGCCGCCGCCGCCGATGCACCACCGCTACGGCGGTGGGCCCCCGGCCCCGGAGATCTCGCTGGCGCACGGCCATGCTGGCCACCACGGCGGGACTATTCATCACCGGTACCACCAGTTCGGCGTGGAGGGGAGGCAGGACGGCGGCGGCCAGTCGTCGTCGCCGTCGCCGTCGCTGCCGCGGCACAGCAGCTCGCCGCCGGGCTTCTTCTCCAGCCCCGTCGTGGATAACGGTAAGCCCCGCCCAATGCCTAATACTAAATATACTCGTCCCCCATTCTTAATTGACGCGTGTTTCTTCTGCCCGGCCCCAAACCCCCGTCCAAACTCCATTCCTCTAACAGCTAGCTGCTGCTCTTCAGCTTCGCATGATTCTTGACGACAGCTATTACCTCGCTCTTGTTGTCAACTGAATCGATCATCCCTAGCTAGCTGAGCTGTATCGTTAGCATCGATCGAGCTTCCTTGGAACTAACTAATCTTTGACTCTGGAATTCTCTTCTAGCGCTATAGATTTCTGTTCGACACATAATCTCTTTTCTTTCGTCTGTCTGCCTTTGTTTTTCCTATTCTTTGTTTATTTTCTGAACACGACATCCATTATTCGAGTGTGTCCTGAGGAATGTTTCTGCCTCTGCGCAGTGGTAACACGCACGATCGAAACCACAGCATCGTTCCCAGCAATGTATATGCAGCAATCTAGATAATACATTTAGCTTGCAGCAGCTGCGCTGCTTCTGTGATCCTTCTCTCTTATTCGATCTTAGTACACCGCATGTGTGTTTAGGTCTTTAGGCAGAGATTTGAGCTGCAGTTCTTATGCTATTCCTTCTTTCGGGTAGCAATTGCAGCAAACACTCAAAATGAGTGTTGTTAGCGCATGATGGACAGAAGAAGACTTTCTTTGGCCCAATTTGGTAACAAACACAAAATTTACTATATATGTACATAAGATTTTCTGTGCCCATTTTGTTGAAATAAATTTCACTAGTCCCTTCATCCTAATTTGTAAGTCATTTAAAGAATTTTGGAGATTCAAGACATCTCAATTTTGACCAAGTTTATATAATAAGATGATAATATTTACAATATCAACTAAGTATCATTAGATTTTTCATCAAATATAATTTCATAGTAAACTTATTTGGTGTCATAAATTTTCGTACTTCTTTCTATAATTTGGTCAAACTTGAGATATTTTGACTCTCTAAGATTTTTTTGAATGATTTACAATTTGGAATGAGGGTACAGGACATGCAAACTTGTTGCTTTATTTCGAACTTATTTGTTATGCCAATAGTGCATTCATGCTTTACCCTCTCAAAATAATTTCAATTGGCCGCCATAACTTATGTATTTATTCTAGATCCTCATTATAAACACCTTATAATTTGGAACGAAGACAGAACTACCCAATATAAGGGTTTCTAGCTAGAGTTATATAGCTAGAATCACTTATATTTCTGAATGGAGATAGTATATGTCGTCTTTTGATCGACATATATATGATGTCAACGTTTTCTTGACACTTTTCTTAGGCAAACCAAATTTAAGGAACTCCGTTTGAACATGGGATCACAGGAGAGTTACGGTATTGGAATCTTATGGGAATTTTCCCCATGTAGTACATTGGCACAAAGGACTTGCTCGCCCTGCGTGGTCCTACAAGTAAAATTTCTACATGATGGTTTAATCATAGGGAGTTTTATTAAATCTAATATTAAGGTCAAATATCTTGGAAATTTTTCTTTGTGTCTATTTGTCTTTTGATTCTTGTTTTCATGTTGCATCCAAAAACTCAATTAGAACTTTCTCTTGCGCTCTCAACCCCAGTTGGGTTTCTTGTTCAATTCCAACGTTTCAAAGAGGCCCTAAGCCTATAAATATACTGCTATTTTATTATTTCTCTACATTCACAATTTATGTATAGTAGTTCATCTAAAATTTACATGACATCTTTTTTTAGAACAAAGAATATTAGACGTACGATTGGATACTACATACATATATGTGCTAGTTGTGCCAATTTAAATTGACAACTTGCTGGTTTATTTCACGCTTCGTTATCCGATTCTTCTTTTTCTTTCTTTTTATTTTAATCATGGAGTGCCATAGTACTGGTTTGCCTGCATAGTTACCATGGTTTTTCATGGTAGGGCCACATCGTTTTCACATAGAGAACCGTGTGACTAATGGGTTTGTGGACGCACTCAATAGCCATCTCATGCGTTCGTCGTTTCTCTAAATTCGGATTTGCTTGACCGGCCGTACCTACTTGATCATATATATAATCAAATATATGCATATTTGCTACTTGCACATAGAGGTTGAAGTCCTATGCATTGTCTCGAGTCACATCCTAATAAATATATGTCTAATGTGGAACCACTTGACGTGGAATGTATATCCTCCACTAGGCCTATAGTACTGACTTGTACTATAGGCCATAATGTATTGTCAGTATCATGTATAATTGAATGCGCTACCATATTTTCAAAATACTATTTTAAATGGTGACTTTGAAAACAGTAATAATCGTTGAATAACCCAACAAACTGTCAAGGTATAATTGTTAGTATACTTTGTCTCTGGAGCCGGCTCTAATTTTCTCATTCACGTTTGTGAACTTATGTTTGCAGATAGAACATTCTAATAGAATAGTAGGAATACGATATTTCTGTATAGTATTTGATAACTCTCTTCCTCACAAAAAGCACAAAGTTATGACATTACAACGATCGATGCTGATCGATCACTTTTCCCTAAAATAGGAGATGCAGAGTGGCAAATCAGTGGGCAAGCAATTTATACTAAAGGCCCTATCATTAGAACAGGTGCAGGATGGACGATGCTTATTATTGCCTGGCGCCCAAATGGCTGCCTCAGTATATAGATTTTCTAAGGTGCCGACCGGGCTATTGTGGCCGTCGAAACCGTGGAACAGACGGTCGTGCATGAGATATGGGAGTAGTGCGTTTCTCTAACGAAGTTCTAGTAGCACCAAGACCGCCAAAACGGTCGACAGATCGATCCGGTTCAGTCGTTAATTTCAGTCAGCCGCAGTTGCGAGTTAGGACTGCAGAATCGATCCAAAAACAACTTGAGTGTCAGTGTGTCACGGACTAAATTAATTAATTCCCACTTGCTTGCATTCAACTTGGCAGTTGGCATGCGGGGACCAGCAAGCTGTGATGCTGTCGCATGTCTAGGTTCAGCCGAGACCTCCTTTGCTGACGTCTGCATACTCAAAGCAACTGATCATCACTAGCTACTAGGAGGAACATATGTCAAAAGTGACGCAATTATATTTGTCTTGCGTGTATATTCCTGGCTCTCAACATCAGCCAACTATTCAGTAGTGTTTTTCTCTTCCAACAATCAGCCAGTCTCAGCCCTACAATCCAGTCAGCCGAACAGAGCCTAAGAAAACACATCTCGTATTTCCAAGAGTTAAGCAACAATTTCTTTTTTAATTAGATTTTAAAAATAATATAATGTTAATTTATATCTCTAATACGTACGTTTACTATGAAAATAAGAAAATATACAATATGATCGATCTAAAAGTGATGCTTATTTATAAGATCATAAACATTAATATTTCTCTGTATATATTGGTTAAATTTTAAATTAATTGGAGGGCCGCTCAATGTATGAGATCAGATAGATATAACACTTATTTTAGGACTAAGAGAATAGCGTCTTTATGCTGAAATTGAGGTAAAAAGTACTATAAAAATTTCATAGTATTTTGGTTGAATGACTCTATTCTCTTCATGCTATTAATAATTGTTAGCTTGTGAGGAATGATGTAATCATGGATCGGCTCATTCCATTCCATTCCATAAACCAAACAAAAAAAAGTAAGGAGTGAGTAGACGATGGACAAACTCAATCCTCAAAAAAACACCATATAATCTTCAAAGGTAGTTTAGACTCTTCCAAAACAAGTTTCTTCCTTGTAGTCCCTTGTTTTTCATAATCTTTCTATATTGAGATGATACCTATATATGCTTATTCCACTTCCACACCAACACATCCTTCTCTTAACACTTTCCCTTTTAACTATGTAAAATAATAAAGGATATTTCTTTATTAATGGTTCATCTCGCCTAACCATCTGTCTTCCCAAAATATAGTTTGGATACCATTTTTACTTTAAATTAGCGTTTTCAAAGAAATGTGGATTTTATAATTGTTTACTTACTAGTGATGAAATCTTGTTTCTTAAATATTTTTATCTTCAGGACATTTTGCCAAAGACCATCTTTATTTAGAATCTTAAAAAGCCATTTGCTCAGGAGACACTCATTCTATGCTTCCAGGTTTAAGATACCCAAGCCCCCATGCATTTCATCTTACATAACACACTCCACCTTGCAAGACTATTTTTCTTCTTTTGCCCATTTCATTGCCAGAAAATACCAAGCCTTAGTATATACTAGTTTTCTAGGATTACTTTAGGATTCATGAAAAATACATCATGAACATTGAAGGACACACTGGTGATGTGAATATATATTTACTATTGATTAACATGTTATATATCTATCATTGGCTAAACAAACAAACTGACAACATAAAGTGTTGAGCCCAACTATACAAATTGTTATGTATAGTTGGTTGCCCATTATAGCCTGATTATTGACATTAGCCCCCTGTTTTGAACTCTAAATAAGATATATGTATCAACCATGCATCTCACACTTTCGCTTTTTCATCATGCCAAGTGAAGTGCTTATCCATGAAATCATATATGGAGCAATCATAGTTCTCAAGGCTGTCGCCTAGGCGTCCAGGCGCCCCTCCATCGCCTTGCAGAATGGGCGCCTAGGCGGGCAAGGCGGGCGCCTAGGCGTCTCAAAGGTGTTGCATCGCCTAGCCTCGCCTTTACGCCTTAAGAACTATGGAAGCAATAGTGATACATCCATCTAACATGCATCCAATGCAACCATTCATCACTAAGTTAAAATAAATATCTAAATCCTACATGTTCCATTAATCACCGCATTGTGTTCATCAAGCGTTCATCTATATCAATGTGCATTTGTCTAGGAGATTCATTTAGTATCATCGCTTCCTCCATTAATCCATATCCATCAATCAACAAATCCATTCAACCTCTACACATTCCATCCATACAATCCTAGCAGTGATGGATATATCTTATGTGTGTTTTGTATGGAAAGTAGGTTTTCCAAGTGCAAGGGCTGGAGTTGGTGGTGAGTTTCACCCTGCAATGAGTGGCTACCACAAGAAGATGAAGGCCCCCATGAACTTATCTAGACAAGGAGCCCCCTCTCAATTCTCTGACGACGGAATCCCAAACAATCTTACCAATAATGTGCATGGTATTGGACACTCTGAAGAGAACATCACTGCCAACAATGTGGCACGTTCGTTCTCAAGTGGGTTCTTCTCAATTGGATCATGGGAGGATTCAAATTCTATTGTATTTTCCAACCCGGCAAGCAAAGCAGGAATACACGACAATGACGACATCATAGCCAGTATTAGTAACTCTTATGACTTACAGGTACGATACTACTTATTACTTATCATAAAATGGATCTTTTCTTGCCATTTATAACACTAGGTAAAGATTTTTGTTTTACATATGTTGGATGTCCTTGCTGAAAGCGATTTTCTAGAAATAGCTTGGGACGTACTAATCTTCTTAGCAATCAACCATATTGTGTAGCCTTGTTTGAAGTACCACCAGTAGAGAAACGGTTGTTATTATCGATTTCAAACCCCATTTAGTACTGGTCTTTCGAACCAGTAGTAGGAATGCATGACTAAAGGCTAAGTCCTTTAGTCTCAGTTTGATATCCCACATCTCTGCTGTCCCGTGATATTCGAACCCAAGATCTCATGCATAGCCCCGCACGTAGCTTACCATCCCACCTACACAGTACATGTGACTTTAGACATGATGTTTTTATTTTGAACTAACCCGTGGAGACGCTTTAGTCTAGCTTGGTGTTACAAATCCAGATTAAAGGGGGTCCTTTAGTCTCGGTTAGTAACACCAATAGGGACTAAAGGATCTACTTTTTGTCCGGGTTGGTGTTATCAATTGGGACTAAAGGGTCCATGCCTTTAGTCCATGCTGGTAACATGAACCGGGACTAATGTTGACATTTTAGTCCTGATTGGTATTATCAACTAGGACTAAAGGTCCTTTGATACCTTATAAAAGTTAGAACCGGGACTAATTCTTTATTTATTATCGGATGTAAAAAATACTAAGACTAAAGCCAAAACCTGATGGGAATCAAAAGTCTTTTCTCTACTAGTGTTACGAACAAGGCTATGCTAATCTAAAATTAATCAGCCATAAAAGAAAGTCTTTTTATAAAGGGAGTTTAGGGCTTGTTTGGAACGAAGGAATTTCACGAGAATAGCACATGAATTTCACAAGAATCAGTTCATTTTCACAGGAAAACCGTAGGAATAGGGAAAAAAATCCTGCATTCCAAACAAGTCCTATTAGTTGTGTGCATAATGTCTACATGATTTCATGTGTTATCATCGATTTGTGGATGCAGTTTGGTGTGGCTAAGGAGACAGCAGTCCTACTGCAGATGCAGCAAGACCAAGTTCCATTCAGAGTACGAGCCAAGCGTGGATGTGCCACGCATCCAAGGAGCATTGCAGAGCGGGTAAATTCCCACCGTATAATCAGTCTTGATGATGCCTGAATGCCTGATGGCATGCTATTCCCTTGTACTAGTACCAAGTTTGCATGCACCGTGCTAATAACCAAACACTAAAAATCTTCTAGATAATAATGGAAGCGAGCAATTCGATCTTAATTAATGTACATAATATTATAGTCATAATTGATAGATGATTTTCTGCATCTTGGCACTTGATTGCACCCCTTTTAGTCTAATTTGTTTTTGGAGATTATTTAGGATTAATGTCTGACATGTTGTCAATGATCGATGTTGTAGGAGCGAAGAACAAGGATCAGCGAGAAGCTCAGAAAATTACAGGCCCTTGTGCCTAACATGGACAAGGTGATCCTTGATTCCATGCTGCAGAATATATGATATCTTTGTTTTTATAAACATGCAGTGCATATGGTTGCTATTTCGTCTATCTTCACGTTTGTACAGGCGACATGCACACAGTTTATTCTTATCCTTATGTTCTTTAAAATGTGGCAGCAAACTAGTACAGCGGACATGCTGGACTTAGCAGTTGATCACATCAGAGGACTTCAGAGCGAGCTGCAGGTACGTATTAATTGATTTTTTTCACTTATATATGTATATAGCCTCAAAACGACGGCTGATTCAGTTTCCAACCTCTGCAATATTCCATAAAACCATGAAGCAGTGATTTGACGTACACTTCCATGTATGATGATTTCAGCATCACATTAGGCCCTCCAGCTCCAATAATCTGGCTCTACAAAGCTTATCATTTGATGATCTACCATTAATTTTGTCACTATGCATCTATTTGTTTAACCATTGCCTTCATCAATGAACTTACAGAAGCTATCAGTATTCTAGCTATATATACAAAATTCTTCTTTGGTTTCATCCACCACTCTTAGTTTCATACCACAGGACACATCCTGACCTTCTTCTTCTTTTTTTTTTTTTTTGGCGTGGACACACATCCTGTAACTGAGAAACACTGAGTTTTACTGTATATATTATGCACTTGCAGGCTCTCAAGGAAGACAAGGAGAAGTGCACCTGCCGCGGCAATTGCTCACCAGGGAGATAACATATGCTAAAATAAGTTCGGCATTGCACATTGCCAGACAGCATGGAAAAGTGGCTATTGTAGCATATTGGCTTTAGCAGATCGGGCGAGATATTTCGTATTCTTTAATCTAGTGTTTAGTTTCAATATATGTAAGCAAGCTAGCTAGAAGTAGCTGTTATGTCGCTTCATATGGAAAAACAGAAGCGTATTTTTATTTCAAGGAGGAGTAAGGTGGGAATGAATGATATTGCAAGAGGGCTTAGGTACTCTAAGTTTGTAAGGGCCTATTGCTCCTTCAAGAATTTCCCTTTGTACTAAGTTCTTACTACTTTGCTAGCTAGTACTAGAGCCTCTTAACCTGCCGTAGATGTGCTAGATACTGAATGTTTTTTTTTTCTCCTTTAGGTTACTCCCGAAGCAATCCAGTCAGCTACTCAAATTCTTGTTCCAAGGTACCGCTGCAATCGAAGAACACTAGCAACTTACACTACTAGATTCAGGTCCTTTGTCAAGTGCCTGGGGCACTCGGTAAAGGCCGTTCTAGACTCAGCAAAAGACACTCGAAAAAACATATCGGTAAAGGTGTCTTTACCGAGTGTCTTGTCGAGTATTCGACAAAGGTTTTGTCGAGTGGCGAGGTGGGACTCGGCAAAGAAAGCGCGTTGTCACCGTCTGTAGACGATGACGGCGTCTTTGCCGAGTGCCTCCTTGAATGACACTTAGTATTTTTTTATTTTTTTAAAATTCTTTGTCGAGTGCTTTTCTTTGTCAGGTACTGACATTCGGCAAAGAGCCTCTTTGCTAAGTGTCCCAAAATTTGACACTCGGCAAAGCATATGGCTCGACAAAGATGTTGTTTCTGGTAGTGCTACCAGCAACTTAGGCCCTCCCCACATCACTGCACCAGGGGCTAACTCTATAGTTTTAAGGGCCTAGGACGCACAGGAAACTCTAAAGACCCTTTAGATTAAGCATTTTTATTTGTAATATGATAAATAATATAATAATACTGCTAGTAACTTAGTAACACTAATGGCAGCATATATATATATATATATAGTTTATAATTCATAAAAAAACAATATCGATATAACATAAGAAACTAAAAGAATAGTATAATAGCTTATAATTACCTCAAATAAGACAATGGTGCTTCAATGCTTCACAAATGCTTATTAGCTTAGACAACATATCTAATATAGAAAATAATTGACGCTTTAAGATTCAATTTTTATCTCAAAATAGTTGTCATTTTCAATCCTCAATGCATCTTTCTCTTCTCTTAATCTATCCTTTTCTTTTCTCAATACATCTCTATTTGTACTTTTTGAGGGGTATTTTGGCCTTTTACTTTCTACATTATTCGATGAGAGAGTCCAAAAAGTCAAGTATTATAGGACAAAGAGAGTATACCTAGAGTAAGAAAACCATAACAACCAAATATGTGCTAAGCAATAAGGCAAAGCAATGGAATGGACTATGGTTCAATTATCGATAAATTTACCTCATGATCAACAATAACCAATTGCGCTGGGGTGGGCTGCCAGATGGGAGTCATCGTATCGTACACTAGTCGATAGAGGTCTATTGACGGCTTGGGCTTGATGATCGTGATTTGGTGAATCAACATATGCATCTCAATGATTCAACAGTTGAATACTTAAACTATAGCGATCGAGGTGGGGCCTCTTGAACTGCTTGACCCGCTTCTTCACGCTCTTCTTTGTCAGCAGCGGCCACCATCTCTGCTATCTGTCACATACTGACTGACAAGCAACAGAAAACACACGGGCGTGGGGTGAGGAACAACAGCTCTGTTCGCTGGAGCTGATAAGCTGAGTTGATTTCGGCTGTTGCTGATTTTTTTAGAGGAAAACACTGTTCCAGAGCTGAAAAATAAGCGCTTTTTAGACGAAACGAACAGGGCCGTAGACGAAGAAGATAGGATCCAACACACTTCTATATTGATCAATGGTGAGTTGCATATATTCACACTTGGGAACTTTCTCAATGGAAGCACGCACGCAAGATTGTGGGCGTGGGAGTCGTGGCCGTAGATGCGGGAGTCGCGGACGGTTGAGTGTTCGCCAACAAGCAACAAGAGGATCAAGTAAACCAACGGGAGACTTTCGCCGACTCCTGAGTTTCTTTGATTTTCATGGGACAAGAGCCAGAGTGTGAGCAGTCGAAGGACATTTTTGATCAATATCTAGTCTTATATATACATTTTAAGGTCATACGAGATTGGCAGGTAGAGCTCGACTATTTGATAAAAGTCAATATATCATTAGAAATTAGGGTCTATGCATGCTCGTGCCATCGTAGCTCATGACATAAGGCCCACGAGTAGTGTTCAAGCTATGGCACTGCAACATGCACCATCGTTACACCAATGCCAACTTCTCTCTCATGGTTATAAAAAAAGTTCTTCCATAGACATCATTTTTCTTTTGGGCATTAGTATGCATTGTGGAAGGCTTTGGGCTCTTGGACAAATTCTTTTCCGCATATATTTCTGTTGCGCCGCAACTGTGGCTGCAAGCAGTTTATGCAGTTGTAACTACTGAAGCGATGTGCTAATGAGGCTGTTTGTTTGAGCTTATTAGCCATAATTAGCTCTAGTTTTCAGCCATAGACTAAATCAACCATCATCGCTATGTCCTGCCGAATAGAGCCAATATTTCTGTAGCACTACAACAATAGCAATCTGCAGGTGAGTGGGCTGGTAATGTATAAGGAGGCCCAAAAAAAATAACATAGAACCCGAACTGAAGAAAGTTACAAAACAAATTATGGAGGAAAAAGGAATTTAACAAAATGTTTGACAAATTTATGAAATATTAAATATAAGAAGGCAGAAATATACATGGTAAAGAAAAGTTATAGAATATGGAGAGGCAAAAATAAAGGTTAGTAAAGAAAACTTATAAAATATATTAGGGAGAAAAAAGGAATTTAACATAATGCTTGATAAGATGCTAGAGTTGCAAAGTATTAAATGTGAGCAGGCAAAACAAAGCTAAAGAAAAGTTAGAAAAACGTAGAGAGGCAATAAGCCAGTAAAGAAACTTGCAAAATAAGAGACAAAAAATTAATTTAACAAAAATGCTAGCTGTGGGTAAAAATATATTAGGGAAGAAAAAAAAATGGAATTTAACAAAATGCCTGATAAGATGCTAGTGCAAAATATTAACGGAAAAGATACTGTCCGGGTGTCCGGACGCGCCGGACACCACGCGCCCGTAGTCCGCCTCCACGCGGCCAACTCACACTCGACCGCACGCCTGCCCACCGCTCCCGTGTGTCCGGAGGCTTCCCCTCAGTCGCCTCCTTCCTCCCGAGTCCCTCATCCGCTCCCAGTCTTATCTGTTCTCGGTTGCTCCGCTCTGCCTGCGCGCGTCCTCCCTCCCCTCCCCATTCCCTCCTTCCCTCCCTCCTCCCTCCGCGCCTCTCCCTTGCTATGACATGCTCGGCCTCTTCTGCCACCGGAATGGGGGCGATGGCGGCGGCATCCAGTGAGCCCACCGACCTCCACTCTCTCCCTTGTGTTGTCGTCCTCGTGCGCCATGAGCTCCATGGCCTCTAATGAGGTAGGTGGGGAAGGATTTGGATCTGAGGCGCCTCCCCCTCCCGCGCTCCCCCTCTGGATCTTGATCTGGTCCCTCCTCTTCCTCCACCTTTTCTCCTTCTTCTCCCGCGCCCCTCTGGATCTATGGTTTTGGTGGCCGCTAAGATTTTCTGGTGAGACAGATCTAAGCTACATGCAACAAATGATGTGAACCACAATTCTCTGATATTGCAGTAGCTCTTCTCCTTTGTTTCGACAGCTTCTTTCTCCTTGTTTGCAATAGTTTCTTTCCCTTGTTGCAGTAGCTTCTTCTCCCTGTGGCGAGTCACATCTAAACTATATAACAACAGATGATGTGAAGCATGATTCTATGATGTTGCGGTACCTTCTTCTCTTTTGTTGCATTAGCTTCTTCTTTTGCATTACCTGTTTCCTCCTTCTTGCAGTAACTTTTTTCTCCTTTTGTTGCATTAGGTGGTTTTTGATATTCCAACAATTTTTTGGTTTTGTTTCACCAGTTTCTGTTTTTTTCATTAGTTGTTTTATGATGTTTCAATAGCTTTTTTTGTTTGTTGTTTTGTTTTCATTAAGGCGCCCTTCGATGTTGCTAATAGCTTTCCCCCCTTGTTTGTAGTTGGAGGAGGGGTGACTATGGTGTTGAGCTGGTGGTGCGGGCAAAGGTGCTAGGGTCGATGAGGTTGGGGGCTGGACAGATCTATGCGCGCGGGAAAGGTGGGAGTGTGGTGGTGAGCTGGTGGCGGGGCTCAGTGCGGGGGTGGGACGGGGTTCCTGGGTTCCTGGGCAGGAGTGGGGCGGGGTTTGTGTAGGGCGGGGCGGGTTTGGAGGAAAGACAGCTCATCCTCTTCCATACGAGACGGGCGGGGGGCGGCGTCCGGACGGGTGGCTCTATTCCGGATGTCCGGGCACAAGCAATCCCAAATATTAAATATAGGGAAGCAAAAGAACATGGTATATGAAGCTAAACAAAAGTTAGACAATGTAGAGAGGCAAAAAAACTTGAAAAATAAGAGACAAAAGAATCTGAGAGAAAAAATAAATTAAATATAGGAGGCAAAAAACATGGTATATGAAGCTAAAGAAAAGTTGGATGGACATGTAGAGAGGCAAAAAAAGCAATAAAGAAACTTGCAAAATAAGAGATATGAAAATGTAGAGGCAAAAAATTAAATACAAGAGATAATTTGCAAAGGAAACCAAAAAAAAAAGAAAATAAGAAACAAATATGCTGGCTGTGGGGTTCGAACCCACGCGCACTACAGTGCAGAAGATCTTAAGTCTTCCCCCTTAACCACTCGGGCAAACCAGCTTAGTTTGTCTAAAGTCATTTTATATTTTACATATAGTAATACCGTCGTATGGCCACACAGCCAGGCTGATCTGCCCGTGCCGTAGCACGCATTGAACCAAGCCAATTCGTCCCGCGAGGGGACCGCAGAGGAGCTTCTTACCAAATTTAGCAGAACGGGCGCACGAGACTTCCGTTCCCGAACGACAATGCATGGCAATGGCAGCTTCCCCAACCATCTGGCCGCCATTAGTGGCTCAACGCTGTTTTGTGCCTCTCAAACAACATGGCTTTGGTAGGCGAAGGGCACGGCCAAGGAAGCTGCCGTGGTCATGGACAGATTCAAGGCTTGCTCCTTCAGCGCCAGGTTTGCCTCAGGTACGATTTTATCCTCATGCTTCTTGGACCTTTATCAATGCATGCACCAATCTCTGAAAATTACAATGATACACAAATCTATACCTAATACTAAAGAGGGAACAATTTCTCTCACCAAATTTTCGTCTGGCTCTCTCCCACCCCTTGCGGACTCGTCTGTCCGCAGAATCCGATGTGAACACGCCTGGCTGACTGCCTACCATGCCCTTCACCTCGCGTTGCATCTCCTTTCGTGAAACCCGGCCGCACACGCCACACCCCGGTTAATCTCTGGCCTCGCCTCCCTCACGCGAGCGAGCCCAGCACGCAAACAGACGATGGTAGACGGCGAGGCTCGAGGTAGGCGCGACCGCAGGCTTCGCATGACGGCGAGTAGAGCAGGATGGCGAGGCAGCTTTAGTGCAGGCGGGGGCGTCGTCTTCAGGTCGCGTCAACGAGAGGCACAAGGACGATGGTTGTGATTCGGCGCGGCAAAGAGGACAGACGGGGACGTTGGACGACGGCAGCACTGCAGCTCCGACGAGTGCAGGTCGTGATCACCGATGTTCGGACCTCGGCGGCAGCGAGCAGGCCCGAGCGGCGTGGGTTGGACGGCAAGGCTCGGCTAGATGGTGAGCTGACGTTGCGGGCTTGTCAGCGCAGCTATTGCGTCAGGGAGATAAAGGACACTCTCCCAGTCCCGAGCATGAACATCGGGGAAGGGCGAGCACGCAGGGGACCTACTACTGCACGCCGGGGAAGAAAAAGGGCGAGGAGGATGGTGGCGGCGTAGGCGTCTGCACGGAGTGTGGAGCGCATGGGCATGGATGCCAAGGGAGTGAGGACAGGGGTGCCAAGGACTGGGTGGCCACGGATCCTGCTGTGGGGCTTCAACCACAACCAGCCATCTTGCTGCCTCCACGCATCCGACGGGTATGGTGGCGCATCCCACTGCTCGGACTGCAGCCATGCCCGCAGAGACAAGGAGGCACTCAAGGGATGCGTAAGAACTTACTAGCGGTCTAGCACGAGCTGTGCAAAGGAAGGGAAGGGAAGCTTTGAGAAGGAAAGGTAGCAGTGATAGGTGTGCGCTCAATTGGTATGGACGGAAGCTCGAGTGGGATTAAAATTTATGGACAAGAGGATGCAGGACGCTGCACTCATTGCACTTTCCTTTTTCTTAATCGATTTCTTCCTCCATCCAACTGCAATTATTTTATGCACTAGCATGAGTCATAACTACCACCGACGCACTGCTAGGATTATGATTTGTGTCCATTCATTAAAGATAATTGGAGTACATACCCAACTATTAGAGATATATTCATGCACGGCCGACTGACATATTTGGCCATGTACAAAAAGATTAGTTGCATATAGTAAATTAAGTTTTCTAATAAGAGAATCATAAAATTATATGAGATTTGATGTATAGACTCCTTTTTTCTTTTGCTTTGAGATTTAAAAGTTTTTAAGTTAGGGAGCACCGGAGCATAGCACAACGTACTCAGTAGACATCTAGAAAAAGATCAAATAAGCTTACCCTTTTAAACACGACAAAATATCAAGCACTGATAATTTCTCTAGACTTATTCAAATAATTTCAACTATGAACAGATGTATATGAAACAAAAACTAAAAAATGAAGCATGATATAGTTAAGATAATTGTCCAAAGATGAATGTCTATTGTTGAGGACTGAGGTAAATTAGTTCTAGGCCATGTTTAACTTGTTTGTTACTTGTTAAAACTGATTAATTATTTGTTAGAGTTAGATATTCTTTTTTTATCCCGTTGCAACGCACGGGCATATGTACTAGTCTTTTGCCTATTCGAGAAAAAAATACTTTTTTTATGAACGAACGGCATGAGATTGTGCCAGTTTCATTGATAGAGAAGGTAACCGGGTGTACACAAATCTACTCTCCTGCTATTAGAGACGCTAGGACACCTCCTCCTTGATTTTTCTAATAACACCATAGTGGTCTGTTCCTTGTCTTGGTATTTGCTGTTTCAATGATGGCGTATTTAGTTTCGTGGGTCAGAATGTGGAATTTATTCTGCCTGATGCTTCCTGATGATGGTCGGTTTGTTTGGGCCTTTGGGGCTAATGCTTGGAACAATTTGAGTGTACTATTGTTCTATTCCTCGTTATATTGTCAGTTTAATTGATGTACTATTCGAATGCTTTATGTATCTATCCCCTTTCATTAAAAGAAATCATTTCTATGATGTATCAAGGTTTGCTCTTAGTCATAAGATACGTGTCTCTTTTCTTTCAGCCTTGGGTAATTAAATTTGCATTTCATATACGAGTATAGCTTTGCAGTTTCAACAAATGGCTTTTATAATAACCAGTTTGTACGCACAGTGACTGATTTGGGCTTTATGTTCAAATGGTGACCAATACAATTCTAGGATATACGTGAACACTAGTTTTCTTGAGTTGACTGCACATATCTGCACTAAACACTAATCCTCTTGCTAGATGAATTTTGACAAATAAGAAACCATGGAGAGACTTGACGTGGACGGGGACTTCATTGCTGCTGACAATTGGAAGGTAATCCACTTGAGTTCTCGGTTTATCGGATGCTAGTGATGCTACAATGTTGGTATAATTGGAATTATGTTGTTTGTATGACTGTAGCCATAGGGTCGTCGTATCTCGAGTTCAGGGCATAGATATTGTACTTTCGTTCTACTGTCTTGTGATGCATGTATCTAGGTTTCTTCAGTTTAGAAATACAAGTGCATCCTACGATATTTTCATCAAAATGGGAAGTAATTTCTCCACCCAAAATTATAAGGTGTTTTAGCTTTTCTTTGCTACGTATTAGATATACACTAAGTCTAGGTACACAATAACAACAATGTATCTAGAAAAGTCAAAACATCTTATAATTTGGAATGGAGGGAGCAGGTCACAAATAATATGCTGGTAGATATTTCATATATCTCATTTTCTGCTGTTTTCTATATTAACATTTTGATTATTCAATAATGTAAAGTATCTGGATGGTGGGATTAGGATCCTTTGGATTATCCTTTTGCTTGTTTTTGCAGCTACATGGAGCACTATGCAATGAACTTTACACAGTAATCCGTGAAGTTTTGGATGCCATTCCTCCCTTTGAGACTACAAAGTCAGGATGCAGTCCTGGGCTCCTGGCGTTGAGTTCATTGAGGATAGCTGTTGAGAAAGCAAAGAATTTACTCCAGTATTGCTCAGAGAGTAGCAAGCTTTACTTGGTATATTTTTTTTTCATATCTGTGGATCTGTTTATTATTTCCTAGTCTAAGTAAAAAGGTGAATGCATGAACTATTCTTCTACAATCATGTCACCAGTGGTATAAAATATAAATAAAACATTACATGTGCTTGGCAGAGAACAACGACTTCTCATGAACTTTCTTTATTTTCGAATGCAATGTGTTTTACTTAACACTGAATTTCAGGCTGTTACAGCAGAAAGTGTTCTAACAAAATTTGAGAATTCAAGACAAGTACTTCTGGAAAGCCTTCACCAAGTGGAAGAAACAATTCCAGAAGCAGTCGGTTCTAAGGTTGTCCATAATCTTTCAGAGGAAGTACAGTAGTTTTAGCATAATTTCAGTTTGAATTTATTGTCGCATGCTACAACCATTAACTGTCTCATGCAGATTTTACTTGGATTCCTGGTCCCCTGATAACTAGTTCCTTCTTAATTTCAGATCACTATGATTGCACAAGAGCTGGAAAAGGCTGATTTTGTTTTGGATCAGTCTGAAAGGCAAGTTGGTGATGAAGTGAATCAACTAATTCAGAATGAGCCAAAATCCAACGGGTTCCTTGATGAAAATGAACTTGATTTTCTCCACCAAATTGCTTTCCGGGTTGGTATTACGTCATCCGTGGCAGCTCTTACTGAAAGAAGAGCACTTAGGAGGCTTCTTGAGAGAGCCCATGCAGAGGAGGACATGAAAAAGGAATCGATTGCAGCCTACCTGCTCCACCTTATCAGGAAATACTCGAACATATTTAAGAGTGAAACAACTGATACCACCAACTCCCTGTGCTCAAGCCCTTCCTTCTCCTTCAGATCGAATTCTGGGTTGATTGGTCTGCATCGTTCACTGTCCAGCTCAACTGATCTCCATGGAAACTGTCAGATTCCTGAGAAGCAGATACCAAGGGCTAGCTCCTTCAATTCCAAGCAGATTAAAGGGTTATCAGGGAGTATGCCCTTGCCACCTGAGGAGCTGAGGTGTCCAATCTCCCTGCAGCTCATGTATGACCCTGTTGTCATTGCATCCGGCCAGACATATGAACGAGCTTGCATCGAGAAGTGGTTCGAAAGTGGCAACACAACCTGCCCGAAAACTCGCAAGCAGCTGTCCCAGCTCTTGAGGACGCCCAATTACTGCATTAAGGGTCTGATAGCATCTTGGTGCGAACAAAACGGGGTTGTAGCTCCCTCTGGACAGCCAGAATCTCCCAAGCTAGAACATCTGGGCATTTCATCCCTGGAAAGCAGCACATGTGTGGCGACTGATGGCACAACTGCCAAGGATGACGCCAAGTCGAAGAGTGAAGCTTCCATGGAGACGTTCTCTTCGTCAGAACTCCCGGGAGGCCACATCCAAACTACGTGTAGATGAAGAAGTATCACCGGAGAGCTGGTCTACCCTTCAGAGCTCCAAGGAGGTTGCACCTAAGATTTGTGAGGTGGGAGGTTCTGAGAAGAGCTCTCGCCAAGACTCCAAAGACGACGTACCTGTCAGTGAAAGATGTGAACAGTGGCTCCGTGTGCTGAACAAGAACGATGCTGAGAGCATGAGTGAGAGACATAGGTTGGTTGAGCAGATCAGGATCCTGTTGAAGAACGACGACGAGCTTCGGAACTATGCAGGTGCTAATGGTATCACCGAGCCACTAATCAATTTTCTAAAAATGGCCATCCACAGAGGAGATGTGCAATCTCAGGAGGTTGCTACAATGGCTCTGTTCAATCTTGCTGTCAACAATGACCGGTAAATACCTCAACTGTTTGCTTCATTTGTATATATCTCAACTATTTTCAAGATTTCACCTTTGCTTGCATCATTTGTCATCAGGAACAAGAGGCTGCTGCTGTCAGCTGGAGTGATCCCCCTGATCGAGCAGATGATACAGAAACAGGAGACCTGCGAGGCCGCCATCGCAATGTACCTGAACCTGTCCTGCATCCCCGAGGCGCAGGCGATCATCGGCTCGAGCGTCGCCATCCCTTTCCTCGTCAGTGGCCTGGGCGAAGGTGGAGGTGGGGCCCAGGCCCGGAGCGACACGTGCCGGTTGGACGCGCTGCTCACCCTGTACAACCTCTCGCTGCACGCGCCCAACGTGCCGTCGCTCATGGCGTCGGGCGTCATCGAGGCCCTCGGCGGCGTGGTGGCGCCGTCGTCGCCGTGGACGGACAAGGCCCTGGCGGTGCTGCTGAACCTGGCGCTGACGCGGCGGGGCAAGGAGGAGATCGCGGCGAGCGCGGCCACGGTGGGCGCCGTCGTGCTCGTCGTTGACAACGGCGAGCCCGGGGAGAAGGAGAAGGCCGTGGCGTGCCTGTACGCCATCTGCAGCGGCGGCGACGAGGGCTGCAGCCAGACGGTGCTCCAGGAGGGCGTCATCCCGGCGCTGGTGTCCGTGACGGCCAACGGCACCGCCAGGGCCCGGGACAAGGCGCAGCGGCTGCTCAGGCTGTTCCGGGAGCAGCGGCAGCGGGAGATGGAGCTGGAGGAGATGATGCAGCCGCCGCGGGTGGAGCTGGAGCTGCACGAAGCGGCCGCGCAGGCGCAGCAGCAGCGGGAGGAGGAGGAAGAAGAAGAGGAGGAGGAGGAAGAGATGGTGCTGGCCGTGACGCCGGCCACCGCGGCCAGTAAGACGAGCGGCGGCGGTAAGAAGCCCCGGCTGCGCAGGTCAGGGTCCAGGAAATTCACCAAGGCCTTCACGTGCCTGCTCAAGAAGTGGAACCTGCGATGAGCTGACAAGGACCGGCCAGTCCGCCGGTGTAACTGAGCTGTGCTCAAACTGTAGCCGTGCAGCGCCGTGATATGTCGTCCGTCGTCTTTGTCCCTTTGACAAGAGAGCGTTGCGTTCGCCGTGATTAATGGTTTCTTGAGATGAGCATGTGCAAACGAAAGCAAAACGACCAATTCCGTTTAAATTAGCTATATGAGCATTAGGTAGGAGTAGGACGAATAACTAACGGTTAATCTATATTGCACTCGAGCAATATTTGTGCTCGTCGCACTCGATTCCTCAGCCGTCACATGCGTGGCTGTTCCAGCCCACAGTACGGGGAATAAAATTGGGTGCACCCTCGGATCCATACTTTCTCTTGTGCGTTCCTTCATTGAATGCTTGACACATGGCAAAGAAAATTAATCATGCGGCCACCTGAGAGATACTCCTCCTACCAAGCACGGGAGATGGTAACCACCTGGGTGTTCGCATGCTTCTCTCAGATCCTAACCAACCGTCAGATCGTTTTTATATACACTTGTCATGCGTCAGGATGGGGTCGCATGGGTTACACCGTGGACCCGGGATGCACCCAATTTATTTCCTAGTACAGACACCGCAGGTCCGCATCTGCTGGGCTCCTCGCTGGCCCTGCTAATGAGTAAACCCTCCTCAAATTCGTCCCACCCATACCTACATTTTAGAGAGAGTGGCCTAAGCATCTAACCCGACCTTATTTAAATGAATACTTGGCCAACACGTCCCGACCTGCTCTAACCTGACTCAACCCGTTTTCTCTATGAGATGAGAGCACAGACTCAATTTGAGAGTCATCCGAAATGGGGAGGACACCAAACCGCCTCAATCCGTTTTCTATGTGAATCCAACCCAATCCCCCCGACCCATAAGGTAGAAAAAATATATTTTCCCCATATACACACACTCCATGTTGCAAGCCACCCTGAAAAACCCGTTTCGCCTTACCCTGTTAGCAGGCTTACTCCTCGCCCTGGAGCCGGAGCTCCTCCTGCAACCTCTCCTCTCAAACCTCTCGGCGATGGACTCGACTGCCAGCGGCTTGAGGTCCACAAGGCGGCCTTTCTTGCCCTCCAACACGGCGCCCTGATGTTCGATCCGGTCCATTCTTCTCTCCCCTGGCACACCGCGACACCGACGGCCTGCCCATGGGAGCTCGCCGCCATGGGCCCCGACGTCTTTTCGCTCTCCTCCATGACCTATGCCCCCTTGCTCCTCCACTCAGCGTTGCTCACTTGCTTTGCCCATGCCCTTTTCCTTTGCTCTATGCTTATCTGCTCGGGCCACCTCTAATCAGCTGCAGGAAGGCGAGGCGGTGGGCGTGCCTTCTCTCTGCTCCCCGCCTGCCTTCTTTCGCTTGTACTAGCTCTAGCGCTTCTCTCATGCGGTGGTTTGCTAGTTTCACATATCTATGAGCTATGTGTGACATACATGCTGCTATTACTATATTTTTACATTGTTGTTCGCAATTTAATTCATTCATATTGTAAGTGTAATTTCTTTGATGCACCAGCGTAAATTGGTACTACATTATATAGATAGTTGAAGTGGCACTATCTGGTATGTTATCGGTTGTTTTTCGTTTCTTTTCATTTGCATGTCATTTTTTTCTCTATCTGGATTTATTTCAATGTCTTTCAGATTTGGTTATTTTTCTGTAATTTTTATTTAATATTTGTATGCTTTATTTGTTTTTTCTTTGAATTTCTTCCCATTTGCACTTCATAGTAATTATCTGGTAATTGTTTTTATTATTTTACTATTTGAATTTTGCATTTACTTGATATATTTTATTTGCATTGTTATATTTGGATCAAGTGGGTATAAAAATTGAGTGTTTTGTTGGGATCTGACACTGGACTACTTTTTTCCCTGCAATCGAGTGTTTTTAGGGGGATCTAACATTCTGGTGTCGCAAGTGTAGACAAACATTTTTTTATCAATGTTGCTTATTTGGCCTTGAAATAAATTTTGATTAGTTTTTTTGTCCTTCTATTAGTTTGACATGGTAATGTGTTAAAATCAATGTGAAATGGCTATTTACCCTTGCCCTCGAATGTGCTCTACAGCGAGATGCTTATTATCAATAATTTTTCAGAATAAATAAGGCAATAAGGTACAATGCTTTTTTAAGCATTAAATTATTGTTTTTTATATATAATTACACATGCCACATACATTGATTCTACCAAAAAAACAATTATTTCAGAGGCAGGGGTAAAACAGTCCTTTTATGATGATTTTAACACTGCTACCATATCAAACTACCAGAAGGACCAACAAACTAATCAATTTTCGTTTCAGGCCAAATAAGCACGTTCTATAAAAAAAAAGCCAAGATACTAAGACGTTTTTTTAGGGCCAAGGAACCTATTTTGTCTAAATCTTCTCATAGCTAACTCCGCTACCGGCCTACCGTGCACAACCATTACCACAAATCCACTCTACCTCAGCCCGCTCGAAGCTCTGTCCGACAACTTGGACCGATTGGCCATAAAAGGGTTCTTGCTTCTGGGCCTAGGCTCCTTCGAATGACTCGGCCCATCTATTGCCTTGTATGCCTTCGTCGCCTGACAGTTTCTTGGTTGGATCAGGCCTGGTTTCAGTGAAAGGGCGACAATGCGATTCATATTTCACAGGTATCAGTGCTCGTCCGTCAGACTACAGTTAGCCAATCGCTAATTTTCGCTGCTCACCTTGTGATAGCTAGTACATCTATCGGTGGATTCTGCAAGTTAGTCACTTCTAACGTACAAGTTACCATTTGGTGCCTCGTACCTTGCACTCAGTGTGACAATGTTCAGAATCAACTTTCAGTGCTGCTCATACCGTCGGCGACTTGCTTGCTGTATTCGTCGGCCTGCGTTCAGAGTAGCCCATGCACATTGCCTTGCCGTTACTAATGACTAATGAGCTCTATGAAGGTTTTCGCAAACCAAACTCGGGAATCTGCTAGCATTACATCTCCAGCATCCTTGCCCTTCCCATTTCCAGCGCCCTCCGCCTTCCGGCGCCCGTGCTCGCCGTGGGGAATCTAACCGCGGGTCCCACCTTGTAACAAACTGACCAACCGACTTGTCAGCAGTTCAGGTTCCTCTCTACAAATAGCCGTGCCGCCTCGCCAATTTGGCCAGCTAGCCTTTTCATTTTCAAACGAGCACAACACAATCCAAAAGAACGACGTGGTAGAGTAGAGCGAGCGAGAAAGCCAGGGGCAAGAGCGAGAGAGAGAACGATCGAGAGGAGAAGACGAAAGAGTCAGGGGAGCGAAGCACCGATGGACCTCGGCGATTGGTTGGCCATCGTCCGCGAAGCGGCGCTCGTCCTCCTCTTCGCCGCCGCCGTCTTGGTCGTGTGCGGCGTCTTCATTTACGTGTGCATCTTCCCGATCAGGGTATGGTGGCAGTCACGGGAGCGCCTCCTCAGGCTCGGCGGCGTCACCACCCTGACGCAGACGCTGAACTACAACTGCCCCCTGTGCCAGGACAGCATGGAGGCCGGCGAGAAGGTCCGCACGCTCTCCTGCGACCACGCGTTCCACTGCGGCGCCACCGCCAAGTGCGAGAACGGCATCGATCGATGGCTTCGCGCTGGCCCGACGACGCGCTGCCCGATCTGCCGCCAGCTTCCCCAACCCGTGCCGCCGGGGAAGCAGCCACCGCGATCGTCGCCAGCAACTTCAACGCTGGGTCTGGAGCTGCCTCGGGCGCACGGCGAGACAGTACCGGAGCCGTCTTCATCAGCACCGGCGCCACCGCGTGCGCAGCCTCCGCGGGATTCGGAGGAGGGGTTGCCGCTTCTGTCGCGCGACGCTTCATCAGCACTGCCGCCACCGCTTGAGCAGTCGCCGCAGGATTTGGAGGCGGCGTCGCCATCGCAGTAGACACACGTGATCAAACTTGCATGGGACGGCGTTGACGCGCCCTGTGGGGCGGTCTGGAACTCGATCAGTTCATGAAGAGTTTTTTCAAGGGTTATTTCGTCATTCCTTTTTCTGCAGTCTTGGAACTGATCGAGGGTAGTTCGTCTTTTTGATGGTCTGGATCAGTTCCTGAAGTAGTACTTCGTCGTTTCCACTTTTGCTTTCTCGGAACTGATCGAGCTTATTAGCTTGTTCCTTCTTTTGTTTTGATCTACGTTCACTTGTGATTGAACTAAGCATCTGAAAGTCGCTATGCAACTACGATATGTTAGTTCTTGCCTCAGTTCCATTGTCTGAATACAGATTGGTCCAGAGTTGTGTCCACCTGTACGAACCAAATGTCTGAATTTCCAGAAACTTTGGTTTGTTATTTCTTGGATCAGTTGTAATGTTCTGACGGAAGCTATTATATCTTTGCTTCATTGCTCTGGTACTCTATTTTATCCTTGGTACCTGAATGTGAATGTGATTTCAGTATAAACTGGTAGCAGCATTGTTTGCTAATTTCTTGCAATAGCGCTTGACATCAGCTGCTTCATCATCTACTAATCCTTTTCTCGAGAGCCAAAAACCTGTAGGTTTGGTTTCTGAACATATGGTTAATAGCTCTGAATATCTTGTGACCTGCTTGTTTACTTTATATCGTTTTTCTTCCATTCTATTTCTAGCTACTGCTGGTATTATACTGCATAACCCTCTACTCTTCAGTATTTTTGGTTGTATGCAACTACCGATCAATTTGAGACATTCGTGGAATTTCAGGAGGCTGTGACCATGACCATGTGACTAAATTTTGGTTTAAATCTGCATCTCCTTGTGATAGCTTGAGTGTGATGCCATGTTTGTACCTGCATATTATTCTAAATTTCATGTTGCCATTTTGTGTTTTTTTTTTCCAGTTTCTTGTGTAGGAACAGCAGCAACAGAATGCTTTACTGAAAAGCATAGTTCCTTCAGGCTTGAGTTACTTAACAGCTTTTTGTACTTGCCTATTTGTTCCTCCACAATTTTTTCGTCAGTTGATGAAGTTTCTCATACGCTCTTAGTATCAGACATAACCAATTCGTTTCATGGCAAATACGGAGAGCAATAATTTTCAGCGACAGCAGTAAAATTATCACTAGTGATGTTTCTTGGTTCAGTCAGGCTTGATATTGTGTAAGAGGGACAGTGCAATTCAGCATTCATACTATGACAATAAAATTCAGTGTAAGAGATGCCAAAGAGAAGTAATCTTGATTAATTGTAGATACTACACACGAACTTCTAATTCTTCTGTTTTCTACCAATATTCTAGGCTATGTAATACAGGTTTAATAGACTGGCTCTATCTTACTGCCAAAAGGCTGTTGAACTGAAGATACGATTAACAAGTTTCAAGAAAAATCTTGCTTGTTTGGAGTACAGCTGCTAGCCTGCAATTGGTTACATAAGAATTACGACAGCTGAAAATGTAATGTAGTTTGTTTGCAGAAATTGCTTAGTTCACTTGTTCAGTTCATGAGCAACTATTGTAGAAATTGTTTTCAGTGTTTTTGCTGCATACACTGTCCAAATTCAAATAGACCACATCTACTGTATTATGTTATCCATAGCAACTAGTAGATCCAATTGGAGTTTGGATTATCCAAATCCACTCCCACGTATTAGTTGCTAAGAATGTCTTTAGCGACACGCAATTACTTACAGCGTTCTCCTCGCCGTGCTTGCTGTGCTTCTTCTTCCAGCAGCGTGCCAGGCTGGCAGCGTCCGGTGTCAGGGATCGAGACCTGGGACCCACTGTAACTAACCGACTAAGCCAACCCGTCTTCTTCTCCTACAAATACCCACCGCCGGCAATGCCATTGCCACCTTCCAAACGCGAACAATCCTAGAGCAACGTGAGCGAACAGAAAGCCAGAGCAAAAGAGAGCAAGGAAAGGGAAGAGGAGCGAAGGCACCATGGCCGACGACAGCGGCAACGTCGGGATGGCCATCAGCACCGCGATCGGCGGCGCCTCCATCGCCCTCTTCACCGGGGCGAGCTGCTGGTTAGGCATGAAGGCCTACCGCGACGGCCAGTTCTCGAGAGGGTGGTGGCGGGCGCGCGTCTGGGCGCTCGGCGGCGTCACCACCCTGGGCCAGGCGCTGGCCTACAACTGCACCATGTGCGGCCACAGCCTGGACCAGCGGGAGGAGGTCCGCACGCTCTCCTGCGGCCACGTCTTCCACCTCCGCAAGGGTCCCAAGTGCGGGAGCAGAATCGACGACTGGCTCCGCGAGAACCGCATGCGCTGCCCGGCCTGCTGCAAGCCCGTCCACTCCGTGCTGCCGTGGAAGGCGCCGCCGACATCGGCGCCACCGCCCGCGCCCGTGCCACCGCCAGCGCAGTCGGAACCGTCGTCGTCGACTTCGGATTTGGAGGCTCCGGAGCCGCGGCGGTTGCCGTTGGAGCAGGGGCCACCGCGGTTGCCGTTGGAGCAGGGGCCACCGCGGCTGAGCCGACCGCTGAATCTGCCGTTCGATGTGGTTCCAGGACGCGCTACAGTTTAGGTCGCCGTCGTAGTAAAGACGCATGATCGAGCTTGGATGGGACGGTGTTGGAGCGTCTTTTGGACCCCGTCTAGATCAGCTCTTCGAGAGGTTCTTCAAGGATTCTTTCGTCGTTTCTGTTTCTGCATTCTTGGAACTGAGCAAAGGGTACTACGTCTCATCTGATGGTCTGAATCGGTTCTCGATGGATTCCTTCGTTATTTCTGTCATTTGCTTCATTGGAACTGATCGAGCTTAGTTTGTTCCGTCTTTAGTTTTGATCTACGTTCACTTGCGATGAACTAAGCATCTGAAAGTGGCTATGCAACTACGATCTGTTAGTTCTTAGCACAGTTCCAATGATACGAAAGCTAATAGATTCTCGTTAATTGATTTGGCAGTTTGTACCATTTCCTTGTGTCCCAGTGTGGAAATTGATATTGCTGGGTGAGCATCTTGGGATGAGAATTCAAGTATTTTGGTATAAAATTTTCTGAGAGTAATTTTGGTATAAAATTTTCGCTATAATGTTTTCTGGTTTCTTGCAATGTGCTAAAAAAGGAAAATAAAAAACCTCAAAGTTTTGCTGGTGAACATAAGATTAGTTGTTCTGGAAATCTAGTGAACTGACTTAGGTTTTTATTTGATAAATTCCTGTTTGCTTCATAGTGAGTTCAATGATTCGTACAACATCTACTGCTTGTATCATATTGTTGTATAACTGAAGACAGGTAAATGCTTGAGAGTTGACTCTTTTGCCTAACGAGGGTAGTGTGTCTTGTCTGATGGTCTATACCAGTTCTTGAAGGATTCCTTAGTTGTTTCTATCTTTGAATTGGTCGAGCTTAGCTTTGGGCTGTTTTTGTTGTTTTGTTCATCCCTGAGTTTGTCCATGAATTACTACTAGTACTTTCTTGGCTCAGTTCCAGTGTTCTGACAGAAGGTAATAGATTCTTGTTAATGGATTTGGTAATCTGTACCATGTCCTTATGCCCCACAATGTGAGAAATCTAATGTGGCTGAATGGGCATCCCTGTTCACCACAATGGTTCCGTAATTTCTTGCAAAAGTGCATGCCACCATTTACTTTCTCTGTTTAATCACTTTCTTGAGTGACTAAAATCTTTTGATTTTTCTATTGAAAATATGATTAGTTGGTTTGAAAATCATGTGAACTGCTTTGCTTGTTCTGATTGTTTCACATCATTTTTCTTGCATTCCATTTCAGTGTTGAGTACAACTACCTTTTGTATCATACTGTATTACTGTTACTGATTTGTGACAACTGAAGATAATTATATCTATTGTTGAGTTTCATCTAGGTGTGAGATCTGCTGTGTGTTTAGCTCTCGGGTCTCATAGCCGTTTCCTGTGTGCAAATACTAATTATGCCATGCGCGTCCTTGCATATATTGTTTCCAATTCCCTGTTGCCATTATGTTTTTGGTTTCCAATTCCATGTGTGGTACTAAGTAGCATCACAATTTTCTACTGAAAAGCTCTTCTATATTGCTTGTATACGTTGTGTTATTTAACAGATCAATATGCCACCTATTTGTTTTCCACTAATTTTCTGTCAATTCGGACCTTTTGTTTATACATCCAGAAACTTGACTTTTCGGTGACTAGTATAAGTATCACTGGAGATGTGTTTCTAGCTTGTTTGAGCCAGTCCTTCCATCGTATAGTGTTTGCCAGTATTCAAACAGGGTTCATAGGTTTGATTTCCAGAGTTTGAACCCTGTTCTAGCTTCAGTGTCCACTGTTCTGAGTGTGTGTCAAATGGTTTCAGACTTTCGGAGTTCCAGAGGTTTGTATCACTATCACTGCACAAGTTGTGATAGGTAGAGGTCACAGTCACAGGGACTCCGCGAGGTCATTTCCCGAGCGCTAATGTTAACTGCGATGCTTGCTGCAGTGCTGCTTGTATTTGGTGTTTCTTGCGCTGCATCTGCATTCAGTCTGATAGGTGATAACAGTCAGTCTTCAGAGTGGCTTGTAGCTACTGTCTTTGACTTCATGGCTTGGAGGTTGGAGCGTTCGCCGGCATGCGTTAAGAATAGTTCATGCACACGTCATGCCTGTTTAGTTTCCTCACCAACGTACGAATGAGCCGAAGTCTCATAGATTTTCAAGACAAATCTTTTTCGTCGAACCAAATCAGTTTCGAAAGCAGTACAACACAAGGCTTGCAGAACGGCAAGGGAATTGCAAATCCAAAAGCCGCGTGCGTGGTTGGGCTCGCAGCCTGGCATCCTCAGGAATCGGCCCACCGGATGATGGAGGCCCATCCTCGGCTCCTCCTCATCTTTCGGTGCCGCAGTGTTTCTCCAAACCCCTCTCCTAAACGTCCAAACCCTACCCGCCGTCGCCCGCGCCGCGCGCAGCTCCCGCCTTCGTCCGCGCCGACGCCGCTCCATCGCCCCGAACCGGACCCCCCCTCTAATTCCACCGGGAACTAGCTGAAAGGAGAGGGAGCAGAGGGGGATGACGTCGCCGGAGGAGGAGGTGAGCCGGCTCTACCGCATCCGGCGCACGGTGTATGAGATGCTGCGCGACCGCGGGTACACCGTCACCGACGAGCAAATCAACCTCCCAAGGGACGTGTTCGTCGAAAGATTCGGCAACCCCGTTCGCCGCGACGACCTCACCTTATCTGCCTCGTTGAAGGGAGACTCCGACAACAAGGTCCCTCCCTGTTCCGCTGCTCCCCCTTGTGCCGCCGCCGCCGCTGACTCGGCGTAACCCTTATCGTGCGTTACCCCTGCAGATCTTCGTATTCTTTCCCAATGAGGCCAAGCCCGGGGTGAAGACGATCAGGAGCTACGTCGAGAAGATGAAGAATGAGAACGTCTTCGCCGGCATACTCGTCGTGCAGCAGGCGCTCAGCGCGTTCGCGCGCAGCGCCGTTCAGGAGGTCTCCCAGAAGTACCACCTCGAGGTCTTCCAGGTCCGCTCTCTGATTCCTCTTTATCTCATTGCATTGGTATATTTCTATGTCCGTATTTGCGCTGCTCCTTGCGAAAACTGTGGCTGACTCTTATTGTGATGCTGTCCAGGAAGCTGAGCTTCTTGTCAACATTAGTCAACATGTCCTAGTGCCAGAGCACGCGCTCCTGACGCCGAAAGATAAGAAGACTCTTCTAGAACGGTACACCGTGAAGGAAACCCAGGTCGAATAATTTTGCTTATTCTTTCCTCAGAGTGGCCTGGCTGTTTGTGTGTATCATGATTCTAAAAGTTATTTGTGTGTTCAATTCTTTGGCTTAAGGTTTTATGTACAGTGATTGCATGAAACTAGCCTGGGCCTGCATATTGGGAAGTAATTGTCCTCTCATGATTTTCCTGAAGCAATAAGTTGCTGAGAATTGCTGAGCATTAAGCGATTTTCAGCTTGTTTGCATGCTGTAGCTTGTTAGCATGAATGCCTATTTGATTTTAGCTACCTCATTGGAAACTGACAAACACTTAAATGTCCATTTGATTTTTTATTTATCTACTCATTGACAATCTGCGGTAGTTATCATCTAAACAGCAAAAAGAATATGTCATGTGTTAATTGGTAGAGTATGAGTAGAGAAATTGAAAGCACTGGTCTGCTATATAAGTTTGAACATTTAGTTAGCCTTGTGATATAAGAATAGACCTATGGCATGCACATTTTTCAGCTTGGTTTCCTATTTGTTTACCCAAATTGTGAAGAGAATAAGTCAGACCATAGCTAGCCTTATTGGTTTTGTGAGTGCAGTTGATTTCATTGTATATTAGGACTGTTAACTACTCTATAACAAGAGTTGTGTATAATTTCAGACTATCAGTAAAGAAGAGTGATAAATTATATTATGCAAGATGTTATCTGAAGCACTACAGTGCTAAAAGAATAGGAGGCATTTCAGTGGTAGAAAAAATCTATTGAGGCATAAATATATTTTAAACTCAATGTTAGTTTAAACAAGCTGTGCAAATTTGTAATTTGAAAATTATGCTTTCAGATGTTATTAGTACTAGTTTGACTGAACTTATTCCGCTGCATATTATTGATTTAGATAATGTTAGGTGTAATAACCACTATTGTCCTTGAAGTTTGACGGGAGTCTCAATTCAATCTCTTAAATTTAAGTTTCTATTGGTCCACTTCCTTAAGCCGCTCCCTTGAGCTATCTTCTTTGTCTAAAATAATCCCTGTGATGACATGGACACCACATCTGTAAGACAACTCAGAATCTAGCCACTAGCCGCATGTAAAATAACCTACTGTTGTGATGTCTGCACACTTAACAGGTATACAGAATGTTAATGTGATAAAATTCTATGCTATTTAATCATTTGGAAAATAAATATGAGAGCCTATCTAATTATCTATAGTTGGGTAACGGATTCTGAGCAATTTCTATGCTGCACTTATTTGATCAATCGTCATCATTATTGTATTTAGACTCTAGACATCTGCATTCCCATTTGCTGCTTCAATCTGCATCTTTTGTCCAACTTTCTTGCTATATAAGAACATGGGTGTACAGAGGAGGCCATCAAAACAAATGATCTACAGGGTAGGAGCACGGCGTCCAGCTTGTCTGGCTTTAGCAGCTGTAGCAGATTAAACTTTTTAAAAGAACAGAGCAGAAGTGTTTTGAGCTTAGATTTATTTCTCATGTCTGTACATTTCATAGGGAACTGGGAGTTTTGGAGCAAAGAAAATTGTTGGGGGATCAGAATGGACAAACCAAAACCTCAGGGACTAGGTTGAGCGAGCCCAGTCAAACTTTAGGGACGGTAGAGGCTATTCTGCCATAAACGTTGACAATGAAACAGTACTGGCCAAGGGTGAAACTAGGTGACTTGGCCCTTTCTCTGCCCTCTCATGGTCAAGTGTTTGTTTTTGTTAGTCGTTACAGACCCTTCTATCAAATAAAATCTTACGCTGTAGCTTAGTTTTTAACCTAAGTGATGTACCTTACTTAGCAGCCATTACCCTCTAATCCAGGTTCTGTCCTTGCTACTGATCTCATTTGCCTGGGATTTTTTTCTCTCTAGTCAACAGGTTTTCTAATTTCACAATGTTCAAGGTTGAGTTTGGTCAGACAACCCTTTCACGTAGTTACACTGTCTTACTTTCATCGAGCTTTACATTTCTATAATAACAAGGCTCTGCTCTGTGATTAGAAAAAGAAACAGATTGCTTGCACCATAGATTCCTACTCATGTCACTATTCCTGCCGATGCTTTGTGTTCTGATGATATGAAATTATCTATGATGCAGCTCCCTCGGATTCAGATTACAGACCCAATAGCAAGATACTATGGGATGAAGCGTGGGCAGGTCGTGAAGATCACCCGACCCAGTGAGACTGCTGGAAAATACGTGACTTACCGCTACGTTGTCTGAGTTTTGCTACATTCTCATGGCTTGAGCTTCCGCACCAAGAGAAAATGACCCCGTAGTTGCTAGTCCTGCTGTGTACTCTGAAACTTCTGTTGCCGCTGAGGATCTGAAGTACCTTCGTAGTGCCCTGGCGCTCTCCCTTGAGAACTGATAGTTGTTGCGCTGTTTTGGCAATGGTATTAGGTCGCTGTTCCTGTAGCTGTGTTCCATCTTATATTAATGAATCACCTTTCCGTTTTCAAGAGGACCTGCACAACTTCATTTGCCAGGATGATGCTCTCTTTAATGGTTTTCAGTCTGACGAACAACGAGGAGTTTGGTTCCTCAGATGCAGGCGTAAGAGAACATGTATGCGTGGCTCTGAGCTGTCCACTAACACGGCAGTAGTGTGACAGGGCGTTTTCTTGCTCAGTTTCCAGTTTTTCATTCTGCTGTCGATCTGGATAACAAAAGGGCCAGTACAACGTTAGCTTGATTCACATTCTTTCTCGCGATCTCACTGCACGAAGCTCCTTATAGCCTGTTCTTTTGGCTGAAAAATAAGCGCTGATTTCGGCTCGTGTTGATTTGTTGTGAGAGAAAAATACTGTTTTGTAGTTAAAAATAAGTGCTGATTGGTCAAAAGAACAAGCTGTTAGTCTTTTCACATGGTCATCGTTTTTGGCAATAGTCTCTGAGTTTGAGCGGCCTGTGGACGTTTCTGCGGCCTCGTGCTCTAGGAAAGCGAGATACAAGTGCAGTTGCCAGAACGACACGGCAAGAATTGGGTGTATCGAACCGCCTCAAATGCCTCCCGGAAAGTCGCAGGTAGAGAAACGAAGCCCTCCCTCTACTCGCCCAAGTCGGTCAACGACGCAAACGGCAGCGACGGCGACACGCCCCTCCGTGCCCCGCGTTCGCGCGCAACCGGCCGTGGGCGGGCCACGGTCAATGTGTCGTTCGTCGCTCTTGCTCTCCCCATCCCATAAATTGGCGGTTTACACTGTTAATATATCACATTTGACCATTCATCTTATTTAAAAACTTTATATTAATATCATTTATTTTATTGTAATTTAGTTTATTATTAAATATACTTTAATAATTATTAATTGATTCTGTATTTTGTATAAAACTTTTGAATAAAACGGACGGTTAAATATAGTTTCTGAAAAGTCTAGAACGATAGCTTTTTTTTAGTAAAGAGGGAGTAAATCATCTTTACCTGGTGCAGACAGCAGATCCGCAGCCCGCAGGGCAACCGTGGAAAAGTCTCGAGGACTGAGCGTAAATCCCCCCACGTGCTAACTGGAGGGGGGAAAAAACCGGCACAGTCTAACAGCCTTGCACTTGCATCGCGTGTACGTAATGAGGGTGAAGAGGTGATCTCCAACTCTCTGCCTGAAAATATATCTGTTATCGTTGCTAATGATTTATTAGCCGATGAGAAATGAAAGAGACACCCAGATGGAATTAAGGAAGGGACGGAGATGAACCGACACGGAACGCCAACACCAACATATCCCTGGTTGTTCACTGTCATGCCACTATTAATAAATCGTGTGTGTAGGCCCCGGGTTCCTACCCATCATGTGCATTGCAGGAAGCGTCAGATGTTGGTCTATCAGGTCCAACCAAGGCACGGGCACGATCATCGCACTGCAGACGAGACGAGACGATCCACATCCACGGATGCATTGCCAGCTGTTGAGCTCACTCAACAATTCAGGGGAGTTGTCAAAAAAAAAAACAATTCAGGGGCTATTTAGTTAGAATTTTTTTTGTTCTTAACACTTTCATTTGTATTTAATAACTTTTTATCCAACCATGACCTAAATAGACTCAAAATGCGTCTTGACATGTACATACAAACTATGTAATTAGTTATTTTTTACTTACATTAATGCTTCATGCATGTACCGCAAAATTGATGTGACGAAAAATTTATTTTTTTAAAAAAAAAGTTTAGAAACTAAACGGAGCCCTAGAAGCTACAGCTGGGTTTAAACAGCCCAGAACCAGATGCTTGCAGAGCCCTTGTTTCATAGGGAGGGAGCTATGCACTTGCAGATGAAACCCAACAAGATGATACACTTACATGCTACTGTGCTTGGAAAGAGGGGTCGACAATCAAATGAGGTTATTTTTCACAGGGCAACTAAGGCCCTGTTTGGAAGCACCAACTAAAGTTTAGCTGGCTAGTTTTAGTTATGATATATCCAAACATCCCATAGCTAAACTAGTTAAAGTTTAGTTAGAGGCCAAAATGTACACAATCCAATTAGTTGTTTCAACCCAGCTAAAAGGTCTAAATGACCAAACTATCCCCAACTAAAATTTAGGTAGAGCATCCAAACACATTCAGCTAAAGTTTAGCTATTTAAACAATAGTATTATTGAGGGGTAGCATGGTCAAGATTTTAAATTAGCTAGAGCATCAAACATCCCAGCTAAAGTAATCTTTAGCTAACTAAACTTTAGTTAGGGTGCTTCCAAACAGGCCCTAAACGCTACTGCTCATCTTCTAGCTAGGGAAGCATTGGTAGGTGTAATCACGGAGCCCTTTCAGCTCTCCTAGCAGCTCGTTGCTATTAATAAAACATCGTTCGTTGTAAAAAAAATAAAATAAAAAAAAACCCCTACTACTACTAGCCTTGACCGGGAAAAGGTGTTTGCTGGAGCTGTTGTCTTGAGCGGTAGCCATTGGCTAGGCGCAACATGCTCTTCTCAATGCAAGACAAAACAACTGGTAATAAATATTCTAGTACAATGACTGGAGCCGCCAGCCAAATCACACGTCTACAGTATCTCCTTCGTTTGTCCGTCTCCACCCAGGTAAACTACCGCGAGGATAAAAGGCTAAAATATTGTGGTGTCACTTCAGTCACATTTCAAATTTCGTCCTGATTTAAACTACTGTACGCGGGTAAACAGACTACTCAAGGCACCGAGTGGCCCTCGCTATCACTGGTGAGGTCAAATTTAGGATTTAGCTGTGGATGATGGCGACAGTTATATGTGTATTGTCATGTGAGCAGGGATTGATTATTCTTTGTTTTGTCCCAGAGAGCTGACTTTCAAATCAAAGAAAGCATACTACTCTCTCCAGTCTCAAAATAAGTGTCGTTTTACGATTTGGACTATCTCCTTTCAATCATTCGTCTTATTAAAAAATTTATGAAAAATTTAATTATTTTATTATAAAATGATTTATTATTAGAAGTAATTTAATCTTGATTTGTTTATTTTTATATTTTTGTAAATCTTTTGAATAAGACGAATGGTCAAACGTCAATTTTAAAAAGTCAAAAACAATACTTATTTTGGAACGGAGGGAATAGACTGCTAAATAAACCAAGACAGACGGCTAGATAAGACTCCCCAGTATTCCATCAGCTTAGAAAAATAGATGAAAGAACTACTACAAAAAGGTGAAGTTGAAAGTTCCATTCCCCCCTATAGCTGATGCTCCCAAATAAGCTTACAATATAGACCAAAGACCAGGCCACAATTAGATGTTCCAATGTTCAGATGTGTATAGCACACGGTAAGCACTTTTTGAAAGCTGAAGCATTTAAACAGAACATTCTAGCTACAGATCCAAAGATTGTAAACATGCCGCTAGTTAACAGTATAACAATTTTTAAATACCCAGGAGCGTTAACTGCTAAGTTTCTGAAACATTGAGTGCCAATCCAATAACTGAACAGCATGTTGGTTGTTCCAAGAAGGAACTTCGAAAGGTGATATCAGGATTTAGGCACATCAAGAATTAAAGTTCCATACAGATACTACAAGCACTAGCAGTAACTGAAAAACAACATACAGAATTGTAAACTGATCTTACAGCTTACATGATTATCAAATCCCCTGTTGATGCAACAATAGAATTGACCACCCAGCATCCGGCACTAGCTTTGGTGCCTCAACATTGTTCACTTACCACTCATTATGCCTCTGGTCCGTCCATAGCAAGGCCACATATATAATCATCAATGAGCCTGACGAAACATTTCCACAATCCAATTGGCAATCAGCATCAGCTACATAGTGTCTGAATCATCCTTGTTATAGGTCAGTGGGAACTCATCGAACTGCTCCGTGACATCACGACCCTCTCCAATGCTCTTCAGAGCGTGGAAAACCCGATACATTGAATGCCTGTCCTTCACACGAGGCTGGGTACAAGCAAAGGCTATCTTCAAGAACTCCTCAATCTCTGCCTCATGGCCCTTTCCGCGCAATGGTTTATCAACAACATCACTGATCCGACCAGAAGCCTTGAGCTGATTAACCCAGTCCACCAATGTCCCCTTGAATCCTTCACCCGTCACGTCAGTAACCACGGCAGCAGCCTCCTGCCCACTAACAAGCTCAAACAATATCACCCCGAATGCATATGTATCGCCTTTCATCGTACCAACTGGATTGCTAGCATACTCTGGAGCAACATAGCCAAACTCCCCAAAGTCCCCATTCAGGAAGGGACTTGTATCACCGCCCTCACCAGGCGCCATCCGGACCAGCCTCGTGAGCCCAACATCCGTGATCCGAGCCTCATAATCCTCGTCAAGAAGCACTGCACTCGAGCTCAAATTCTGGTGAATCTGCGGAACCTGGAACCCATGATGCAGCCACGCAAGCCCCCTTGCTGCCCCCACGGCGATCCTAAGTCGTGTTGCCCAATCCAGCGGCGCTTCCCCTGGCTTCTTCATCACCGACGAAAGAGCCCCGCTCTCCATATGCTTATACACCAGCAGCCTCTCGTCCTCGACAACACAGAAGCCCAGCAGTGGCACGATGTTGGGATGCCGCAGCTGCCCAATCCGACCCATCTCTGCCCTGAACGCCTTCTCCGAGAGTGGGCACGAGTGCAGGCGCTTGACCGTCAGCGCAGACCCGTCCCGTAGCACGGCCCGGTAAGCCGTCCCCGCCCGCGAGCTCCCGGCGACGACGATGTGGCTGGTGCTGAAGTCCTGCGTGGCGGCCATCAGGTCAGCGAGCTTGACCTTGACGATGGGCTTCTGGAACAGCGATACCGGGGCCAGGCGGTTGTGCGCCGCCCGCAGCCTCTCGGCCCACCAGCCCCCGTCCTCCCCGCCGCCCGACTCGCTGGCGCCGCGCCTGTGGCGGCGGCGGCCTCCCTTGCCCTTCCCGGTGCACCGCCAGAAGAAGTAGGCGAGGAGCAACGACGCGGCGGCTCCGAAGACCCCCGCGGCGATGACGATGCCAAGGCCGGCGCCCCCGAGGCCGCCGCGGCCGCAGCGCGAGGACACGGGGCGGCCGCAGAGCCCCGAGTTCCCCGAGAACGAGTCCTTGGGGAAGTTGTCGCCGAGCTGGGGCGGGATCTGGCCGTCGAGCTTGTTCCCGGAGAGGTCGAGCGACTTGAGGCGGTCGAGGCGCGCGAGGGAGGCGGGGATCTGGCCGGTGAGCTGGTTCCCGGAGAGCTTGAGCGAGTTGAGGAAGCGGCAGTTGGCGAGCTCGGCGGGGATGGGGCCGGTGAGCTGGTTGGAGGAGAGGTCGAGCGTGACGAGGAAGGGGAGCCAGTCGCAGAGCGCGGGGAGGATTTGGCCGGCAAGCGCGTTGCTGGAGAGGTCGAGCGTGGTGGCGGCGCGGCAGTACTGGAGCGAGGAAGGGATGGAGCCGACGAGGCCGAAGCCGGAGAGCGACAGCCCCAGGACGCGGGACTCCTGCGGGTTCCAGCAGGAGATGCCGTTGAAGTTGCAGACGGCGCCGCCCGAGGTGTTCGTGAAGTCCCAGTCGAGGCGCCCGTTGGGGTCGGCGAGGTCGTGCTGGACGCCCTTGAGGCAGCGCAGGTCGTCCTCCTGCGGCTCCGCCGCCGATCCCGGCGGCGGCTGCGGCGCCGCCGGAGGGGCGACGAGGAGGAGGAGGAGGATCGGGGGCAGGAGGCGGGGAGGAGGCATGGCGGACGGATGCACGCGGATTGGGGCGCTGCGGCGGTGGCGGTGGTGGTGGTGGGGGAGGGAGAGGGAGAGGGGAGCGGTTTGACCAGGTGGGAGACTGCGTGCTTTGTGGCAGCCGGGGGTGGTGGTGGTGGAGTGGATGGGGAGGGCAGGCGAGCAGAGCAGGCAGAGGGGGACGGGAGACTGGTGCGCCGTGGCGTGGTGCGGCGTGTGCGCTGCGCGCTAGGCGGCCCTCTAGTAGTGGGGTTGGTCTGGGTTGGGAGGGACGGGTCGTGGTTGGGAGGGACGGGTCGTGCGTGGACTGCGCCGTGGGGTCGCCGAGATGGCGGAGGAAAGCGAGACAGAACAGCGGCCAGCGGGGCACGGCGCGATAGAAACGAATGGTTGCCTGAGATTTTTATTATTTTTTTTTGTATGTTTAAAAAAAAACTAGTTAAACAAGTGACATGTTTGCTTTTTTTCACAAGTAGCATGTTTGGTTGCGCCACGGCGCTTGGTATGGCTAAATTGAACTGTCATGACTGAACTGTCATGACATATATTGAGGCACAGCAGAGGTGCCATCGTGATGGTTTTCTGTCGCCTGACGCGGTTAAGAGGCATATCTCTTTAGGGGTAAATTGAACTGTCATGACATGTATTGTGGCATAGCAGAGGTGCCATCGTGATGGTTTTCTGTCGCCTGACGCGGTTAAGAGGCATATCCGTTTGGCGCGTTGGCCTCCTCTCCCTCCCTCTCTCTCTTTCTCTGTTTGCTCTATCTAGAACCGCCATCGCCACTAGCCATAGCCCTGGCACCATCTCGTTGCCTCCTGATCCTGCCATGTACTCCTATCTCTCTATCTAGAGTCGCCGTTGTCGCTAGCCGTAGCCCCGGCACCATCTCGCTGCCTCCCGATCCTCCAATGTACTCCATCTCTCTATCTAGAGCCACTGCTAGCCTTACCCCTGGCACTATCTCGTTGCTTTCCTGATCCTCCCATGTACTCCATCTCCTAGGGCTCGCAGATGGTCAGGCAGTGCCGGCCCAACCACACGCGGCATCTGAGGTGAGGATCCAAGTGTCATCCACTTGTTGGCCAGGTACATTCCGGTTTTAGTCCACCTAATGTATTGATTTGTGCAAAATTTATGAAATGAACAAGTTAGGGTTAGAGAAGTGGTGCGATTTGGTAGCTATGTATTAGGGATGAGGTTTAGTTAGGTAGTTTGGGTAGTTCATTTAGTTAGTTAGGTTTGGGTTTGGGTTTAAGGTTAGTTAGTTATTGTTCTATTAGGGTTTAGGTAGTAATGGTTTAATAAGTGGGTTTCGAAAGTTCGCTTTAGTTAGTGGGTCATCGAGATAACCACCTAAATCCCACGCCTACATCTTTCACGATGAAATTTGATGAACACAACTAAATGATTTAGGTAGAGAGGCAAAGGAGAGAATGGGAGAAGAGCGAATGAGAGAGATACCGACAGGGCGGGAGAAGCGCCGGTTTGTTGCGGAAAATAGTCGAGGAGGGGAAACTGGTGGCCGCCAACAAGGCCGGCGAGCGGCGGCGATGCCAGCGGAACCAAGGGCGGCGGTGCCCTCTCACTCTCCCTCTCCCGATAAGGATGTGAAAAGTGAAAGGGCGAGAGAGGATGGTGGCGCGGCACCACCGTATGTGCGCGCAGAAAAGCCAAGGTGGCGGGCCCAAGAACCGCCATGGTGGCACCTCTTTCACGCCACCATGCATGGCGTGGCGATTCAATTTGTCCGTGCCAAGCGCAGTGGCGCACGCGTCCAAAAGTGCTACTTTTGAGGGAAAAAACAACAAATGTGAAAGTGCTAAAAAAAATCTTGCCTGATTGGGCTAGGTGAGGGTGGATCATCGGTTGGGCCGAGGCAGAATGGTTGGCTAGGTAAGCCGAGCGAGATGAATAAAGGAGAATTCAATTTTTTTCGAAAAAGTCTAATTTACCTCCTACAAGGCCACAACTATCATGGTTGCTTCATAATCTATAAAATCAGGTTTTTAATCTCTCTTAACTTTTGAAATCATGCACATTTACACCCTGTTAATTTTGATTGTGGTTTTTGGTGATGTGGTGTCACGTCAGATGAGGTACATCGAACTATCACGTCAGATGAGGTACATCGAACTAAGTTAAAAGTCTAAGCTAATAAATCGGACTAGAAATTATATTTATTAAAAATTTCCAAAATAGTATTAAAAATATTTTAAAAAATATCATAGTATATTTACATGAAAAATAATACAATTAAAAATTGTACTTTACTTGGTTCGATTTATCTCTCCAACGTGATGTTGTATCAGCAAAAACCAGCGGTGTGCAGGGCACTATTTTTCAAAAACTAAGAGAGGTTAAACAACTGATTTTGTAAATCAAAAGGAAAGTCGGACGACCGCGTTGAGGACGTTAAACTGGTTTTCTTTCTTTCTTTTTTTTATATAAATTAGATGGTAAAAGTTTGTAGAGAAAAATTGACAAGCGAAATATTTCTGATGTTTCTATAACAATTTCCAAATCCCATCAATGCTCCGCCGCCGCCCGCCTCCCAGATCCGCCCGGCCGTCGTCGTCCTCCCCTTCCGCCCCTGCGGCGGTGAGATTCCCCGCCGCCCCGCCCTGGATTCCATCGAGAGGATCGTCGAGGACTTCGCCACGGACCTCGCCACCAACCCCTTCTCCTCCGGCACCCGCCTCCGGTGAGTCGTCCTCCCTCACGTCGTGTCACCCCTCTGCTGAGCTTCGATCTCCATCGCCAGTTCGCCACCGCCGTTCCCTCTGGTTGATCTGGATTCCGTTATCGACGTCTTCGTCAGTGCGGTTATCCATATTCCGACAGGACAACCAATAGAAACACGCCAGCTGTCGGCGGTGCTCCCGTGGCTGGAGAGGCCTCTCCCCCTCGAGTGGTCGTCAACCTTCCACAGCCACAAACCGGCGCAGCGGCCACGTCCCTCCCCAGCTCTCCTCCTCCCGTCCACCGCACCGCACCCCCCCCTGCCCCCCTGGACGTCGCCGCAGCAACACACCACCAGCACCAGCAGCCAGCAGCCAGACAGACACCGCAACCGCATTGCCATGAGAGGGAAGGGGGCCTTGCTGCTCCTGCGTCGTCGTCTGAATTAGCTCGCTCAGCTCACGGCCGATGCCAGATTCCGGCCGTCATCTGAATTGAAGATGGCGGCGGCAGCAGCATCCATGGCGGCCCGTGGCGGCGCGCTCGTTGCGAGCAGCAGGCCGAGCAGGAGGATGGGCGGCTGCAGGGCGGAACCGCCGCGTTCCTTGGTCGTCGTCAGCTGCGACGCCAGGACAGCGGACGTCTACTCCTCCCTGGTATGGTGTTTTTTCTTTTTTAATTATTCTCTAGTGAGCTAGGGAGTGCATTCTGATTGATTAAAATGGAGTAAGTAACTAGTCGATTGGACATCTGCAGGCCGCAAAGATTTTGGGGCCTCCCATGACCTTCAACGCGGCGAAGCTCAAGGTGGAGTTCGCCGGCGGGGAGGACAAGCACCGGCCGCCTCCTTTCCCCCGAGCCTACACCCTGACCCACTGCGACTTCACGGCGAACCTGACGCTGGCCGTGAGCGGCCCCATGACCGGCGAGCAGCTGCGCAGCTGGCAGTCGACGATGCAGCGGGACGACGTGGTGGCGGAGTGGAAGGAGGTGACCGCCGCCTCCGCCGCCGCCAACGCCGGCGTGGAGATCAGGGAGATGACGCTGCAGGTGCATTGCTTCGTCAGCGGCGCCAACCTCCTGCAGGAGCTGGCCGCGGGTTTCAGATACTGCGTCTTCTCCAAAGAGCTGCCACTGGTACGTAGCACTCGTTGCTTGCTTCATTGCTTGCATTCCGACCAATTGGATCTTGCTAATGAGCTGGTGGTGGTGGATTAATTCTTAAGGTCCTCAAGGCGGTGGTTCATGGCGACGCGGCTCTGTTCGCGGAGCGGCCGGAGCTGATGGAGGCCAAGGTGTGGGTGCATTTCCACTCCAGTTCTCGCAAGTACAACCGGATAGAGTGCTGGGGCCCGCTCAGGGAGGCCACGTGGAGGAACCACAGCCACCGGCTGGATCAACAACTGCAGAGCGCCATCACCAAGAGCAAGCGGCGAAGGAAGTGGGCGACACCCGAGACAATCTTCAACGCCCTGCTCGCCCTTCTCCTCTGATTTGATTCAGCTGCGGGCTGCCTGCTGCTGCGTGCCTATATAGACGGACTATAGAGTGATCAAGCAAAGCATCCGTGATCTGATTGATATGTGCTCCTCCTACAGAGAAACAAACCATTGTCAATGGGTTTGGAAAGATTGGTCATTTTTAGTTCTGCTGATGTGCACTCACTCGTTTATATACCAGTTGAGTGCCAATTGCAATGATAATACTCATGTATCACCATTTTGACATTTTTTTAATAAAAAATAGCAATTGTAATTGTAAATCATAATCATAACTATATCTCCACAATAGATGATGCAACACATATCTGCACGTGCTCCCCCATGTTTTTTTTAGGGAGGGGGGGGGGGGGGGGGGTGATTGCAAAATAAAATGACATTTTGGTCAAATAGAATTATACTAAATAAGGGATCCTTTTCGTCTCATAAAAATCCGGCAAAGGTTTTGCCGCCTTTCTAAAAACTAAATAAGGGATCCTGATGCTTGTACAGAAAATGAAGGCAATAGGATCCACAACATCTCATTACCGTGTGCCCTCTTGTATATGTAATAATAGAACAAATAGTTGACATTGTTGTGCTTGCATCTCCAACTTCAATTCTTCTCACTGGTCCTTTTATAACATTTACCTGCAGCAATTACCTCCTCATGTACAATCATTTGTTGAGATAGGACATCAGTAAACACCCTGACGAAATTATATGTAGGAATGAAAATTAATGGAATCTATCACAATAAACAAGCAGTGCAGAGTAACAAAATATGACAAAAGATATCCCCTTAAAAGTCATTTAGGCATTACCTTGAAAAATATGGTCTGTAAGGCAACGAACAAATATTAGGTTATTTCTTAGGGAAAACTGAAAAGAAATGGAGGTAGTGTATAGGTTCTCATTCATGCTTTGTTAAGGATATGAAGAAAAAGCATGAATAAGAACCTATAAGCGATGCAACTGGACATGTAGGAAACCAATATAAGGATATGAAGAAAAAGCAAAGTAAATTTTATTTAACAAGTTAACATGCCACTGAGAAAATCACAGCAACACCCTATTCTCTCACGATTTTCATTGTGCAAGGCATCCTGCAGTTAAGGCATCAGTCACTCTTAAAAGCTTTTGGTCTTAAATTTACAAAAGAATGTTCATGTAACGTACAAATAAGGGTGCCTGTAGGTTGTCAATCCCTAGATTGAAGGAAGTTTTTAAGACCTTGATTCAGCTCTGGTTTTACTCGTTGTAATTAGTTCCTCTTCTTGAGCTGTTGCTGCCTTCATCTTTGCAACTAGGTCAGCCTGTGCGGTATCGGTATCCATGGCGAAATCTTCATTCTCTTAAGTTAATAAAATCACTCTGAATAAAAAAAACAAAGTACAGCCAAAAGTGTTAGCCTTAATAAATATAAAGTTCCTGGTGTCTGATACTACGTGGATAATATTAGGTCCAAAAATGCTGTGAAAGCACATCATCGTAAACTATGGATCATCTTTGTCAGAGAAAAACTGTGTTGTTGCTACATTTTAGTGGCCGCAAAAGAATAAATCAAATCAATTTTGCCCATCACTATTTGATCCAAATGAACAGAAGAGTTACTTGGTCAGGTCCCCCCGTTCTATCAATATCATGGATCCATGAGTTTTGGGGAAGCTCTTTTGTAGCCTCGTCAATATTATCTGCAGTTTTCTTAACGTTCTAAATGAACCGCTCAGGATAGCGCATAAGACAACTAAGATTTATTGCAAGAAAATTTATTTAGAAAGTAAGGTACCCAAAATTTAGTGGCTGCCATGACAAAAAATTCTATGCCTTTTTTTATACTTTTTTTTTTTTTTTTTGCAGGCAGTTTGTGTTAGGAAGCGTAGATATACAAATCTTTAGTAAAGTAGACACAAACCACATGGTCGGTACTTTCACCTTATTTTTAGTTATAAAATAATATTTCTTATCATGATAAATTAGCTATAAAAATCAGCCAAAAAGGGAATACCATCCAACGGAACCCCGAGGTGGTAGTGCTAAGCAGGGTTTTTTTTACCGACCGGTAGCCGGTAACCGCCGGCCGGCGGTACCGGTATACCGGTCCGGTTTGACCGGTTACCGGTAGAAACCGGTCGAATTCAAATTTTGAGTTTGAACCCCAGTTCAATCGGTTCCGGACCGGTATACCGACCGGTTTGACCGGTTACCGGCCGGTTTGAGCGGTTTACCGACCGGTTTGGTGGTAACCGGTCGCATTTTCAGAATACAGATTTATTTTTTTTTAAAAAAAATGCTAAAAAAATTTCTAAAAATAGTTCATGATTTATAGAATCCAATGATGTCAAAGTTTTTCAAATTTGAGTGCGTTTAGTATATTTTTCGACCTTCATGATTTAATGGGCCTAACGGGACTTAATGGGCCTTTTTTTTTTTTTACTTCGGGACTTCGAAAAAAATTCTAAATGTAGTCAAATTTGAAAAATTTTGACACCATTGGAATCTATAAATCATGAAGTATTTTTAGGAATTTTTTTACCATTTTTTCCACCGATTTTAAATTTAAAATTTCGGTTTTTTCAAACCGACCGGTACCGGTACCGGCCCGGACCGGTATGACCGGTAACCGGCCGGTTACCGCGGTAACCGGTCGGTAAAAAAAACCCTGGTGCTAAGTGTTCGGCTGCACTTGTTATGGTCGTGGCTTAGCTTTGTACTAAATATGATGATAGTCAGAACTAAAGGAGGCCACAGCCAGAAAAATCTTTAATTGAAGTTGATTTTACCAAAATCAAAGTCGCTCTGTTCGCTTGAATTTACAAGGCAGCATCAGTCAGTTATTCAACAGTGTTTTTCTTTTAGAACAATCAGCCAGCCAGCCATATAAACCAGCCAGCCGAACATAGTGAGTATTTGGTGACGGAGGTAACGTTTTTAACTTTTAGACGTCGCGTTTGACCGATTCAAAAAAATTTATATAAATTATAAAATAAATAAACAATTAGTAAAGTACTATCTTTAATAATAAAATAAGTCATAATAAGATAAATAATATTTATAAAATTTTTTAAATAAGACAGATGATTAAATAAAATATTTAAAATTCAAAAAAATTCATCAGTATCTGGCACAGGGAGCCTGTCTCCAATCCCCGGGGAGGGAGGGATGACCCTGATCAAAACACGTGCACACGGCACAAAAAGGCGCTCTGTCGCTCTGGTCATATCTCCCAACCTCTCCGGGACTGTCATAGTGTCATTCTGTACTCACGCAGTCACGCTGCTCAAACGGTGGGTGAGCAACCTCAATGTATATGCATCAAGAAGTTCATATGCGTAGTTTTTGTATCAGTGATTTATAATTATTGTTGTCTTCATAATGTATATGAACTGGGTGGTCTATATGTGAGAGATGGGGAAGAGAGAGTGCAGAGAGAAAAATCATTTATTTATTCTTTATGGACAGTCCATAGGGTTATGTGTATCTTTAGTTATGGTCTGCTTTATGAACTAACTCTATAATGTTTCATCTAGCTAATAGACATTTTTTTAATCCCTATGGACTACTTTCATGTAATATTGTGATTGCTAGAGCAACCTCAATGTATATGGACCAAGTAGTACATATACGCAGCTTTTACATCAGTGGTCCATAGTTATTGTTGTCTTCACAATGTATATGGACTGGGTAGTCCATATGTGAGAGAAGGGGAAGAGAGAGAACACAGAGAAAAGAATTATTTGTTTATTTCTTATGGGCAGCCCATACGACTATGGATATCTTTAGTTATGCACTGCTTCTGCAATGTTTCAGTTAGCTGGTAGATAATTTTTTTAATTTCTATGAACTACCTTCCTGCGACACTGTGGTTGTTCTTATGCACGAGTGCGGCTCTAGCATTAAGGTTCGTCTTCACGGACTACGCCGTAGCCACGTGCCCACGTTGCGCTGAAAAGGTAAAACGTTTTGCACGTCGGCATGCAATTTGGCACCATCTCAATGGTACTGCTACTACTACTACTATGCTGCGTAGTAGACCGTGTAGACGTACTGTTAGGAGCCATTGCCAAGTACTACGAGCAGATGAGCAATTTGATCGCACCCAGCGCTGGATGCCACAAACCGAACAACAAAACAATAGCCAAGTGCGCCGTCGGAAGTATGAACATGGCGCGCGGCGGCCGCGGGAGTCCGGGGCTCGTCGGATTTGGCCACCACCGGTCTTTCTGTCATCAGCTCTCCTCCACCAAACACAAACAGCTGCAGTCCCCGTCTGACGGCACCTTTTTGCGGTCGCCCCGTAAGAGCGTTACCGGCCGGTCTCAGGTCGCCCACTCTCCGTTGGAAGTTGGAACCGACCCCGCTAGATCCCAGAACGAGCGGAATTCTGGCGTCCCGCGCGCCGCCGTGCCCAACGACTGCGGCAGGCGCCCGCCCGTCCATGGGTGTCGCGATCGCGACCGGCTGCATGGAAATTTGGCCACTCCACTGGAGGACGGCTGTGTGGCGACTGGCCAACACGCGGTCGCTAATCTACGCTGCTGAGTGCTGGATACGTATATATAGACAAAATGGAAACTCCATACAGCTTTGCGAAAACAAGTGGCATAATTTTAGTTGTACTCCATGCAATACTTGCGAGTCAAGCAGTCCCGTTCCATAAAATATTCTATATTAGCGACAAAGCAAAATTATCTAGATACTGTACCGCTCAAAAGCACAGATGTGTGATGTACGAGCGTGCACAGTACAGTATCGATAGAGTGTCTTCTTTTTCTGGTACGGACAAATTTTTGAATTTTATAAGATATTGGAGCAACAAGAATGGAGTCTACGCAGAGTTCGGAACGAATTCTTCTACGCCTTTTCTTTTTCCATCCAAGACCAAGAGAGGGAATACCGGATCGGAGGACGGAGGCCAACACCACGGGCTGAAGCTGAAAGAAGGCTCCTTTGCTTCTGAGATTCAAAGTTCCAGCATCCATCCACGTCTAATCAAACCCGGCTGATTAGTCCAGCTGAAATCTCGCGGTATGTGTCCAAGGTAGGAGTACGAAACGTCAACGCGCCGGCAAAGTCGTTACGTGAAAAATAATCACGCGAACTTAGCGAATTGTTTCCTAGTCTGGTAATTGTTTCCTAGTGTGATTGGAAATCAGTTGTCTGAGCCTACACACAAGGAGACCGTCGATCGGTGAGTCAAAGTCCTGCGCATGTGTGGCTCGTTAATCCATCACTGTTCAGCTTTTACTGTTTCAACGGGAGCATCCGAAAGAACTATCGGTTGAGCTCCAGCCGGGAAAGGAAGGGCAAGGCAAGCTACTATCTAATCTATTGGATGCTGATGTGTGGCTCTGTTCCACAACCTCTCAGCAACAAGCGCATCCCTAAGCTGAGTTATTGGCTCTACGCAAAGAACGCTAGAGCTGAAGAGCTGCTACGTGGTAGCTGGATGGATCAAAATGTTAAAAGCTTGAGATGTTACAAAATCAGAACCAATATATGGATTTCGAGAAGAAGAAAAAAAGGAGTCCCAACTCCCAAGAACAGCGAAACCAAGATGGACAGCTGCAGGTGCTCGGGGATCAGTTGATCACCTTCTGAGCTAGTCTTGCTGTCTTCTGGATATGGTTATGCGAGCATGGTCAGTGACTCAGTGTAGGTACTCATGGAATGGATTCTGTGGTCATCAACAGCAACAAAAGCCCAGCATTTCACGTCACAAACAAGTTGCAAGTTCCTTCGCAAGTTCGCATGGCAAGCCAATCATCCAGCTACGTCATGATTTTGAAGGTACCAGGATTAAGTGGAAGCCATGCATTTCTACTCCATACAAGTCCCAGAACAACTTTAGCCTCTTCTTTATTTTTGTATTTCATTCAATTCATTCATCGAGCTCGGTCGGGAACGAGCCATCGTCGAGATTGTTCCCCGAGAGGTCGAGCGACTTGAGTCGGTCGAGCCGCTTGAGGGAGGCGGGGACCTGACCGGAGAGTTGGTTTCCGGAGAGCTTGAGCTCGATGAGGAACCGGCAGTTGCCGAGCTCGGCGGGGATCGGGCCGACGAGCTGGTTGGAGGAGAGGTCTAGGACGACGAGGAAGGGGAGCCAGTCGCAGAGGGTCGGCGGGATCCGGCCGACGAGCGCGTTGCTGGAGAGGTCGAGCGTGGTGGCGGCGCGGCAGTACTGGAGCGAGGAGGGGATGGAGCCGACGAGGCCGAACCCGGAGAGCGAGAGCCCCAGGACGCGGGACTCCTCCGGGTTCCAGCAGGAGACGCCGGCGTAGTTGCAGACGGCGCCCCCCGAGGTGTTGCTTAAGTCCCAGTCGGCGAGGCGCCCGTTGGGGTCGGCGAGGTCGTGCTTGACGCCCCGGAGGCAGCGCACGTCGCCCTCCTGCGCTGCTCCCGGCGCGGCGGAATGGACGGCGAGGAGGAGGAGGAGGAGGAGGAGGAGGATCAGGGGCAGGAGGCGGGGAGGAGGCATGGCGGCGGACGGATGCATGCGGATCGGAGCGCGGCGGCGGCGGTGGTCGGAGGGGTAGTGTGAAAATAAGGATTTTGACGGATACTAGAGTAAGTATTATTAAAAAATGTTGATTTTGACTTAAGGCTGGGCCCAACTGTGCCGCCCGCCCGTCCCGTCCCACGGTCGTTAATCTACACCGTTTGCGAAATCAAGTGGCAAAATTTGCAACGTCCCTCCGTTCCTAGTCTGGTAATTGTTTCCTAGTGTGATTGGAAATCAGAAGTTCTTTGGGCCTACACACAAATGCCTGGAGGAGACCGTCGACTGGTGACTGTGTATGTTCATCACACAACGACCTCAGCAAGCGCACCCCTGAGCTGACCTAGTTGCTTGGCTACAGTACTCCACGAAGAATGCTTGAGCTCAACAGCTGGTACGCGGTAGCTGGATGCATCAAAACGTTGGAAGCTTGAAATGTTGCAAAAACCAGAATCAAAATATGAATTTCGAGAAGAAAAAGAAAGAAGTACCAAGAACAGCCAAACCAGATGGGCAGCTGCAGGTGCATGAGGATCGCCTTCTGAGTCTCGCTGTATTCAGGATGCAGTATGCCAGCATGGTCTGTGCGGGTACTCATGGAATGGATTCTGTGGTCAGCGGTCAGCCCAGCATTTCACATCAAACAAGTTACAAGTTGAAGAACGCAAAGACCGTAACCCTTCCAGCACATCTGATCGCATGACAAGCCAATCATCCAGATACTTTATTTTTTTTAGTAACACGGGCGTAAAGTACCAGGAATAAGTGGAAACACTTCCATCACTCCCAGGAAGCATGTGATACGAAAGTAAAGAGGGCCCCCAGTCAACCATAACAATGGCTCAAGTTGAAGTTGAGATTATTAATTTTAGAAGATATCTAATCGATTAACTACCCACTACAGATGGGTGAAAGAGCTAAATAAACGAAGGTATATGGTACAACTTACAAGATCGCGACAGCACCTGGACAGATCGATTCTGTCTGTACAAAATGGTGCAAAAGTTGGTGATCCTACGGTATAACTACAAGAATAAAATACAACACACCGGTGGCAATGGCATGACAGTCCTCAAAGCCACCCATTTCACCTACGATAACCAAGAAAGAATGGCCCACCAAGGGGGGATTGATACAGTTATGTATCCAAAAAGAATGGCTTAGTCATATCAGTTCTTTTAAAGGAAATCACAAATGCAATTTAGTTCTCCACATGCACCCAACAACCTTTTTAGGAGACGGGTCTTTTGGTCCTTTGTCTCGTTGCCCAGAAGTGAAATACAGCCAGCCATCCCAGTATCCTACCAATGTGGTCTTGATTCGGAAAGGTAACCGCCCAATCACACTCCATTCCTGCAGATGGAGGTTCAACAGCGTCACGAGTCATGACGGCTTATGAAATGCGACTTTGATACATTCTTATCATTATGAAATGCGACTTTGATACATTCTTATCATTATGTACTTTTCAGCATCATGTGAATGTAAATTTCAGCGATAGAAAGTTTAACGAGATTTACGTTACTTTTGTGCTAAATATACAGCAGAATACTGTTGTAATACCATCCGATGCTATTAACAAAAGCATGAAAACCCACCGACAAAAAACAAGAAATAGCTCTGCAACGAGGATGCTCTGTTTCCTCCAATTTCCCATCTTTTCTGAATACAAGAAACAGAAAACACAGAAACAAATGGGAGAAAATACGTACCAGCGTATCCAGATTGAACCGAAATACTTCACCAACCAACACAATCTTTTTAGTTATTGGGTGCTTATTTGTGGTTCCTCCAGCAATAACAAGAGAGTTGTTGATATTCACCCAAGCAAATTCTATATGTGAATCTGGTTTTGGCATAGGTGGAAGTTCCTTCCAAGTCGTTCCATCATCAAGCATATAAACATTACTATACACAACCTGCAGACACAGAATGTAGTTTTTAAAGAAGAGGGCAATAACAAACATAAACAATAGTGCAAATAGGTAGGCGCCCATGGGAGATTAAATCTCAATCCTGGGCTTAACCCTTCTCATTGACTGACTTGGGACTCTTATAGTCCTTACAGGTAACGCTAACAACTCGGACTCCCTTTTGCCTAACAAACTCAAACTCTATCTCTAGCTAACAAACCTGATCTCAATAGGACTAACTAACTAATACTCTAACTAGGACTCGTGTAAACTACTCCCTCCATCCCAAATTGTAAGTCATTCTAAGAATCTTGAAGAGTCAAACTTTCTCAACTTTGACCAAGTTTATGTAATAAGATAATAATATTTACAATATCAACTAAGCATTATTAGATTCTTCATCAAATATATTTTCATAGTACATTTATTTGGTGTCATAATTCTTCATATTTTTCCCCTATAATTTTGGTCAAAGTTGAGATAGTTTGACTCTCCAAGATTCTTGCAACGACTTATAATTTGGAATGGAGGGAGTAGCTAGGACTCTTGCATGCTTCCTGCCTTCCCTCCTGGCCGTGCAGCTGTGCTCAGCCACTCTCCTCTTTGCCTCTGCGCTTATAGGTGTTGCCGACCATAACAGTAGTCTTAGATGATTATTCACTGCACTTAATCATGCATAACATATGGTTAAGGTCCTGTTTGGATACAAAGTATTTTTAGAGTTTTACAAAAATACTATAGTTTTGAGAAATACTTTGGTTTTAGAGTGCAACAAAGTGTTTGGTTGCAATAATCTTTATGGTTTTGAATACCATGGTATTGCTAAAACTGTAGTCTTTTTGGAGTTTAAAAAACTCCACTCTAGCCCTCTTTTTTCTAAACCACGGTTTTGCACATCAATGGTTTTAAAACTACAATTTCTTAATACTACAACATCCAAACAAGGCCTAAGTTGTTTTTAACGCAGGGAATTGATCTCAGTTGATCTTAAAACATAGGGACCACATAATGTGCATAAATTAGCTATAAGAATGAGTTGCATATCAACATACCTCCCTTCTTGTAACACATTTAAATATAGGAGACCCAGGCTTGGCCATGAAATCACCTTCTTGACCACCGATAACAAGGAGTTTATCATTTGCAACAACACAAGCCCTGGTAATAAAAGAAAATATCTTTATAAGAACTTCAGCAACTTATAACTCAAAGTTCTTTGTACGATGCAACCAAATATAGAAACGTTTCCTAGAAGCACAAATGTTGCCCAGAGCATAAGAAAAGTGGAAGTGCAAAGCACCAAAATGCCAAGACAGCCTAGGGCATAGGTATTTAGCAGCATGCTTTCCAATGAAAATGACAACTGCTGATAACATAGGAAGGGAATGTTCGAAACCTATGAGGACCTCCACGAGGTATTGGTATCTCGCTCCTCCACTCTTTCTCCAATGCTTTCCCATCCTTCACCGCAAGACTCCAGTGTTCAAGCCCAGGTTCATGCCTATCCTCCTTGCTGCCACCCATCACATGAAGTCTGCCTCTCCAAAGTTGTGTTGCTGGAGCATATCTAAACAGAAGAATTTTAGTTGGAAAGATATTTGGCTCAAGTTCTTTACAGCCTACAAGTTGACCAAATATTCTGACAGTATTTGCAATAGCAGGATCAGGGGCAGAGCTACGGTTAAGAATCTGGTGGTGCAAACTTCTATGCATCTAATACAAATACACATCCATGGGGCCAACAACTTTCAAGTGTAAGTAATGCATATATGCACAATGCCTGAATGCCCCAATAGTTTAAAAAATAAAAGATAGTACCTAGGAACTGGCAATGATGGCAAATCATGCCATTCTTTTGTTTCTGTGTCCAATACAAAATTTCGAGCTGTTGGTCCCCTACATTGTGGACCATACTGTCCAGTTACCACATAGATGAATCGTCCATCAGTAACCATACCCAAATGTGAATGTGCCATGTCCTTGGGCATGTCAAATCTTCCACCCCATGTATTATCCGAGAAATTGTATATATCAACATGAGAATGCACCTAAAATAAAAAGAAAGGAAATTCCTTAAGGGAGGAAATTTGCTTAACATATTGAAATAACTCACATCTAACTACAATTTTTTTTTTCAATTAAGAAAAACCATGGAATAGAACACCAGGGTGACATTTGCATTCTGATATTACTAAATATAATTGAATGTCCAACAATGTTAGTATAATGGCATGAAACTGCCATAGTGCCATTTCTATTAACAAAGAAGAAATTTACACGTAAGTCACCTACATGGAAAAGGAAAAGAAAAGACTTTACAAAGGGGTGCCAAGCTAGGCTCCTACCACCAAAGAAGCTAAGAAAGACGCACCAGCAAGTCCCCAAGTTTAACCCTCCTCCCTAATTTTACTCTGATCCCATCTACATAACAAATAATAGAATTACATAGAAAAAGGAGCCTTCACAATGTTATTACTTGTTATGTAGCTGGGATCGGAGCAAAAACCAATATATAGCACAAGTACTTCAAGTGTATTTCAGTATGTAAGAGCATACATGAGTACATGATTGTATGGTCAGGACTAACTAGAGCTTTGCAATCTCAATAACTCAGGTAACTTACTTAAATTGAATGAATAGGGTATAATACTACTACAATCGGTCTATTTCACAACTTGGCAACTTGGTAATACTTCCTTTAACGAGTGCAAGAGTATAAGTAACTATCTTGAGGTATCATTCAAATCTACATTGACAAATACTTTTTCTATTATGCCTTCCAAAATATAAAGTGAAGTCATCATGTGCAAGAGGGTATAACTGCTCCATATCATAATGTGTAGAAAAGAAGATATCTTAAAACACAAAGCATGAAGGTATAGGATAATGGAAGATATCAGGCAGGTTTCTCACATGGTTAATGGTGCCATATCCAGCAAATACATATAAGAGATTCTTAATCTGTATAGCAGCGCCATCCAAACGGGCCACAGGTGCTCCAGCCATCTCCTCCCATTTTAGTTCTGGAGCTGGCAAGTCCGCAAATGTTGCATTTATGTCAGTCGAACCTACAGATTTCCTGTCCTCCTTAATCTGTACAATATTATAAAATGACTAGTCCTGAGAGAGGCCATTGTAAGAATAAAAAACAAATTAAAGTTGCAAATAGAATCTAATGTAGCAGACTTTTTAGACCAAGTGATAACTAACAATTCCTCACGGCATATGCCATTACATACAAAAATAATGCAAAATATCCAAGCACGTAACATAACTTTACACATTTATAACTGTATGATACCAAATGATTCGAGAAAAAACTGTGATGCAAAATTCATGTCAACTGGACATATGCAAGATATTATCTACACTTGTTATGACGCTAAATTAATGTAATCCAGGCAAAAGTATGACAACAAATGCGAATGACATATTTCTGACCATGGAAAATGTGAAAGGACAACTCTCTTAATTTTCTGGTCAATGTACTCTACTTTTACACATAGGACCTCGTTTTCAAATTAGATTGTAGAGAAGTGCTGCATATGTTTATAAAAGCAAAACGCTATGACAACCTATAGAAATTATAGATACTACATCACTCAAGCAGATCTGCAGCAAAGTGTAGGTATTATGTTAATTGAAAACAAATGCACATAATCCACAAGCAGAAGCTGTAGCATTGTAGGAAAAAGGCCTACTATACCCAAGGATCACAATCAGAGTACCTCCATTCCTATGAGGCGTGAAATTCAGATGAACCCGCAAATCTATCGCTAAATTCCACACGTAACACGTAATGGCTGCACATATATGTACTGCACTAGGTTGAGCAAATTGCCCAATCAAGCAAGTATGTTCAGCTCAGGTGCGCATATGTTTCCCAATTCCTCCCTGATTCCCACCAGATCCCTCCAATCCCGTACGCCCGTCGGTAATACGCTCCCCAACCCTACCACGGAGGACTAACGCTTGAGCCACAGCGGCAAGCCGGCAGCAATCTCGCATCCCTAAGCATTGGGCGTGAGAAAGGGGAGGCTTCACCTTCTTCGCGATGGGCGGCGTCGAACCGGTGGGGCTGGTGTTGAGGTTAAGCCTGGAGGACCAGACGGCCGAGGACGAAGCCCAAAGGTAGTCAGCGACCAGGACGAGGCCGAGGATGGCGACGACGGCGAGCGCCACCAAGTGCTTCGGCACCCGCGGCTTCGCCGCCGGTCGTGCCATCGGCGGGCCGCTACGCCGGAAGGACTAGAGAAGGTGGACGCAGCGGGGGAAGTGGAGGGGAGCGCGCCGGTGGCATTGACGGCGGATCGGCGTTCGGCGGGGTGACTAGTAGCGAATTGAAGTGACGACGGCTGGATACGCTCATACGCCGATACGCGTGCCGGCCTGCGTAGAGAGGACGAGGAAAATACGGTAGTACGATGACGTTTTCTGTTGCACCTTGTTCGTTTCAGCAATCAGCCGTTTATTTTCAGTCATGTAACAGTATTTTTTTCTCATAATAAATTAGCACCAACTCAAATCAACGTTTATTTTCAGTCCAAACGAACAGGCTAGGATATGTCCGTACTATAATATAATTTCAGATAAATATATGAGGTATACTATGTGCGTGTGAGATGATAGATATTTTCTCTCATTCAAAAATTGATGTGGACGTCTATGAAAATTTAAAGTGCAATCTCAGGTCTTTGAACTTGTCTCGCTACATGAACTTTTAAAGTGTTAAACCAAGTGCCAAATCAGTGTTTTCATCTCAGTTTAGTCCCTAACAGGCTCTCTCAGGCTCTAATAGTTGATATGGCGGTAACAGTGTGGCTGTCATATATGCAAACAAGCCCTCTCGCACTCTGCTGATCCCTTTCTCGTTCCTCTAGTGTCTTCGGACATGTTTGGATTGCGAAAAAATATTCCTATTTCTATGTTTTTTTTAAAAATAAATTATATTATGTGAAATTTTTGCAATCCAAACAGGAGCATTTCAAAGCAAAGAACCACCATCGCCGTTGCAATGGAACATGGGTCGGGCTCGTCAACGTCACCTAGCACACTATTCTGGTAGGACAGGCCCCATGTTCATCTCTTGCCCCAAGTGTGGTGCTTACATGGTGCACGAGTTTGTGGTGTGGAAGCAGGACAACCAAGGTCGTATCTTCTACACTGCCAAAAAGGTTAGGATTTTTGCAAATTGATTTCATTTAGCCTTTCCCCATCAAAAATTTGTTGCTTTGGAGTTTAATTTCTTGATGGACAAATGTATTTACTCTTTTGTATGTATGATTACACATTAATTAAATTACCCTTTTGTATAGACATAATATCTATGAGTATTTACTCTTTTTGATAACAACCAATTATCCACACCCTCTAAAGCATTTTAATAGAAGATATCATCGGTTCTCCTCTCTCCCTCCGAAAAATAACAAAAATTTAGTTGTCGTAAGTCATTTTTTAAAAAGAAAATAATAAATATCAAATATAAAGAAGTTCATTATTTACCATTAAACTATTGCCCAAACCTGGTTTTAGCTGTCAACCTCCAAGATCGAATATCTTTAGTCGTCAAACTATCAAAACCAAAGAGTTTTGGCCCTTGTATGTTTTCGAAGGTGATTTTGCTAATATGTTTAAAATAATAAAATATGATTAAATTCTAAAAATTCATACAAATTTATTTAAAATAAAAAATATGGAACCAATAGTTTTTTCTAAATGTAATCTATCTATTTATTAGTTCTTTGTTTAGAAGTATTTGGATCTTATATTGCTATTGTTTTTACTGCTCGTAGCTATTTTTCGTTGTTTGTTTAAATTATCGTTTTGCTCTATATAAGGCAAGAAGAACAACCAAAAAGGATCCAATGGATTTTGAGGACATGGAAGATGATGCTAACCTCCCAAAATGTCATGCTCCACCGCATATAGATCGTATTTAGGTATTTGTATGGCCAGTGCTTTACTTTTTATTTTTGATCGTGTGACTAGGTAATAGGTTTCAAGTAAAGTAAGGTAGAGGACCTCAAACATCATGCAATCAACATAAAGTGGAGGGCAAAATGATAATCTAAATAAACAGAGATCCAATAGTATACTGTATTTTAGGGCAAAAAATTGACTTGTTTCATGTTTCTTGATTTAATGTGAACTACTCCCTTCATTCTAAATTTTTTGACAAAGTACTCCATTCTAAATTAGAGGGATAAGAGTGGAAATCGTTAGCTAAAGTTACTTCAAAACCGTAAAACGACTGGACAGAGTGTAATTTAAAAATAGACATCGTCACCCTCACCCTGGATTCTCACGTGACATGCACATACGCACTACTATCTCGGGTATCTCCTTGAGACCTCGAATGCTTTGCTTCCTCTGCACTCAAATTCCCTTTACTTCCGAATATCCTTTTTTTTATTTACGAATCGAATATCTCTTCTTGGAAAGATGTTTCCCTTCCGTTCCGTCTTGCTTGAAAGGAAAAACACACAAGCTGTCGGGCCGATGGGAGCGTGCACAGCCCACGATACGCGTAGACGAGACGGCAAGGCACCGAGCAGATGGCCCAGTTGGTAATCTCGCCACAGCCGTCCAACGTCGAACGTCACCGCCGGCCGCGGGCCCGAAGGCCGCCGAAGCGCGGCGATGGCCAGGCCGCAGTAGTAAGCGAGCAGCAACTCGGACCGGTGGGCTTGCGCTGCACCATGACGCCACACGGCTCGGCCACGCCATACGGGGCTTGCAGCCGGATCAGATCGGATCGGATAAGAACAGGAGCAGAAGCGGCCAAGTACGGCTGGTAGAAGCTGAGCCAACACTCCTGCTCGCGGTGCGCCGGAGTGACAAGCTAGCGCCTACACACACCCATGCAGCCAATGCTTATCCCGCATACATACGCTGATGCGTGCATGAGAGAGGGGCCTTATCGTAACCACCAGTCCACCTACGTCAGTCGCCATGCTTCATCTCCTTTTTCATTATCCTTTTTTTTCCCCCCTTTAGAATGGACGCCTCGTCATTCTTCACTGGACGCTTGCTTCATCCATGCCATCAATAATTCGGCCGTCGTACCTACGATCTCTCACGCATGATGTCAGGCTGCGTTCGGTGTGGGGATTTCTCTCTGGGCACGGTGTCACTTGCACCTAGGAGCCGGAATGGGAGTGAACGCCGGCCACTGTCACCATGCGACAATAGAATAGAAGGTCGCTACAAACTTTACGCTGCGTTTCGGCGCTCCTGCGCTCTCGCCTCCGGTAGCACCATATATATCTGCTCCCTGAATACCGAAGAAAAAACACGCGCACAGGGCACAGGCGCACAGCGCACTTCAAGTTCGACAAAAGCTGCTGCTACGCTCTCCCATCGGCCATCGCCGCACACCCACCAGCGCTTTTTCGATGGCTGCAAGCACCACGGTGGCGGCGGCGAGCTACGACGCGCCGGAGGGCGTGGACGTCCGGGGGCGGTACGACCCAGAGTTCGCGGCGATCCTGACCCGCGACGCGCTGGGCTTCGTGGCCGGCCTGCAGCGCGAGTTCCGCGGCGCGGTCCGCTACGCCATGGAGCAGCGGCGGGAGGCCCAGCGGCGGTACGACGCCGGCGATCTGCCGCGGTTCGACCCGGCCACGGCCCTCGTGCGCGACGGCGACGACTGGGCGTGCGCGCCCGTGCCGCCGGCCATCGCCGACCGCACTGTGGAGATCACGGGCCCCGCCGAGCCCCGCAAGATGGTTATCAACGCACTCAACTCCGGCGCCAAGGTCTTCATGGTAAGCACTGCACGCACACGCGCTCAAATAAAACTTGGCTGCCGTACGTAGCGTACGTTCTGAGCTGAGACGACGAGAAAACAAAAAAACCAAAAAAACGTGTGTGGTGGCCGCAGGCTGACTTCGAGGACGCGCTGTCGCCGACGTGGGAGAACCTGATGCACGGGCAGGTGAACCTGCGGGACGCGGTGGCCGGCACCATCAGCTTCCGCGACGCGGCGCGCGGGCGGGAGTACAAGCTCAACGACCGGACGGCCAAGCTGTTCGTGCGCCCCCGGGGCTGGCACCTCCCGGAGGCGCACATCCTCGTCGACGGCGAGCCGGCCATCGGCTGCCTCGTCGACTTCGGCCTCTACTTCTTCCACAGCCACGCCGCCTTCCGCGCCGGCCAGGGCGCCGGCTTCGGCCCCTTCTTCTACCTGCCCAAGATGGAGCACTCCAGGGAAGCGAGGATCTGGAACGGGGTGTTCCAGAGAGCGGAGAGAGCCGCTGGGATCGAACCCGGGAGCATCCGGGCGACGGTGCTGGTGGAGACGCTGCCGGCGGTGTTCCAGATGAACGAGATCCTGCACGAGCTCCGCGAGCACTCGGCGGGGCTCAACTGCGGCCGCTGGGACTACATCTTCAGCTACGTCAAGACGTTCCGCGCCCACCCGGACCGCCTCCTCCCCGACCGCGCCCTCGTCGGCATGGCCCAGCACTTCATGCGCTCCTACTCCCACCTCCTCATCCACACCTGCCACCGCCGCGGCGTCCACGCCATGGGCGGCATGGTAATTAATTAATCTCACCGGCGCCGTAGACGACGACCCCCCACGGCGGCGGCGTAATATAACTAACCGTGCAACGAACCGAACTGCATGCAGGCGGCGCAGATTCCGATCAAGGACGACGCGGCGGCGAACGAGGCGGCGCTGGAGCTGGTGCGCAGGGACAAGCTGAGGGAGGTGCGCGCGGGGCACGACGGCACGTGGGTGGCGCACCCGGGGCTCATCCCGGCGATACGGGAGGTCTTCGAGGGCCACCTGGGCGGGAGGCCGAACCAGATCACCGGCGACGCCGCCGGGGGGCACGAGGGCGCCGGCGTCGGAGAGGAGGACCTCATCCAGCCGCCGCGGGGCGCGCGCACCGTGGACGGCCTGCGGCTCAACGTCCGCGTGGGCGTGCAGTACCTCGCGGCGTGGCTGGCCGGCTCCGGCTCCGTGCCGCTGTACAACCTGATGGAGGACGCGGCCACGGCGGAGATCAGCCGCGTCCAGAACTGGCAGTGGCTGCGCCACGGTGCGGCGCTGGACGCCGGCGGCGTGGAGGTGCGCGCGACGCCGGAGCTGCTCGCGCGCGTCGTCGAGGAGGAGATGGCCAGGGTCGAGGCGGAGGTCGGGAGCGAGAGGTTCCGGAAGGGGCGGTACGCGGAGGCCGGCAGGATGTTCAGCCGGCAGTGCACCGCGCCGGAGCTGGACGACTTCCTCACGCTGGACGCCTACAACCTCATCGTGGCGCACCATCCAGGTGCGTCACCGTGCAAGCTCTGAATAGTACATGCATATGCTTTTGTTGTCGGCATAGTGGAATCAGCTTTCAGAAATACAAACCTCGCTGCCTAATGCAGCCATCGAAATAAGGACGGATGACCTACAAGGCTAAAACAAACATGATAGACATGGACAGCCTTGTAAACCGCAATGCATATTTGGCGCTTTTAGTCGTGCTTATATGATAATATATATGGTGAACCATGTAATAATAAACTAGACCTGTTCACAAAATAATAATAATAATAATAATAATAATAATAATAATAATAATAATAATAATAAACTAGAACTGTACTGAGGCTATCTTTTCACCCTCAGAACTAACGTTCCAAAACGTGCATCCTTTCAATTTCATAAATCAATTCTCATTCCACCCTCAGAACTACGGCTCAAAAACGTTTAATTTTATAAATCAAACTTTTTTTTAACTTTAATCATGCTTATAGAGACAACGAAGGGATTTGCTAAATTTTAGGGGGGGGGGGGGGGGGGGGGGGGGGGGGGAGGGGGGAGGGGGGGGGGTAGACAACCATAATTGTATATTATATACTAAATTTGCTATTTTAGTTCATTGCAATTTCTATAGACATAATTTGCAATTTGGTTCTGGGAATAGAAAACAAACCGGTTCTACAAAACCACAGACCTGACAAAATCTTATATGTGTTGGCACAAAGAGAATTTAACAATTTACATTTATTTGTAAGTCAGACAAGGATAAAAATTGAATATGTTATTACACAGATTGTGATAAGCAACATAAATAAAGGTTCTAATGACTGAAAGTTGATGTGATAATTTACTGTTGAAAGCTAAAACTGATTGTAAGTCACACTTAGGCACAAATGAGGTCTAGTGCTTAGATTATAACTCATATACTGTACATCAGTTTTGAAATCACTTGTCTACACTTGTTGATTACATGGTTATATTTTTCAGGAAGTGCTTTGGCTTGAGTTGCTGGAAAATGATTCTCCACATAGAATGTGTTATAGCTTTGGCAAGTCATCCTTTTGGTTTTTGAGTTCCTATAAATGACTGTGTATTGCTTTGTGGGATCTAGAATCATGTAATTCTTTTGGTGCTTGACTTTGCTGGATGTGATGTACAAGACAAATTGGATGTTATGTATAGATGCATGGAGTAATGGATGATCCATTGGTAAATGCTTGGTATCCGATTACCTATCGCTAAAGAGTAGCATCGGGTTGTCTATCATTCAGGGCAATAGATGATCTATCGATAAAAGTGATGTCGGCTAAAGATTTTTAGCGACAACACTTGGACCGATAACACAAGTTTAGTGCTATGATTTTTTTAGTGATAGACCATTTGTCGATATATCTGCTTTTGTATCAGATGTCCATCACTAATCTCGTGTTGTGGTGTAGTGAAAGACAAATAACAAATCACAAAAGTGACAGTTTACTTATACTAATTGATAGTATATATATGCGTTATTTGAAATCATCTTAAAATTTACGCACCTAAAGTATAAAAAATGGAAAACAAATATATTACTATAAAGATTACAATTTACTTATGATATAAGGGTATTGTCTAAAACCATCTTAAAATTTATACACTTAAAATATAAAAAAGTAGAAAACAAACATATTACCTCATTAGGCCTCGTTCGGTTGGAGTTGTGAACCATCCCAGCCGAGTTTCCTGAAATGGAGATAACTGAATGGTGCTTTAAATTATACACTGTTAGGGAGTGGAGACGTGGTTTCCTAATATGTTTAATTAAATTTATTGCCAAAGGATTCCCGATCAAACCAGAGTAAATGAACTCCACCATATACATCAGATTGTCAATTCAAACAAGGTTTGTCCGAAATCTGGAGCTATCACAAATCACTGTAGAAACTAAAGGAACAATAGCATCATCCGTACTGAAGCGTACTCCTTCCATTCCAAATTGCAAATTCTAAATACATAGCTATGACTATCTAGACATAATGTATATTTAGATACGTAGAAAAACAGCATGTCTAGAAAAGCCACAATAACTCACAATTTGGAATAGATGGAATATAAAGCAAAATTGATGACATGATATCGACCATACTGATCGCTACCGCAAAATGATCTTACTGCTGCTGATTGTATAACAAAGCTTTCATTACACTGTGGTTGGAATTGAAAGTAACCTTCTCAGATTTACAGCAACCAACTCGAGCTACAACCTGTATCTACAGGACAGATCTAAATTCGGTTAGAAAACTTTACTATCAAATACTTGGACAACCAGATCCATGGGGAGGGAGATCATGCTTTCATGCTTTATAGCCATCACCCGCGAGATACTGGGTGATCATCTGTCACGACATCAAGGAACAACACTTGACTAAGATCTCCCGAGAGCTAAATCCATAACGACAGCCATGAGGATTCCAAGGATGCAACCGGCCACAACCTGACATGTCCAAAGAAAGAATATATTACGCCTAGAACGTTGCATGCACTATTTGATTGTGTCTGCTTTCAAACTGTTGTGTCAGACTATTAGAAGAGAAGTTCAATCATCAGAGGTGATAACGATGTTATATAGGTTAAAGGAAACAGGAACATCTTGTTAACTGCACATGTGAACATGTTCTTAAGTTCACTTGCATTTTAAGCAGTTTTCAGGATAGTAAGGTTTTTACACGCTGAAACTGATTGTCGATCACAGGTTAGAAATACTGTAGCCTACAGCATCTCATATATCCATTGTTCGAGTGACATTGAATAAGTTCATTATATGGTGCCCTGAGAAAGAACAAACCTATATCCCAATCCCAACCACTCTGTCTTCATTAGTATTGACTGTCTTTCGTAACCGGCAAGGCCACAGAATAGTTAAAACATTAAGGGAGGTAATATGAAACATTTAACTCAACCTGAGGAACGGTATGTCCAAGGATTTCATGCAGTGGCTTTGTCTCTGATAATGGGTGTTCCTCTGGCAGCTCATAGACAATTTGATTCAGCACCTGAAAGGATTTGCGTAAACAGAACAAGCATGAATCTTCTCTTGTTACAGAAATTTGAAAATATCATTTAAAATGAGAGATTATATCTTCAAAATTTTAACCAAATAAATTTAACATGAACTGGTGACAGCGCATGTAAACAGGACAGAAATATCATTTCATAAGAAAACGTTACTTCATGCTAATCACATTTGGATGTCAATGAAGAATTTCAAAAGTACATTTTTCGTTCAATTTTTCACACATAAATGAAGTGTTTTGACAACAGAACAAACATCTCAGATAAGGATACCCTTCAATGACTTATTTATTAAGTTCCTCATGAAAAAGGCATATATCATGCAGCAAAATACACAAATGTTTATGCCAATAGCAGAAAACTTATCAATGTAAATAAAGCCAAATAGTGATTTTACAGAAATGCTGTGTTCTCTTTAAACAAAAGGCCATATATGATTATTAGGGTGACGGTGGCAAACCTCTGCCTGCTTTCCAGCATGTAACCGAACTCCAAAAGCATCATGCATAACCTGCAAACCAAAGTACAAACTAAGTCAAATCAAGGGCCGCATTCATAAGAACAAGTAACATCTAGCAAGGTAAGCACATCCTTGACTCACTGCAAGAGGTAGATCAACTATGACTCTCTGAGTACTATTATCAAAATGCAGTTCAAGCAGTAGTTAAATATGAAAAAAGATGTGCAAAGTACCTAAATGTAGAAGGGCTATGTCAAGCTAAAAAATTAGCACAAACTAGTCCAGTACTTTATACAGCTAGACAAACAATTAAAAAATGAATAAATAACTTCAATAATGTTCGCACCACAAATGCAAAGACTAGTGCAGTTGCAAATGTTGCACTACGAAAGCCTTCTTGGATTCCCACAGCCACTGCAAGTGCTGTGACCGTAGCTGAGTGGGATGATGGCATCCCTCCAGAAGCTATAAACTGTCTGGCATCCCACCGACCATCTTTGTACCTACACCAAAACATTGTGAGAATAAGAGTCAGGAAAACATTTGAAACAAATATATAAGCATAAATAGACAGCCATCATCAGAGTATACACTAATGTGATATAGACCAAAAATCTATCATATCTGAATTTGGTTTGGTTTAGGCATCATCAACATTCCTATGCTACGATGAATTCCCTTACACGATACATAAGGATTTAAGTATGTCATTTAAAATACATATAATTTATTGATGCTTGTGAGTTTCTTCACTCCTTTTTCTCCAAATGGATTATGGTCAGATAATTAGAACAGAGCAAATATATTCTTAACAAACTAGATGAGATCATGAGAACAAGGTATATGAGAGACCAAATTCCAGTTACATATAGTGCTTCCAAAAATTTTGACCTGATTCCAATTAGGAGTTTGATTGCGTCATCAAATGGTCACCAAGCAATCAATTTGGTCGACAATATCAGACTTGTAAAAAAACATATCATTATGGTACTGTGCAGCTAAAAAACAGTGAGACAATTAAATCCAATGGCAATGGCGGGCCTTTCATGCACCAAAACCAGATAGCAAAGTTACCATCTATTTTGACCTAATCTTCCATTGTTATCAAGGAAGATCAAGAATACAAGATTTATTTAGATTAGTTACCATATGCACCTACAACTGTTGGTTGTAACTAACATAAACAGTATGTGATCAAACACAAGCAAATTGACATAATCAAGCTGGTCCAGCATTGAACATGCTGGGATATTTGGTTTAGCATTCCAAATAGAACCAGAATACAGGTCTTAGGTAGTGCCCTAAGGAGTGAAAACAACTCTAGTTCCAATACACTTCATACCTAATTCAGACAGCACAAATATGTTCTCAGATTACCAGAAAAGCCAGATAACTAATAATCTGGTGAGAGATCATATTCCAATACTATCAAGGAAGAACCAGAGTAATTTCAATTGCTTACAATAGAGCCATTGTGCCCTTATAACCACCATAAACAGTATGCAACTAAACACAAACAATCCAATCTGCTCCCATTTAACATACTGACATACTTGGTTTAGCATTCACAATAGAATCAGAATACAGGTTTTGGGCAGCAGAGCCTGAATGGTGAGCAGAATTCTGGGTTCCAAAGTGCTCCATACCTGATTTGCACAACACTACATGCTCTAAGTGCTAACAGCAAAAACCAAATAAATAATAATGTGCACCCAAGTGGTATCTCCACTACTTATATAAGTAAAAAACATACCAAAAAAACGGATCGCAAAATTTCCTATGGGTTGGAGCACAAAAATTGCCGTCCAACTCCCACACCGCATGGTGTTTCTGTTGCCTCTCATGTGCTTACAAAACATCCTATGGATACTTCGTGACTGCATATTTGCACGAGCAGTGAAGCAGGTGGGGGAAAGGAACTAAACGAAAGCTGTCATAGGATTTGCGGTCTAGCGTGCAAACCGAGCAACCGAACAAAAAAGAACATACAAAATCACTAGACACAGACAACCATGAAACATCTATGTACTTGGCCGACAATCGACGAACCTCACAACCACGAAATTTTAATAAAGTTCCACTGGGCTATTGTTCGCACGGGAGGATCCAAATCACCACACAGAAATGCAGCGGCGGGGCCGGGGTGACGGGTGTGACTCACCAGGCGGTGAAGAACTTGGAGGACTGCGCGACAGCGAACGCGAGGAGCGCCGCGACAAGCGGGTAGTTCACCAAGCCCGCCGCCCCCATCTCGAAGCTCCTCTCTCCCCCTCTTCGAGGCTCGAGGATCCCACCCCCTCCCTGCCGCGCAAGGTACGAATCCGCCGAGACGAAGCAACCGTGGGGTGGGGGAGAAGGAGACACGACCGAGAGACGGCTTCTGGGTGGGTTTTAACGATTGTTTGACGAGCGCCTCGCTGTTTATCCTTTACCCCGCCGCTTTTCGCTTCGTATCTAGGAGTAGGAGTAGCTTCTATATATTGTTCGTACTAGGTTCTTCTTGTGCCTTCCGTCCGTTCCCTCCGCATTCTTGAACCTTTTTCTAATTTCTTCTCTTCCCCTAAAAAAAGAAAATAAATTCTTCTTACCCTTTATTTCTCTCTCTCTTGTAAATACACGTACGACGGTACGAGCTAGTACGACTGTCCAGCCTAGTATAGCAATTTCCTCTGTACGCCATGGACGCAGATCGTTCGCGCAAACGTAGGTATCAACCGTCGATTCTCGGATTGTTGCCAAGCGAAGCTCCAAGAAACTTTTCTCAGATCCGTGCACGTAAATGGTTTGTGTTCTTTTGGGACCCTATTTTCTTGATTCCTTCTACTAGTTCGGTAGGAGTAACGTACAGGTACACAAGTACACAGCGTGTAAGCGTCACCGTCGCCGTAATAACTGCGTAAGGCTGGTCCGTGCCCGTCGCCTCCGTTGTCCTGGCAGTCGCTAGATTTGGCTCGAAGAATATGCTGTGTCCACTGAATTTCACGGGTAATCGTGCATGATCGTTCGTTCCACCAGCTCACAAATGCCGTGAAGCCAGACGCGGAGCAAATTATGGGACGCCGAACAAACTATGGGCAGGCACATGGCTAAGCGCGCGGCCGCCTGCTGCGTCTCGTCTCATCCATTCCATCCAGACAGGCGCAGGTCCACAGCCGTGCCAAGCGATCGACCGAAAGATGCAGAGTGTTCGCCTGCTCGGCGTGCATGCAATCCAATTCCGGACCAGATCTAGCGAACAGGAACTGCAAGACCCACCAGCCGCTTTGGACTGGACCGGCGTCTTTGTCTACAATGATGGCAACGAAACGAAGCATTGCGATCGACGGCGGAACTTGCCGTGGCCCCTGAAATGGCCAAGCATGGATCGTGGACGCGGAAAGCAACCCAAGTACCGCGCGCGAGCAGTGATGGATAAACGATGAATATGGAACTCTTGATCCAACACAGCATAAAGTCTCTCCAGCCGTGGCGAACAACGTTTTCACAATCAAGCATGCCATTTCATCAATAATAATCGCTGCCTTTGCTTTACAGTGATGGCTCTGCATCATTGTTTCCTGCCTCCTGGACAAGTCTAGCCACACACGGCACGAGTCTAGACAGCTTGGTTGGCACTGGGCAGCATCAGCATTGCTTGAATAAATACCACCGCTGTATTCAAACAATCAGACCACACCTGGCTGATGCTTCATTTCAGGAGGTCCAAGCCTGTATGAAGTGAGATGATGACAAACAACGATACTAGTAGCAGTTAATGCCTTTAATGGTATGATGCGTAAGCATGCTTGTTTACCCAACTGCGCCTAGCTGGGAAGAAGGGCACGAACCTGCTACAAGTGCTACTCTATTGCGGTGACGATGAGTACTACACTGCTACTCTCCTTTTCCCATGAATTTGACTAGTTCAGGGTCAATCGCAGTCTTTTTCTTCATGCAGCTTGGAACAATACAACCAAATCCGCTTTCTGGTCATCTATTATGAATGTAAATTGCACCATACAAATTCAAAAGGGAGATTCTGGCAGTTGGTCTCCACACCTTCGTGTGCTGTTTGGAAAGAAATTCACACTCACATTAACCTTCCAGTTACTGCTCTACAAAGGATTATGACCACTCTTTGGTACATTTGAAAAGCTAGGAATGACGTTAGATTCCGTAGGGAAAAATGTACGGTTTTGCAGGTACATCATGCTATAGAGGTGGAGACCGAAGCTGCTTCCTCATGCATCCAAAAAGGCGCAAGCATTGGAGACATAAGAAAGACTCAATCTAAAGACAGTTTAACCATTATGCAGGCACAAAATTTCTCTCTCGCAGGAACATATAACGAAGGAGGGCATATGCACGAGCTCTTCGACATGACGAATTTAGGCTGGGGCTGCCCAGCAGTCGGGCTAAATGCAGGTTTTCAATCATCCTCCCTAGAGTAAAATGCTACTCTGATGCCTCCACATCCCTGGATACTGAGGGTACCAATCCAAAAAAGTGGCTTCGGTACCTTTATCCTTGACCCGGTGCATCAACAAAAATTCTTTATCAAAGCACAGGTCAATCAGAGCTCATCAATGTTGATAGCTGAGGCTGCAGCTCTTGCTCTTGCTGCTACAGTCATCGGCCTACTCAGTATGAGTGAAGTCTCCTTGCTAACAGATAGCCAAGTGTTGGTAAATTTCTTCAATGGTTGCGACCTTAGCACACCTCCGCATTGGAATATCAAGCCATTTACTCAAAGATTTCTCAATGAAGTATCAAGCAAAAGAGTCTAAGTCCTCAAGATTGAGAGAAAGCTTAAATACAGCATCTCATACATGAGAAACTCAAGCTTTCAGGCATGCAATTGTTAACTGTAACCCACCTCGCTCTCATAGCCTGTAACAATACGAGACATGCAAGCGGTTGCCCTTTGATTATGGCAAGTCTGTAACTTGGAACTTTTGTTCCCTAGTAGCCACTTGCTGCTAATAATATAATATAAGTTGGTTCTTGTCAAAAAATAAAAATAAAAATTCCATGACCACTGGGAAATCAACCTCCACGTACTCCCTCCGTCCTGCGACGACTGCCGCCGGGAGTGTAGTATTTTGACCGTCTCCATTCACTCGGTCTCACATGCATCTGGCCCACCTTGTGTCTACGTTCACGTAATGGCTGATGAATCTATTGGCGAGCTACAACGTCACACTCAATGGGACAGAGGGAGTAACGCTCTACCACATGGGCCCTTAGGCCGGCTTCACTTGCCATAACAGATAAAAACAAATAGGATATTATTTATGGAAAAAAAAGAAAATTTGAAGGAGACTTGCAGTGCACCTTTGAATTTTCTACTTCAGAAAACCATTTTGTGATATTTGGTGAAAGTGCATTCAAGTCATCTGGCTTCTTTAAGATCACATAAATGCAGGCTGGATCTTTTAATTCAAATGAAATTTCTCCAGAGAACTGAATGGACGACAAATAGAAAATAAAAAGATGCAACATAGAAACAATTGTAGAAAAACTGAGGCAAAAGAGCACAACACTAGCAAGTCAACATTCTGAAGACACAACTCATTGAAGTGTAACCGTGAGATTGATATGGATAAAAACTAATAAAAGAACACGAAGGTGCACCTAGACAACAAAGAATACATAGGACCACCAGGTAATATCGCAGATCGGCAGGTATGGAGTCATGTATATATGTATTTTCTTAAAAACAAGATGTATTATCCACATAAATTCCTAATAGTAAATAAAGTAATGTAAAATTTTATGGGGGTAATCGTTCTTCAATATTTTATTGGCATAACTGTAGTCTGATAGCTATTCTCTCCCACAAAATCCTATTTTTGGTACAGATAATGTGACGCATTACTTCAAAAAAGAACGTTCAGACTGAATTGCTGAAAAAAGCAAGAAATTTTAAACATGAAACAGTATTCACTGAGTACTAAGATTCCACCCTCACGTGTGCAGTACACCAAACACAACTCCAGCAATTCACCTCTGAAGATATAGATACTCATTTAACTAAAGGTTAGCCTATCCTACATTATCAATTGTGTACTGAATAATGGCAGGCAGTCGGCCTTGAAAAGAATTGATGAACACCTTGACAACATTGGTATCAATAAAAAAAAAGAAGTATTAATTTAATCAAGGGACCCACTAGACCAGAGGGGAAGGCCCCACCTGTCATAAGGGGTCGGTCGTCAACCCCTCTATGTCGGTCGGCCTCCGGGAGCTCCCAATGACCTGCTGCATGTTGTGCACATAGTGAAATACCTCCATCCTTGATCTTAAGGTAGTTATATGATGGTTTGATCCAACGGTGCATGATGATGTAAGTCATGTGGATTACTGATGTGGCACTAGAGTAGCCCCTACTCCACCTCTAGTTATAAATACCACTGCCCCCTCACTTTCATTCATGACTAGGAGGAAACTACTCTCTTGTACACATCTATCTTGAATTATAGTGTAATTAACTAATTATAAAAGATGCCAAGAGGAATATTAAAAAGGCGTACAATAAGAAAATCAGTAAAGCCTTTAAGCCAAAGAAATTTGGATAAAGCTAAAAACACACGAGTCACATAAACTGAAGATAGAAAGAAAAACCAAACCCAAAAAAGATAATAGAAATGTAAAAGTTGTCCTTTTAATCATAAGAACGAATACTAATTCAACAAAACAAAAGTGTAATAGTTGTAAAGATAATCAAAACGACTAATATTTACAACATTAGTTAATAGAACAAAAGTGTAAAAGTCATTCTTTTAATCATAAGAACGAATACTAATTAAAGTGTAAAAAGTTAAATTTAATCAGCTAACCTGACAATCGTGAAATATTCTCATAAGAATCTATCGATTCCTCTGCGTATCATATGCTCACTCTCGGTTTTTATTTCTTTTCTCACAGCGGCTATGTTGCTTATGCGCATGCTCCATCTTCAACTGCTGCTACTTCCCAACTACATCCTCACCCCTCCCTCAGCCTTAGATAATCCTGCAAAATCCTCTTCTAATCAACAATCTGAACCCTTAGATGAATGACTGACTACATCAAACACCACTTCATTTCAGAATTCTTTGTCGGCTCAAGTTCACTAGGTTCCAAGGTTTCTTATGGTAAGATTTCTCATACTCAGAAAACGAGGCCATTTCCAGGATAGATGTATCCTAAATACTTAAAATTAAAATGTGGATAAGACCATTTGATCCACCACATGCTAGGAAGGATATTGCTGCCAAAAAATCAGTTCGCAATGACTAGACAAATTAATCTCTTGTCAGTTGATCCAATGACCACTGACCCTTGACCCCAGCCCTTGATCAAGGGAGTCCAAATGAATACACCCGCTGGATCTACACCTTAGATTTTTGAATTTAAGAGTTATTAAGTACTTGATTTATGGATTAAAATCTAATTCCAAAACTAATTTGTGGCAGAACCGCCTTAATCATAGGGCCCACGTGCGCCGTCATCGTCTCTAAGGACCCACGATCAGTCTGCATGAGTTCTCCTTGACCTAGGTGGCCTGCCGGGTTTCCTCGGAAACCCTAATTCACCCGAAGATCTCATTGTAAAGACCTTGCAAGTATTACAACAGTTTACACAATAATTTAAATCAGAGTGAAGAGTGCGGAAGTATTACATAAACATAGGTTTATAAATATAAATGACATTATCTCGAACCAGAGTTTTGTAGTGGAGTAGCGTCATATAACTAGACACCCTGCCCAAGTGTTATATCATACCATCATCATCCATGCCCGATATGCCAACCGGCACAGTCTCGAGCAGAGCTGTACTCTCGACTCACCTGCAACAGGGGTTAACAAACCCTGAGTACTAGGGTACTCCGCAAGACTTACCCGACTAAAGAAAAAGGAATGAGACTCAGGAATGCAGGCTGAGGGGAATTAAAGTAAGACTTTACCAAGAGTCAAAGTATTTTGCAGAAAGGCATTACTATCCTATTTCAATATTTTAACTCAATCTTATTTAAATCATAATCCATAATTTCAAATTCGTTCTCATGTATCATCATACTTTCAAATTTTTAATTATTCTCAAAATCACCTAGTTCCGAACCACTTTTCAATTGTAGGTCAAAGGATCAAGTCTCCATATCCGAGGAGCAACGACGATTAGAATTGATTAGTACCCAGCTGGGAATCCCTATCCACACTGTATATGTAGCACCTAAACTTGCATATACCAACCCCGGCTACCACGGCTTTTCCAAAACCTGAACCGGTCCTGCGCCACCCGAGAACACAGTACTCCTCTCCTCTCCAGGCACGCCGGCCACGAGGGTACACGCTGCTCTCGCCATCTCTCCACTCCCAGTGCGTGGTTGTCGGTTCAAGTAATAGAGCCACCAGAGTCAGGGCTTTCCGTAGTATGTGGCTAGTTGCAAAGTCTCGATCATAGCAGACCTACGATGAACGGTCCCTAATTTTTTTTCCGCCGGCGACATTGCATTGGGACTCTAACCCAAATACAAGTGTCCCAACGGTTTTTAAATCCCTTTTCCGCCGGTGGTCAAGCATTGGGACTCTAACCCAAATTCACAACCACCGAGCAAGAAAATCCCTTCTCGTCGGTGACAATGTACTGATCAGGTGCACAGCCACTGAACGAGAATATACCAATTTCCTTTTTCATGAATTAATCATTAGCATATATATCACACAACTCAAAAATAGCATTTTATGCAAATCTAATTTATTCAAGCAGGGCTAAGTATTTCAAACATTTTCATTTTTAAACAGGTTTCAGGGGTAATATATCAAGGTAGTCAATGCAGTTAGTAGGTGACAATCAACTCCTATAAACCTAATGCAATATTTTAACTCGAGTTATAAACATTTTATATAACACAAGGAAGGGGCTGAATGCACCGGGGCTTGCCTGTGTTGTAGGGTTGGTTAGTTTCCACAGAGATCATGACGTTGACATCACCACCATTTGACCGATGGACTTCCTCTGAACTTGATTGGAATAAACCTTCTCACTCGTGCACTCACTACACGTAAATGAATGATGCATAGTTTAATATGATGCTATGCATGACATGATGCACGATGCGAAGTACAAAGAAGTGCGTTAATAGTAGATGAATAGAAATAAGAAAGTTGAGTACAACTTTCTCTCACGGTAAAGTTGCAAAACATTTCTCATAAGGTAAAAGGGTGTCTTCGCATTTTATTTTTATTGACTATTTAACAGTCATAGAAAGCCGCTGCTCAATTTGTTCAACATCTATCGCAATACACTAGTTAACGTGCCAAGGATCGCTATAGTGAATGACCCAGGGTCAACAATCAATCTAAAGGTCACACAAAACTACAAGGGATTAGGGTTTCTATTTATTTTATTAATTCATTGATAAAGCATTAATTAATAAATAAGCAAACTACTTTCATTTGAGTCCAAACTTTTCTAACAGATAGATCTTAGCCTCAAATAGTACCAAGTCAAATTTTATGATTTTTGGATATATATTTTTGCCTAGAAAATTCATGGAAGTTTCATTTATCCATTAAATTAGGCATTTATGCTATATATAGGAAATGCTCAAAATATTTATTTTATATTTTTCATGTATTCACCATAATACAGAGAGCTCACACAAAAATTTTCATAAGTTTTAGTGCAATACAAAATTTCCTACAAATATAATAATGTGCAGCACTATTCATTTTCTCAAGAAATGGAAAAATACATTTAATTCGCTGTGAAAAAAATAGAAAACGCCGTTTCGGCCCAGGACGGCCCAACTCGGCAGGCCAGCCCACTCTCCTTCTCTCTTTCCCCACTGTGCCCCAGCGCGCCACTGGGCCGGCCGGTCCCGCCCAAGCGTGGCCCAGCTCCACCCGTCTCTCTCACCGTGCGCTTGCCCGCTCGAGTGGACCGACCGGTCACGGCCCGCGCGGCCCACAGCTCTCTCCTCCCTCTCACCGGCGCTAACCGTGCCCGAGCGTGCGCACGGTGGCGTAGCCACGACGGCTCGCCGTCGGTGACCACCTCCGGCGAAACCGAGGGTACCGCCACGCTCCCCGACGCACTACGAACCTACCTAGGGGGCTTAGCGAGTGATAGGGAGACCGGAGCATGCACAACCTCCGCCGTGGCGGCTTGACCGACGAGCAGCTCGCCGGCGCGGTGTGTTCTGGCTACCATGGACCGGTAACGTTCAAAAAGAGAGGACCTAGAGGACTAGAAGCTCACCCTGAAGCCAATGTGTGCGCTGGTTGAGGCGGAGAAGAACTGGAGATGGATTGTCGGCGGAGACAGCGGACGCGGCGGCGCGTTCCGACGACGTCGAGTGCGTTCCGAGGGGCCCTGTGCTCAAACCTAGGAACCGGCTAGCACATAAGCATCGCGGGGTAATCCTAAGGCGAGGACGCGTAACAGTGAGGGAAGGAGCTCACCGCAGCGAACAGTTCACGTCGAGGTTGGCCGCGGCGGTGCTCCGACCGCCCGCGGGGAAGACGAGGACAGTTCCGGCACGCTCAAGCGGTTAGAGACGGCGCAAGCGGGTAAGACGGGTGCGCCATGAAGTGCCTAGCCTACGGGTAAATTGAATTGGAGAACGGAGCAGCGAGGACGATGAATTTTGTCGGGGATAGAGAGAGGTCACCGACGGCCGATAGAGAGAGGGAGAGAATAGAGGCGCCCCGTGCTTTATGGGCGAGCCAGAAGGTGGAACAAGGGGTCGACAGCGTCTCGGGGCCGCCACGACTTCAAATCCACCGGCGACATGCAGCCGGCAGCCCGGGCGGCGTCGGCGTGCGGCGGCATGCACTGCCCTGTGCACGAACAGAGGAAGGAGGCAGGCTACTATAGCGATGTATTTCCCTTCTCTATTATTTTCTTGCCAATACTCCCAAATTTATGTGGATCCTCAAAAAATTGTCAATATAAAAGTTGTAGTACACATTATTCTGAGCAACTTCGGTTCTTGAGCCAAATTCAAATTGTGAATAGTTTTGAAAATATTTAAAAGGGGGTAAAATTACTATTGGAATTCCATTTCTAATCCAATTAAATTCTCAAGATTTCTCTCAATAAGTTGAAAATATCCAAAAATAAAAGTTGTTCTACTTGACAAGCCCTACAACTTTTATTAAAAGAGTTTTATCATATTCTTGATAGTTTTTGAAATAGCATTTCAAATTTGAATTCTAAAACACTCCTTAGGGTTTAATTTGAAATCTCACTGCATCAGTTTAAAATCCCCAAATATAAAAGTTGTTCAAATTGAAAATACTTACAACTTTTATTAAAGGAGCTTGCCCAAATTTTTGATAGTTTTTGAAAGGGCATTTTAAATTTGAATAAACAAACACTAATTGGGGTTTAATTTAAATTTTCATTGGTAAACTTAGAATCTCCAAAAATGAAAGTTGTCCCATTTGAAAAGATCTATAATTTATATTAAATCACTTTCATTAGATTCCCTTTAGGTTTTGGAATTGAGTTTCAATTCTAATCTTTAAAGCATAGATTAAGGTTTCATTTGAAATTATATTTAATAACTTCAAAATTGCCCAAAATAGAAGTTGCTCAACTTTTAAATATTTACAACTTTTGTTGAAGGTCCAACACCTAATTACTTGTAGTTTTCAAATTAGGGTTTCGGGTCCGACGTAGGGTTTATAAATGATTTTCTATTTATTTTCCAATCAGATTTAGATAATCACAAACAAACAAACATTTAAATCATAAAATCACTCTAAAGCACCTATACACAATCACATATGGTAATAAAAATTATTTTTGTGAATGCACAGTAAAAAAACGAGTTCATGCGGGATGATTTGCATGCAATCATGATGACATGGCAGGTTTTAGTTATCGTAACACCAGGGGTGTTACATAATTAAAATTTGGGGTTGAACCTAACAGAAAAAAGTTAGATCTTTTTTATTGGAACAACGTTCGTGTTAGAATATCTTGAAGTTTCTAAACAAAATCTTGCGCAAAACCCAAAATTCAAATGTAAAGTTTCAAATTCAAATCCTATTTTAAAAAATATTAAGAATTTGGTGATAAGTCTTAAATGAAATTTGTATATCTCATTATTTTGAGAAATTTTTATATTTGAAGATTTTGAAGTTGTCAGATAAAAATTTGAATTTCAAACCTCAATTTAATAACCAATTTAGCCCCAATTCAAAATTTTAAAAATTAGATAGAATTTGAAAATAGTTAAGAAGAAAGGTTGTAGAGCATAAAATTTGGAACAACTTTTATTTTGGAATCTTTTCAAGTTATTACATAAATTTGGGAAAAAATTGGAGAAAACAAAGAGGTGACGTCACTGCTACAGTAGAAAATGGAGTATCAATGAACTGCATGCAAAGATTATGGATATAAAACTGCACTTTCAAAGGTTATGTACCTAGACGACACACCGGCCAAAGGTTAGGGTCCTAAAACTATACTTTTAAAGATGATGGATCTAAATGACACACAAGGCCAAAGGTTGGGCACATGTGGTGCATTTTGCTCTTTAGTTATTTGAAGCATCTAGGCCCTAGTGGTTTTGGTGATTAATGACAACAAAGTGGTTATTATGACTAACGTGTGTTTTGCAGGATAACCTAGAGGTTAGGTGATAATAACATGTAGGTTCAAACCCTTAGCTCTAGATGGCCCAGAGAGACTCTTGAGAGAGAGCTGATCAAATTTCGTTCTGGAAAGTTTTCGATTCGGCGAAGTTTTGATCAAGTTTAGGGCGTCGGACCCTGTGTAGACTGGTCGTCGGACGATTGCTCAGAGTCCGACAGCCACGTGGCAGCCCCTGAGTGCTTCTCAGCGCATCAGGGAGCGTCAGACGGTGTCTAGGGTGGTCGTCGGACCAATGCCCAGCGTCCGATGGTGCCAGACTGCTTCGGGTGAGCGTCAGACTGAGCATCTGGTGGGCGTCGGACTATTGCTTCGCAGAGTCCGACGGTTCCAGAAAGTACGCAGAGAGGTTTTCTCTCATTGGACTGTCCGACGGCCAGCGTCGGACCATTGCGCCTTGCTTTGTCCGATGTGAGTTTCTTTTCAGAGAGCACCCGAGAGCACAGTTGGGCGTCGGACTAATGCTGCGTGCATTATCCGATGAGTGGTTCGGTGCAGAGAGCACCCGAGAGCGCAGAGGTGAAAGTGTAATCACTCCCTAATGTGGGTTTTAGTATTGATGACCACCAAATTAGACAACTAATGATTTCTATCAAGATGATGAGCAGGGAATCAATGTGAGATGATGATATGTGTTTCAAAGAACTCAATGCTAACTTGCAGCTGCGGTGACCAACTCAAACGGAGGTTCAATTTGTTTTACTTTTGAATTTGAGTTTAGGGATGCCGTACTATTTTAGGAGTTACTAAGGGATGCCAGTCAATCTATTGAATCAAGTGCTCATATCCCAGAAACAACATCCTCACACCTAGTTAATTCCAGCAATACCTCACTTGCACCTTTCTGCTGGAATTTGCCAGTGCGGCAGTGCCGCACTTTGTCCGACCATTTGACGACAGCGTATAAATACTACTTTTTCTCCTCTCAACGGTCTCTTCTTTTAGCTCCTGACTTTCTGCCCGTTACAGATAGAAAAGGCAGCTCCCCTCTCTCCTCCATTGTTGACCTTGAGCTCAAAGTTGGATCTCGACTTTCCAACATAGAAACTTGAGAAAAAGGGCAGCAACTTGCGAGTTGAGAGCAGATCTACTGATTCCCAAAGTTTGAGAGTACTTGGTTCACGTTTGGCCGGCATTCTTGAGGCCCTCTCCTTGGAGCTTTGCTCCTAGCCGGCTAGGCGTCGCCCTAGAGCTTGCCAACCACATTGTGGCAGCCTAGGGAGGTTTGTAATCTCGTGTGCAGCTAAGAAATCACCCCTCTCTTCAAGAGTTCACTCTCTTGATTTGAGAACGAGGAATAGGGCAACCTTTGTGGTAACCCTAGCCTTTTGTGGCTAGCCTCAACAACGTAGACGTAGGCAAGCCTAAGTGGCGAGCTGAACCACGGGATAAATCACCGTATGCTGTTGTCTCCATATTACTCTTGTGTTGTTGATTTGTTCTAGGGTTTGCCTCGATTTGGTGATTTGGAGGATTTCTGTGGTATCCGGTCTTCGAGCTGTGAACTTTAGTGAAATTCTGGAAACAAGCCGAAGGGAGTATACTCTTTCTATCCATATATGACTTACGCAGTTTGGTTCAGTTTTCATAGTGCGGCAGTGCCGCTCTAGGGGTGCGGCAGTGCCGCCCTGGGTTTTGATATCTGTTCGAGTTGAGTTTTTACAGGCCTATTCATCCCCTCTAGGCTTCCAGCGATCCTACAAGTGTTATCAGAGCGGTTGCTTCGTATACGCTTCAGCGCGTGAAGTATGGAGCCCGGAGCGAGCTCAACTCGATCCGCTCGAGTTGACCCGAAGGACGTGGATCTCCACGATACCGACAGCGAAAGCAGTGAGCTCTCAGCCTCCACAGCAAGGGAGGATCTTCCTCTTGTTTCCTCCAACCCCGACAAAAGGCAACAAGATGAGGAAGAGAGAAGAAGAAGAAAGGTCGAAAAGAAGCAAAGAAGAGAAGCTCGTGAACAAGAAAGAGAGAAAGAAAGGCTAGCTGAAAAGAAGAAAAGAAAGGAAAAAAGAAGCCTCAAGAGACAAGAAAGGAAGAAGAGAAGGGAAGCTAGGAAGAAGAAGGAAGAGAAGGCCAAGGCGGTGCACACGTCATCTAGTGAGCTCTCTAGTAGCTCCAATGATGGCGATGATGATGTCTCCTACCACGCATCCAAGAAGGACAAGGGCAGCACCACCACCAAGAAGAAATGTGCCGCCATATCCTTTAATTATGCTCATATGACTAACTGTGATCGCAAGTCTTTCATCAATGTGTCCGCGGGCAAGTTACCTCATTTCGATGGGACTAACTTCGCCAAGTGGAAGCACTTGATGAGGGCTTATCTTATAGGTCTTCATCCCGGCATTTGGGAGATTGTGTGCAATGGATTTGAGCCTCCCGTCGACCCCGAGCAACCCACACATGAGGAGCTATTGGCTGTCCATTTGAATGGGCAAGCTACTAGTGTGCTACTTAGTGCTTTGAATGGAAATGAGTATAACCGGGTGATGGGAGTTGATGTGGCAAAACTGATTTGGGACACTTTGTATATTGCTCATGAAGGTGTTGACAAAGTTAGAAAGGTAAAGATTGAAATATTGATGGCCAACCTCAATAGGTTTGTTATCTTGGATGATGAAGGGCCACAAGCTATGTTTGATAGATTGATGACACTTGTTGGCAAGATTAGAGGCTATGGGTGTGATGACTTAGATGATCACAAGGTGGTGAAAGTCATGTTGGAGGCTTACTCACCTAGAAATGAGACCGTAGTCACTCTAATTAGAGACAAGAAGAAGTTTGAGCAATTCACCCCCAATGATGTACTTGGTAGACTTTTGACATTTGACATGCAAAGAGAAGAAGCAAATGAGAAAAGAAAGTTTGGAGAGTTGCAAGCTAAGTTGGAGGGCATGAAAGTGAAGGACATAGCACTCAAAGCAAGCAAGTCAAGTCAAAGATACAAGCACAAGGGCAGCAAGCAAGCAACTACAAGAAAAGGCAAAGAAATCAAGTAAAGTCAAGCAAAGGTTGAGTCTACATCATCCTCAAGTGAAAGTGAAGATGACAACACCAAGTTCAAGGAAATAGAAGATGTAGCTCTCTTCATGAACAAGTATGGCAAAGGGTTGAAGAAGCAAGGTTACAAGCTTGTGAAGAAGAGATTTCCCAACAAGAAGAGAGAACTTGCTATAAGTGTGGCAGCACCGAGCACTTCATTGCCCAATGTCCTCATGTTGAAGAAGATGGCAAGAACAACAAGGACAAGAGAGAAAACAAGCAAAGGTACAAGAGGGGCAGTAAGAAGACAATGGGTGAAGCTCACATTGGTCATGAATGGGATTCAACTTATGATAGCTCAAGTAATGAAGATGTGAAGATTGCAACTGTGGCCATCCAAAAGACATCTTCACCACCCAAGCTCTTCAACAACTTGACCGATGATGATGACTACTACTCCCCTCACATTTGTCTCATGGCAAAGGGTGAGAAGGTAAAAACTAAATCCAAACCTTCACTTCCTCCTAGTGATATCTCTAGTAGCAAACTTAGTGAAATCTCTAGTGATGAAGTTTCAAGTGATGAGGAGCTAGATAACATAACCAAGAACTTGGACTCTAAAACTAAATTCTTCATCTCTAAACTAATGGAAAATTTAGAAAGTGTTCAAGCCGAGTTAGAATCTAGAGAGGAACTTCTTATCAAACAATAAAATCTCTATATTGCTAGTAATGAGGCACTTGTTTTGTAAAGGAGTGAGGTGGAATCCTTGCGCAAGGCTTTGGCCAAAGAGCAAGAGGACCATGCACTCACTAAAAAGGCTCATATTGCACTTGATGAAAAGTATTGTATCTTATGTGAAAAGCACAAAGAACTTCAGTTGCAATATAACTTTCTTTGGGAGAGCACCTCAAATCTTTATAAAACAAATGACACCTCTATTGCCTCCACTAGTAAAGGATGTGGAAAATGTCATGATCTTGATTTGGATATCTATGCTACTAACCTTGAAACATGGAGGCTATGAAGGTGAAAATAGGTAGGCTCATTGAAATAGTTGCTAAAGAGAGAAAATCTGAGAACAAGCATGTTGATGGCCAAGTGAATCAACAAAAGAAGCCACAATTCAAGGATGGAAGACATCCACACATCAAGACCGGACTTGGGCACCGACATAGAGGTAAAACAAATGGGAGAAAGGTAATAAATGGTTATGAATGTGTGCATTTCACTTCTTGCGGCAGTGGAAGTATAGAGGGACCTGCACAGAGAGCAGCACGATCAGCTGAAAGACCCTAGTTTGGTTTTGGTAATTGATGAAACCTAGTTACTAATCTAAGTGCTAAGTATGTGTAGCCAAGAGTAGATTAGTGATAAGGAGGAGGATGACATGAGCTAAAGTGAAGATCAATATGAAATGATCAAGGAGAAATAAAAGGACTTAAAGAAGGAAAGCTAGAGGCTAAGGTAGATCCAAATAGGGATTTTCTTTTAGTGATCAAGACTCCAAGTGGGAGTGATCACATTTAGGATAGATAGCCGACTATTAAGGGGAGAACTAGGCTATTGGATTACTTTCAAGTGCTCTAGGTTGCATCTCATGTGCATTGATCTAACCAACCTAGAGAACCTCTTTGAAAACCATTGAAAAATGTTTGCAAAATGCTAATACACTGTGCACAAGTGTTGAAGACCTTGAGTGTTAGCACATAGAAGCAAGGGGTGAGAAATAGACTTGAAAAACCCTGAGAAGTGAGCGTCGGACTGTGCAGAGGGGCAGCGTCGGACCATTGAGTAGAGTCCGACGCCTAACCCTAGTTCTGGCCAATGGCGAGCGTCGGACACTCGTTTTACAGCATCGGACCATTGCCCACTCCAGTCCGACGGTGCCGAGCAGCGAAGTGTGACGTGTGGTGCAATCTGAGAGCGTCGGACGCTGAAGCTTAGTCCGACGCAATTTTCTCGGTTTTAAACCTCTCTGGAAGCGTCGGACTGTACGTTTCGTTGGTCCGACGGTGTTCGCTAAAGAGTCCGACGGTACACACGCTGTGTACTGGGAACAGGGCGTCGGACGGAGCATTTAGTCCGGTGCCCCCAGTCCGACGGTCCGCAGTTGAGCGCGAGAAGTAGCCGTTACGATCCAACGGCTGTCGTTGAATCGAGCTGGCACGTGGCGAGATCTAGAGCGTCGGATGCTAACGCTTGGTCCGACGCTGTCGGTCCGACGGTCGGTCTGACGCCCCGAAAAACGTGTTAACGGCTATTTTTTAGTGGGTAACGGCTAGGATTGCACTTAGGGGTATTTATACTCCCTCCCTGGTCACTTGGTGATACTCTTGCACACTTGGATCATTGTCATACACTTTGTTGCATTCTAGCCTCCCACTCTCTCACTAGTTCATCATCTTGATCATCCTTAATGAGATTGAGTGAACTTCAAGTGCATCATTGCTTGTGATTTGCATTTTAGAGCACTTGAGAGCAAGCCTTGGTTCAGTTCTTATTCTCTTGGGACATTGCCGTGTCCCTAGACGGCTTGGAGGAGAAGAAGGTGTGGAGGAGCTTGGTGATTGTGGTTGCCCACACCCGGCAATTGTGAGGGGTTCTTGTGCCTTCCCCGAGCGGAGTGCTCAAAGGTAACTCTAGTGGATTGCTCGTGTCTTTGAGTTACTTCCCCCGTGGTAGGTTCTTGTGGCGCCTAGTGTAGGCTCGGTGTGTGATACCGATTAGCCACCGAACCACCGGTTAAAGTCGACACAACGAGGACGTAGCGTGCCGGCAAGCACGTGAACCTCGGGGATAAATCTTGTTGTCTCTATTGATTTCCTCACCTTCGAGTGAGTGACTTATTGATTGTCCCGGTGATTGGCTTCCTCACAAGGCAAAGGTTTAATCGACGATCATTCATTTCTTATTCTTGTGCAAAGTAGCTTGTTTTCTTGTCTTGTGTTGTTGTGTAGTCTTTTAGCTTTTGCTAGCTTGCTTGTGTGACTTAGAACTAAGAATTAACTAGAATTGTATAGGTGGCTTGCCTAGGTTAGTAGTTGCACTAGCATTGCACATTTAGCCATATTTGTTACTAACCTCTTGGCCTAAGTTCTTTGTAGAAATTTTATTAGGCTATTCACCCCCCTCTAGCCATACTAGGACCTTTCACCAGCCCCCCGAGCAGCATTGCACCCTGTCCAGGGCGGCAGTGCCGCAGTGAAGGGTGACAGTGCCGCTCCCCCAAAGAAAGAGAAGGTCACTTCCACTGCATCTGGAAACGATCAGCACAGAAAGAAGGTCTCCCGGCCAAAGCAGGTTCCACAAAAAGGCAAGAAATCAATCTGGAGGCAACCAAACAAGTATTCCTATCAACCGAAGACCGTTGCACCTAGACAAAACTTGAGTTCTTACTTTATGTTGAAGAACAACAGTAAGGGTGAAGTGGTTGCCAAGTACATTGGCAAAGAAAAGAATGTTTATCATAACACTTCTATTTGGGTTCCTAAGTTTTTTGTAACTAACATGCAAGGCCCTAAGAACATTTGGGGACCTAAATCAAGGAACTAAACTTGTTTTGTAGGCATACTCCTCCGGTGGATCAAGTTGGGTGCTTGATAGTGGATGTACAAATCACATGACCGGAGAGAAGAGTATGTTCTCATTCTACACCCCCAAGGAAGACTCAAATGAAAACATTGTCTTTGGAGACAATTCTAAGGGAGGTGTACTAATTCTTGGTAAAGTTGCAATCTGAGACAGAACCGCCCTGATCACCGGGCCCACGTGCACCACCATCGTCCCTAAGGACATCTGGTTACTGTGCACGAGTTTCCCCGTGACCTTGGTGGCCTGTCGGGTTTCCTTGGAAACCCTGATTTCCCCGAGGATCTCATTGTAAAGACCTTGCAAGTATTACAACAGTTTACACAAATACTTTGAATCAGAGTAAAGAGGGCGGAAGTATTACATAACCATAGGTTTACAAATATAAGTTACATGTTCCCGAACCAGAGTTTCGTGGTGGAGTAGCAGCATACAACAATATACCCTGCCCAAGGGTTATATCATATACACATAACCTTCCATGCACGATCTATCAACCGGCACAGTCTCAAGTAGAACCATACTCTCGGCTCACCTGCAACAGGGGTTAACAAACCCTGAGTACTGGGGGTACTCCGCAAGACTTACCCGACTAAGAAAAAGGAATGAGACTCAGGAATGCAGGCTGAGGGGAGTCAAGGTAAGGCTTGAGAAAGAGTCAAAACGTTTTGCAGAAAAACATTACTATCCTATTTTAATATTTTAACTCAATCTTATTTTAATCATAATCCATAATTCCAAATTCATTCTCATGTATCGTCATACTTTCAAATTCTTAATCATTCTCAAAAACACCTAGTTCCGAACCACTTTTCAATTGTAGGTCAAAGGATCAAGTCTCCATATCCGAGGAGCAACGACGATTCGAATCGATTAGTACTCAGCTGGGGATCCCTATCCACACTGCATATGTAGCACTTAAGCTTGCATATGCCAACCCCGCCTACCACGACTTATCCTACCCCTGAACCGGTCCTGCGCCACCCGAGAACACAGTACTCCTCTCCTCTCCAGGCACGCCGGCCATGAGGGTACACGCTGCTCTCGCCATTTCTCCACTCCCAGTGCGTGGTTGTCGGTTCAAGTAGTAGGGCCACCGGAGTCAGAGGCTTTCCGTAGTATGTGGCTAGTTGCAAAGTCTCGATCACAGCAGGCCTACAACGAACGGTCCCTAATTCTTTTTCCGCCGGCGACATTGCATTGGGACTCCAACCCAAATACAAGTGTCCCAACGGTTTTCAAATCCCTTTTCCACCGGTGGTCAAGCATTGGGACTCTAACCCAAATTCACAACCACCGAGCAAGAAAATCCCTTCTCGTCGGTGACAATGTACTGATCAGGTGCATAGTCACCAAACAAAAATATACCAATTCCCTTTTTCATGAATTAATCATTAGCATACGTATATATCACACAGCTCAAAAATAGCATTTTATGCAAATCTAATTTATTTAAGTAGGGCTAAACATTTTTCAAATCATTTTGTTTCAAAACAGGTTCAGGATTTTTGTGGTCAAGGAAGGTAATGCATCAATGGGTTTATCACACAACTCCTATCAACCTAATGCAATAGATTAACTCAAGTTATAAAAATTTTATAAATAGAGGGGCTGAATGCACCGGGGCTTGCCTGTGTTGCAGGTCTGTCACTTCCGTCAGAAAACCAGAGAAACCCCTAGACTTCTCCTGACGAATGATTCTTCCGTCGGGGAGCAATCAAGAATTTCCTCCGAGAACCCGATCTCTACACGTAAAATAATGATGCATGCTTACATGGTGCGGAACGACATGAATGGAAAATGTAGAACAAACATTTAATTAATGACCTTGAGTACAACTTTCCTTCACGGTAAAGTTGCAAAACATTTCTCATAAGGTAGAAGGGTGTTTTCGCATTTCATTTTTTATTGACCATTTTAACAGTCATAGAAAGCCGCTGCACAACTTGTTCAACTTCTACTGTAACACAACAATTAAAGTGCCAAGGATCACTATAATGAATGACACAGGTTCTTCAATCAATTCCAAAGTCACAAAACTAAAAAGATTAGGGTTTCTATTTATTATTAATCGATTTAATAGAGCATTTGAATAACCATTGAGTAAACTATTTCCATTTGAACCTAAACTTTTTCTACAGATCATATTTAGCCTAAAATGGCACCAAAATAAATTTTATGATTTTTGGATCACTATAGAATTTATTAAAATTCCTCAAACTTATTTTTATTAATAAAAAGACAGATTTTTAGCTACTGTAGAAAATGTCCAAATTCATTATTTAATATTTTTATTAAATACTGGACACTTCAAAGAGTTTGTGTAAATATTTTCATGATTTTTAGTGCAATATAAATATTTATACAAAAATGACAAAATGCTATATTTCTAGAAAAAAAGAAAACTTATTTTCTTTCCAATTCCACCGAGTTACTGGGCTGGCCTGTGCGGCCCGCGCGCGGCCCAGCTTCTGCCTCCCTCTCTCTTAGCGCCTCCACGCCTACTGGGCCGGCCCAACCAGGCCTAGCTCGGCCTCTCCTTCAACCTCCCGCCTCCCAGGCCTCGCCCGCGCGCGTGTCGGCGCTGGCCGCGGCGGGTCGCCTGTGGCAACCACTCCGGGGAGGGGAAATCACACCCACGAGTTCCCCGTGGGCTTGCGCTGCCACCTACGTGCTCGATCGGGCGGCTTGACGACCGGAGTAAGCCCAGCCGTGGCCATGGCGGTCACGGCGGCTCTGTGCACGGCGGTGAACGCGTGTTCCGACCATGCGTGTGCGGTAGGGTTTGGACGGGTGGTTTGGGGAGGTTTAGGAAGCTCACCAAGGTGCTATGTGCACGTTAGTTGAGGACGGAGTCGACTGGAGGTGCTCGGTCTTCGGTTGCAGTGGCCGTGATGGTATGCTCCGGTGGTCTCGTTGGCGTTCCGAACCAACCTGGGCATCAACAGAAAAACGGTCGCCCTTCTGAGCTTCAGAGAACACTACGGAAGCTGGAACCAGAGACAAAAGATGCAGAAGGCATCAGGAAGACCTGGCCGCGGTGAAGCGCTTCGCGGCGGCGCTCCTACCGGCTCTGAGAAGGACAACGGCGTTCCGTCGCTTTCCAGAGACCAACAGACGGAAAAATGGCTCAAGAGGGGGTGATGGAGTGTGGCCAAGTCGCGGTCACAGCGAATTAGATGGAGACCACTCGACGGCCACGAATTTGGCGCCCACCGAAGGTTCGCCGGCGGCGGAAATGGAGAAAACGAAACGGGGAGCTCGACGACCGGTGCACTATATAGGGCAGCGGATGTCCTAAGGTGTGGGGAGGGCCCCCACGGGCTCGTCCCCCCTGCAGGACGCACGGGACCGGCAGCCAAGACAGCGGCAAACGTGCGTGCCGCGCGGCGGCGAGGTCGGTTCTGTTCGCGAACAGGCGAAGGAGGCGATGCCCTGCCCTGTACTGTAGATGACCCTATTCCCCTTTTGACCTTTGGTTCAATTAGTTTTGATTTTGTGTAAAAACTCAAAAATTCACCAATGTAAAAGTTGTAGTTAACTTTGTGCTGAGCAACTTTGGTTTTGGAGAGAATTCGAAATTTTGAATAATTTTTGAATTATTCAAAAGGGGGTAAATAGGCCTTTTGAATTTCATTTCAAATTCAGTTTAAAACTCAAAATTGTTCTCAATAACTTGAAAATCTCCAAATATAAAAGTTGTTCTACTTGACAAGGGATACAACTTTCAGTAAATGAGTTTTGTCAGATTTTTCATAGTTTTTGAAAGGGCATTTTAAATTTGAATAAACAAGCACTATTTAGGGTTTAATTTAAATTTCCAGTGGTAAACCTCAAAATCTTCAAAAATGAAAGTTGTCCAATTTTAAAAGGTATAAAACTTTTATTAAAAGACCATCATCAGATTCCTTCTAGTTTTTGAATTCGTAATTTCAAGTTTAAACTTTAAAACCTAGATTAAGATTTTATTTGAAATTATTTTTAATAACTTCAAAATTGCCCCAAATAGAAGTTGCTCAACTTTTAAAGATTTACAACTTTTGTTTAAGGCCCAACCCCTGATTCTATTTATTTTTTTGCATTAGGGTTTTGGGTCCGATTAGGGTTTTTAATTCTTTTCCTTTTTATTTTCTATTTGGATTTAGAGGCATACACACAATCAATTATTTAAATCATAAAGTCACCCAAACAAACATGTATACAATCAAATCATTCTAAGGTACCTATGCACAATCACATGCAAGAATAAAATTTATTTTAGTTGATGCAACTTAACAGGGTTAAATGCGGAATGATTTGCATGCGATCATGATGACATGGCAGGTTTTAGTTAATGTAACACCAGGGGTGTTACATCCTTTCCCCCTTAAAATAAATCTCGTCTCGAGATTTAAAATATGGCTAAAGCCTTAGGTTAAGTAATGGAAAAGAAAACGTGTCAAGTAAACATTTTTCAATTTTGACTATAGAGCAAGTAGGGGTTTTACCTTTCGTAACAACTTGAAAGGATAAATTATTTTTAAAGGGGAGCAAGAAACCTAGGAAAGTTTTTAGATGAGAAATTCTCTGATTTCTTGGGTAGCTTCTCAAGTGGTGATACATGGAATACATTCTACGCAACTGACAAGTGTTCAGACGCTTGAGCTGATAAGCTACTAGCCCACACTTCTATTCCTATCTGTTATAAGGAAGTTTCTCATTTAACCTAATCAGTTGTCTCTCAACACTAAAACTTGCAACCTTATTTCTTGGAAAAAACCACCTTTACGTGTAACATCTTTTGGAGGTGGGTTTCCAGGAGAGTCAGGGCACATTAATTGCGATCCATAATGGTTCGGGAGCACCGACTACGATACCAGTGCGTACCCGGGTAAAGTCTTATGTGACTACAGTTCACATAAGATTCCAAGTTTTGACACGGCACCATAGTCACGGGTCGAGATACCATCATAGAACACCATTAAAGTAGTCTCAGTAGAAGGGAAGACAGTATATTGATGATGACTATGATGAAAATGACCGTAGACCTTGATACGAGCATATATCCTTCAGAATCTCATGTAGTTGTGAGTTACAGGAGATTTCGGGTTGCTATAGTGTATCGCCACCACAGATCATGTTACATCATAGCAAACGGAATGGCGTTCATTGGTCGTGAAGCTATAGTTGACCACAACCTTAAACCTCGATACCTACGCGTGCCCAGCAGAATCTTGGCGTGACCATGGCACGTGAGAGACCCTAGGTTTCGACGCGACACCGTGGTCACAGGTGATGGCACCACTATAGGCACAATCATAACGGCTTTGGAACAACATGTTGATGCTGGGTGAGCGATTCGTGTCGGATTGAGGCATGACACGTATGCAGATAAAGGTCATGGTCTGGTGCTAGGTTTTTCGTACAGAGTATGTGGGTGAATTGGAGTGCATCATAAAGTTTTCCGAAGGAGTAAATTTTCAAACTGGATGTCAAGATATTTTATAAATAGCCAGGAACCCATAAAATAATGGGAATCCTCAGCGGATCGCAGATACCATTTCCAAGTGATTGGATCTTAGGTATCATTTCCAAATCAGTTCCCGTTATTTTATCAGATGAAATTAAGATGATTGCAAGGACAAGGAATTTCAGAAATTCAGGGAGATCAGATTTAAATTCTCGAAATAGATTTAATATAGTTTAAATAGTGAAAGAATTTTAGAAATTCAGGAATAAATATGGATTTAAATTTTGTAAGAGAGATTTAAAAGATAGCGAAAGCACATTAATTGCAGGCTAGGATCACGACCATTAACCCTGATAGCAGCGAGCGTCCGGCAGTAATTACCTATGGTCGCGAGCCATAAGAGACCCCAGATTTCGACGCTGCATCATGGTCCTGGATTATGATATCGCAAAGGCTACAATTATGAAAGCTTTCAACCAACACATGTTGATGGACGGTTTTTAAAGGAATAGTATATGTCGCGAAAGGAGGAAATCAAGACTGACATATGCGTAGGTTTAGACAGTCAAGGATTTATCGAGTCCTTAGTGTCGAGTTGAATGCATCCAGAAGTTCCCCAAGGACTGGAACTTTTTGGAGTGAAGTTTAACGGGAATTGTAAAACCTAGTCTGATGGCAAAATTTACCAACTGTTGAACACACCTAACACTTATAAGCTTAAGTAGGAAATGATCTGGCTGATGACAAAGGATTATCCGAGGTTTACATATCAGTTCACATTGACTACTGACTTAGGTCGACTCACTCCAACTTATTGAACTACCATTACACCAGTTCGCTACCGACACAGGGTTTTGGGATTACAAGGACACTTAACCTCAGACTTGACCTGATCTGACACTGGGTCTAGGAGACTATCTATCTTCATAAACTAATCGACTCGACCACTCACTACTTCTGACTCCGAGTCACTTGCTTCTTCCTCCAACTCTTCATCGGCATTCATTGCTGAACCAGACTCTTCCTGATGGTCAGCAGCTGGAACCTCTATATCTGGAATTGGATCATTCATGGCATGGAGCATTTGCACTTCTCGTTGCAGATCGGCGATATTCTGATGAGCTAGCTGAAGTTGTTGCTGATAGGTGTTATGCAGGCCCCAAAACATCGCATCCTGATGCTGGAGATATCCAACGGTCTCTCTAAGACCCTCTCTCGCCATAACGGCATAAGAATGAGCTTCTTCACGCTGCTGGATGAGAAGTCCTGTCTGAAGATGAAGACTATCCACCGGACTCTCTAGTTCTTCTATGCGGTGCTGGTCTGCCTGTCGCTGTGCTTCGAGTGCTTCCACCTGGACGTCCAGACCGATCTTTTCCACATCACTGATCTGAGCAGCCTCTTGCCATTTTAGGGCTTTCTTACTGGCCTTCTTCTTCTTGAGTTCTGTATTCTTGAGTGCTTCATAACATTCAGAGTAAAGTTCCTGCCACTCCTCGCGTCCTCGCCCACGGGTTAAATGGAGATTAAGGACGGCTAGCATGGCTCGAGTAGTGGCTACCAATATGGGATCCTGTTGATCAGAATTTTCTTCCAGTTGCTTGGCTTGTTGTTGAAGACCATCCCAGTTTCCTGGTGCCTCAGACGGAAACATTCTCAGAGCAGAGACTCTGACCTCTTTCTGACACCTGAAGCAGATCTTCCTCAGGACTTCCAATGCTGTAGCCTGAGCTCCTTCCCAGGGACTCATTCCTTCAGCCTAGGCTTCCCAAGCTGGCCAAAATGGAGCGGTAGTATAAGCTGAGATCCGGAGGGAGACTTCATACCATGGCCGACCAAAGAGGATAGTACGGGACCAATGATACTTGGGTGGTTCTGAGTAGCCTACTTCCTGTAGTAACTGCCACAACACCGTAGGAGTTCCAAATATAGCCAGGCATTCATCGATTCTAGTAGCAGGGTCTTGCGAATCCATCTATTGAGAAGAAGGGTAAGAATTTATTTTTAACAAAATATATTTGGAAATAGGTTTTATTTTAGAAAGTAGAGATATACTTCATATCGGGGGTATTATTAGTGGTTGTAATGTCATGATGCATGAGCGTTCCAACGCAAGCCAGGATATCCTGACATATACGTAATATACAGATTAAATTAATTATTAGAGTGACATGCACTAAACGTTTTCAAACATAGGGCATACTTAAGGTGCCAATCCACTACTAAGCTCACAACCTACCTACAAATCTATAGAAATAGTCAAGGAAAGATTGTGTAGAGTGAATGAGGAGAGTTTAGAAACAACTCGGACCAAACTATCCCATCAATTTTATTCATTCGAAATCATTTTGAAGTTTTTGTAAAGTAATACTGCAAGTACTTTACAATGAAATGCTCTGATACCACTTGAGACAGAACCGCCCTGATCACCGGGCCCACGTGCACCACCATCGTCCCTAAGGACATCTGGTTACTGTGCACGAGTTTCCCCGTGACCTTGGTGGCCTGTCGGGTTTCCTTGGAAACCCTGATTTCCCCAAGGATCTCATTGTAAAGACCTTGCAAGTATTACAACAGTTTACATAAATACTTTGAATCAGAGTAAAGAGGGCGGAAGTATTACATAACCATAGGTTTACAAATATAAGTTACATGTTCCCGAACCAGAGTTTCGTAGTGGAGTAGCAGCATACAACAATATACCCTGCCCAAGGGTTATATCATATACACATAACCTTCCACGCACGATCCATCAACCGGCACAGTCTCAAGTAGAACCATACTCTCGGCTCACCTGCAACAGGGGTTAACAAACCCTGAGTACTGGGGGTACTCCGCAAGACTTACCCGACTAAGAAAAAGGAATGAGACTCAGGAATGCAGGCTGAGGGGAGTCAAGGTAAGGCTTGAGAAAGAGTCAAAACGTTTTGCAGAAAAACATTACTATCCTATTTTAATATTTTAACTCAATCTTATTTTAATCATAATCCATAATTCCAAATTCATTCTCATGTATCGTCATACTTTCAAATTCTTAATCATTCTCAAAAACACCTAGTTCTGAACCACTTTTCAATTGTAGGTCAAAGGATCAAGTCTCCATATCCGAGGAGCAACGACGATTCGAATCGATTAGTACCCAGCTGGGGATCCCTATTGTAACAGAACCGCCTTAATAATATGGCCCACAGGCACCTATCAAAGTCACTAATGACTTCTGACAGTTGGACCCATGTTCCAAATGATTAAAGCAGCTCTGCCGGGCTACATCAGTACCCGTATTCCGACAGGATCTCCATTGCGATGCCATTACAGAGTTACAACATTTCATAATAAAATACATCAGAGTAAATGCGGAAGATTAAATAGTACTTAGATTACAAACCGAGTTCAAATAGTAATTAAGTGCACTTATTACAGACCATCTTGAAATAGTAGCAGTAGCATGGAACAACGGTACAACATAAATAGATAAATAGATACACGAACCCAGCCCACGGATTCTGTCTTTACTCCTCACCACTATCCTCCTGGATCACGGTGGCACAACAAGGGCCAAGGCAGACTTCGGGCTGCGACCCTCCTGCAACGGGGTTAACAAACCCTGAGTACGGGGTACTCCGCAAGACTTACCCGACAAAGTAAAAATATTTGACTCTTGGAATGCAAGGTTATAGGTAAGGCTAGCAGAGATAAGGGATTTAGCAGAAAAGCATTACTAATCTATCATAATATTTTATTTCACTTAAATTCAATATTATCATAATTCATTCTTTATCCTCTCTCTAAACATTGATTCTTTATTCTCAAACATCCTACTCTTAGAACCACTTTTCGGTGTAGGGGTGAGGATCATGTCTCCATAACCGAGGAGCACGTCGATTCGAATCAAGTAAAGTAGACCCAGCTGGGGTTCCTATCCACACTGTATATGCAGCACGCCGGCATACGTATACCAACCCGTCATCTCAGCTTTTCTATCCCGGAACCGGTCCTGCGCCACCCGAGAAAACGGTACACCTCCAATCCGGGACTCTAACCCACGAGGGTACTCACTATTCTCGCCATCTCTCCACTCCCAGTGCGTGGTTGTCGGTTCCAGCAATAGAGCGACCGGACTCTAGGCTTTCCGTAATGGTATGTGGCTAGTCTGTTCATCATGATCACAACAGGCCGACAACGAACGGTCCCTACTGCTTTCCGCCGGAAACCATGCATTGGGACTCTAACCCAAATACCCTGGAGTCCGCTCGGTTTTCAAATCCCTTTTCCGTTGGTGACGAAAGTTGGGACTCTAACCCAAACAATTGGCCAACCACCCGGAAAACCCATCCATAATGATGATAGTGAACCGGCCAAAGTACCCCAATCATCATACATGGACATATATACCCTTCACTTGATATTTCTTCATAATGATCCTCAAGTTAAAATAGTATTTTGCAATTCTATTATTTAAGCATGACTAAGCATTTTGCAATACCTTTGAAAATCATTAGGTTATCTTGGTAATGGTAGTCAAGGGTGATAAATGCATCAATTGTTTTCATCACACAACTCCTATCAACTTAATGCAATAGTTTAACTCAAGTGATAAAGCATTTGTAAATAGAGGGTTAAATGCACCGGGGCTTGCCTTGCAGAGCAAACAGAACTGGGGCAGGAGTGGCACAGGCTTCAGGCTCAGGAGCTCCTTCCACTGCCTCCTCTTCAGACACCTCGAGCTTCACCTCCTCAGACACGGGAACTACACGGGTGCAATATTGCATGTATGAATGCGATGCAAAAAGTAAACATGTGCGGAAAAGGAAGCTAACCCTAGCACAACACATCATGACTTCACAACGGTGTCCTAGGTCTTAAATGGGTTGACCTAGAACCACATTCAATCCAAAATCACTTAACACTCCTAAATTCAAATTCTAATTGAATTTTTATTATTTAATAAACCAACATAATTCAATTACAGAAGCAAACTAATTTATTTTGGGACCAAACTTCACCAACAGTTAGATATTTACTAGTAACAGTACCAATTAAATTTTTGTGATTTTTGGAATTACCTAGAATTAATTAAAAATGTGCAAAGGTCCACTTTTCATTTTCTTTAGTGATTTTTAACCACTACAGAATGTACCCAAACATGACAAACAATATTTTTATAAAATTCTACACTACATATATAGCATGTGTAAATTATTTCACAATTCTTGGTTGCACAGAATTAATCATACAAAAATAATAAAACAGGTTACTATTCAAACCAAATTAAAATAGAAAAGCATTTCAAAATTCACTGGAAAATAAACAAACCCCATTCGGCCCACTCGGCCCACAAACCGGCAGGCCGGCCCAACCGGCCTGCGCGCGCGCGGCGCCTGGCCATTATGCTAAAGAGCCCTTCGGTTTTGCGGAAACCAACCCGCAGCCCAAGCACTACTATTCACATGAGTCACAGACATTGCAAAAACCCCCCTGGGTTTCTGCTCCTTCTAACCCGAGGTCCTTGCCTCTTCCTCCTCCGCCAGGACGACAGACCCGCCGGCGGTTCGCCGCCCGTGGCTCTACTGGCCCAACCAACCCTACCACTGCACTCCAGACTACAAGCCGCACCTATCGAGCTACTACTCGACCCTAGACGACATCCGGAGCAGGCGCATCCACTGCCGCGGCGGCTCGGAGACGGCGGCGACCATGCCGCCGGTGAATATCAACTAATAGCGATCAAGGAAATGGGCGCTAGAGCATCAGGATCTCACCCTGAAGCGATTAGAAGAGACGGTGGAGGTGGAGACGGCTCGGGGACGGCAGCTTGACGGCGACGGTGGACCGGCGGCTCGGCTCCGGCGAGGCGGACACCCTCCGAGCAACCTGGACCATCAAATGACACGCCGAGAAGCGCATGAGTTAGGGAATGATGAGCCGCATCCCGTGCGCATCGGCTCAAAGGCTATAGCTCACCCAAACGAGGAAAGCACGAAGATGAACCCGGCGGCGGCGCTCTGCGCGACCAGCGGCGGGCACGGCGTGACTGGGCTCGACAAGGCACCGGAGCTCCACTGGAAGGGTGGAAAGGATGCGCAATGGAGTGAGCAAACTAGCTACGAGATGGAGAGGCTAGAGATGGCCGGAGGACGGCGAATTTTATGGACGACCGAGGTGAGCTCGGAGACGGTGGCGGTGGCGATTTCGGACGGGAAGGACTGGGAACGGGCTTAAATAGACGGGAAAGCGGTCGGGCGCGACGTGGGGGGGTCCGGCGACATGCTGCGCTCGCAACGGACAACACCCCGGCCCCGGCGCACGCGCTGCGCTGCCGCGCACGCCGGCGACGTGCGCGCCGCGCGGGTACGCTGGGTGGTAGATGAACAGTACTCGGGTACAGTACCTGATGCAATGCAATTCGTCCAATTTGATCATGTAGATGGCCGAATCTGAGGGAGTGGTCAAAAGGAGATTTGTAAATCTTTAAGTACTGAACAACTTTTGTTTTGGTACCAATTCAAAATTCGGTCAGGATTTGAAAATATTCAAAAAGGGGGGTAAAAGGTGGTTTTAAATTTCAAACTGTAATTTCAAAATTACTTTTGATTTTTCTGAAGAACTTGAAAATTGGTCAAAATAGAAGTTGTACATCTCATTGAGGCCAACAACTTTTATTTAGGGAGTTTTGTCAGATTCTCAATAATTTTTGAAATATAGTTTTAAATTCAAATTTTGAAACACTGTTTTGAGCTTAATTCAATTATTTTCAACATAACTTCAAAATCACCCAAAATAGAAGTTGTTCTACATTAAAAACTCTACAACTTTTGTTAAGGAACCTTCCTCATATTTGATCAAATTTTAAAAGTACACTTAAGGGCCTTGATTAGGGTTTAGAGGTAATTAAGGAGGTCACAAGAAATAACAAGAAAATTAGGGTTTTTAGGAAAATTAAAATCAACAAGCAATAACAACTCAATTAGGGTTCCTTCAAGCACACACAAGAGTTAAACAAGCTAATCACACTATTAGCCCTAATGACAAGCAACTGCATATGATGATATGATGACATGGCATTTTAGTTAACAGTAATACCAGGGGTATTACAGCCTTCCCCCCTAAAAGAAATCTCGTCCCGAGATTAGGTAGATAACATTGTTTTTAAGCAAAGTAATGAAACAGAAAATTTTCCAGCATAACCACCCAAACAAAACTCAAAACAAGGGACTAGAAAAGATCAAACATAGGGAGAGGTTATACCTATATAGTAGCATAGAATTCGGGAAATTTTTCTGCCAAAAAGTCTTCAGATTCCCAGGTGGCTTCGTCCTCAGATTGCTGACTCCATTGTACTTTATACCACCTGGTTGTAGTCCTGTGGGTAACACGATCTTTAATATCTAGAATCCGAACTGGATATTCGGAGGTAGTCATGTCGGGTTCCAACTGAACTCCTTCCACATCGATTACTTGATCTGGCACTCGCAGACATTGCTTCAGCTGTGACACATGGAATACGTTGTGTACTTCTAATATGTGCTCAGGTAACTGCAACCTGTAAGCCACTTTTCCCACACGTTCGATGATCTCAAAGGGTCCAATGAAACGCGGGGCTAGTTTGCCTTTAACTCCAAAACGATTCACTCCTTTCATTGGTGATACCTTCAGATAAACAAAATCCCCCACTTTAAACTCTAGCGGTCGACGTCGTTTATCAGCGTAACTTTTCTGCCTAGACTGGGCTATTTTTAAGTTCTCTTGTATCACTCGAACCTTGTCTTCAGCCTCTTTTACCAGATCTACCCCGTAGTACCATCTTTCTCCGGGTTCGGACCAATTCAAAGGTGTGCGACATCTTCTACCATACACGGCCTCGAATGGAGCCATTTGGATGCTTTCTTGATAGCTGTTGTTATATGAGAATTCGGCCAAGGCCAAACACTCGTCCCACTTGTCTGGGTAATTCAATGCACAAGCTCTCAACATGTCTTCCAATACTTGATTGACTCTTTCAGTCTGCCCATCGGTTTGCGGATGATACGCAGTACTATGCAACAGTTTGGTACCCATTGACTTATGAAAGGCTTGCCAGAAATTTGATAGGAACTGGGTTCCTCTATCGGAAACAATGGTCCTTGGTACACCATGCAACTTCATAAAATTCTCAATGTAGAGCTTTGCATACATAGATGCCCTGTACTTTTTCTTGACAGACAGAAAATGAGCTTGTTTTGTCAGACGATCCACAATGACCCAGATGGAATCAAAGCCTCGAGCTGTATTGGGCAATCCCACAATGAAATCCATACTGATATCTTCCCACTTCCATGCTGGTACTGGCAGTGGTTGGAGTTCTCCACCAGGTCTCATGTGAATGGCTTTAACTTTCTGACATGTGTCACACCTTGCCACATACTGAGCAATTTCAATCTTCATCTTGGTCCACCAGAATTTTTGCCTCAAGTCCTGATACATCTTATTGCTTCCTGGATGAATAGAGAATTTTGTGGAGTGGGCTTCATCGAGGATCGCTTGACGTAAATCAGGAATCTTGGGGACAACCAATCGATCCTTGAACCATACCACACCATCGTCATCAACCCTGAAACAGTCGGCCTTGCCGGCTTGGATCTTTTCTTTGATATGCCTGATCCCTTTACTTTTCTTCTGAGCGGCAATGATCTGTTCTCGGATTGAAGTTTCAATTCTAATGTTGGCTATGCTGCCCTGTGGCACCATCTCAATACCCAATTCTTCCAACTCATGACATAAGGTCAGCGCATATGACTTTACATTTAAACAATTGCAGTGAACCTTGCGACTGAGTGCATCGGCGACTACATTCGCCTTGCCAGGGTGGTAGTGTACCTCAATGTCATAGTCTTTGATCAACTCGAGCTATCTTCTTTGCCTCATATTTAGTTCTTCTTGAGTGAAAATATATTTCAGACTCTTGTGATCAGTGTAAATGTTGCAGGTACTTCCCAACAAATAATGACGCCATATCTTCAGTGCATGAACAACGGCTGCCAACTCTAGGTCATGGGTGGGGTAATTTTCTTCATGACGCTTGAGCTGCCGCGAAGCATAGGCGATGACATGGCCCTCTTGCATCAGCACACAGCCAAGACCAGTTCCCGAAGCATCACAATACACATCAAACGGATTCTCTATATCTGGCTGAGCTAACACCGGTGCAGTAGTCAACAACTCTTTCAACTTTTGGAAAGCTTCTTCACATTCTGGCGACCAGACAAACTTCACTTGATTCTTTAGCAAGTTGGTTATCGGCTTAGATATCCTGGAGAAATCTGGGATAAAACGACGATAGTAACCTGCCATACCCATAAAACTGAGGACCTGATGTACTGTGGTGGGCGGCTTCCAATTCAGAATCTCCTCGACCTTGCTGGGATCCACGGACACTCCTTCTGCGGACAGAATATGACCGAGGAATGGAACTCTGTCCAACCAAAACTCACATTTGCTGAACTTGGCATAAAGTTGGTGATCTCTCAAACGGTTTAGGACAATTCGAAGGTGGTTAGCATGTTCTTCGGGGGTTTTGGAGTATACAAGGATGTCGTCTATAAAAACGACTACGAATTTGTCAAGCTCAGGCATGAACACGGAGTTCATCAGATACATGAAATAGGCAGGAGCATTGGTTAGGCCAAAAGACATGACTAGGTATTCATATAGGCCATATCTGGTGGTGAAAGCGGTTTTGGAAATATCTTGTGGACGGATTTTTATTTGGTGATACCCCGATCGAAGGTCAATCTTAGAGAATACTTTGGCCCCAGCAAGCTGGTCAAAGAGAAGATTGATACGGGGCAAAGGATATTTATTTTTGACGGTGACCTCGTTGAGAGGACGATAGTCAATACACAGTCTGAGAGAGTTATCCTTCTTTTTCACAAAAATGGCCGGACAGCCCCAAGGTGACGAACTGGGCCGGATAAAACCTTTGTCAAGCAATTCTTGCAACTGAACCTTCAACTCTGCCAGTTCTTTTGGTGGCATCCTGTACGCCCTACGAGATATAGGTGCCGTACCAGGCTTAAGCTCTATGGCAAACTCCACATCACGGTCCGGAGGCAACCCAGGTAAGTCATCAGGAAAGACATCCGGAAATTCACAAACTACTGGAATATTCAGGATTTCTTGAACTGAGGTAGCATTGACTTGCTTCACGGTTCTCAGGGGTAACGGAAGTTGGATAAGAAGTTTGGACTGACTATCCGGTATGTTAACTTTGATGGTCCTATTCAGCAAATCAATCACAGCCTTGTGCTGATACATCCAATTCATTCCCAGAATAACATCTATGTCCTGATCCTTTAAGACTATCATAGTGGTCGGGAACTTATGCCCTCCCAACTCTATTGGTACTTGGAATACCACTTCCTTAGTACTGATACGCCCCCCGGGCGATTGTATGACAAAGTTCTCATTAACCTCCCCAATTTGAATATCATGCTTGACGACAAATGTACGGTTGATGAATGAATGTGATGCACCAGAATCAAATAATGTAATTGCAGGGTGATCAGCAACGGGGAACCTACCAAGCATGACGGGCTCTCCTTCCGGGATATCAGCGATCTGGGTGTAGTACACCTGGCCAGCCTTCTTGACCACCTTGCCCTTCTGGGCCTGCTGCTGCTGTCCACGGTGCTGTCCCTGCTGCTGTTGCTGCTGTCCACCAGCACCCTTCTGTGCATTCTGATTGGACTGTTTGGGGAAAGGACAATTACGGGACCAGTGTCCCATCTGGCCACAGTTGTAGCATGGTTGATTGTAGGTGAACTGTGGTGAGGTGACACGAACGCCAGGGGCATTCGGCTGAGTGGTGTTTTGCTGGTTTGAGGTGTGGGAGGTAGCGGCGGTACGCACAACTACCTGCTGCTGTGGGTATTGTGGTCGGTTGTGGTGGGTGGGATGGTAGATGATTTTCTGGCGCTTTTGGCTGCCAGAGAAAACAGCTTTCTTCTTCTTCTTCTCTCCTTGAAGTTGGCGGTCACTTTCTTCAAAAGCGAGCGCGCTGTCAACAGCTTCATGATAGGTGCAGTGGCGGTTGTTGGATAAGCTGCGCTGGATCTTGTAGTTCAAGCCTCTGACAAAGCAGCTCCTCTTCTTACCATCAGTATTCACGTACTCTGGGGCATACAGAGACAACTGGTTGAACTTGGTCACGTACTCCATCACAGTGGAGTCCCCCTGCCGCAATGCCAGAAACTGGTCGAGCTTCATTCTCATTATCCCTTCAGGGATGTAGTGGGCACGGAATGCAGTGCGAAACTCTGCCCAGGTAAGCTGGTGTCCTGCGGGTTGTGTTGCCAGGAGATTAGCATACCAGGCACTTGCGGGACCACGCAGCTGCTGTGCTGCGAACTGTGGCTTCTGGATTTCGGTGCAATGGATCAAACCAAACTTCTGCTCCATGGTACGGAGCCAGTCATCCGCCTTGGTGAACACCGGTGGACGGGTGTCAGTGAAGTCCACATAGGTGGTTTCCTGGTTCCCATTATTGCGCCCACGGCGCTCTCCACGCTGACCCTGATTCTGAGCGAAAGCATTTGCCGCATTAGCAAGTGCGGTAATGGCATCAGCGAGGCTTGGTGGCACGGGTGGTGTCTCAGGAAGACCGTCCTCTCCCTGGTTGCTGGACTGACCACGGGTCTGAACCATCTGTGAATTGCACACTTGACTCAGAACTTGGACTTGACATTACTTAAATAGAAACGGAATAGCAGCACAAACTAAAAATTATTTCAACACAAGAAACATAGTCTTAGCGACATACAGCACATAGATCCCAACCACAACTAGAATTCTTAGGCTCAAAGACTATGACATAGAGATACAAGCAACTGCCAACGCTGCAGCACAGGCAACTAGTCGTCGATGACCACGATCTCCTCATCGACGTCGTCTTCCACCATCTGGTCCTCGGGCTCTGCTGGGTCCTCGGCGAGTGGTACGGGCTCGAAGTAGCCCAACTCCTCGGACTCGCTCTCCTCGTCCTCAGGCCCGACAACCACGCCACCCTCCGGGTCCTCCTCACGGGGAACTAAGATAGGGTTAAGCAGGTCGTTAAGCCTGTGCACCTCCTCATGCAGGGTGTCGATGTACGCCTGCATGTTGCCATTGTGGGCTTCCACCCACTCCACACGCTCAAGGGCGGCCTGCTCGTGCCCCAAAGCCTCGTCTCTCTGCTGGGCTGCCACCTGCTCACGCTCCAGCGCTGCCGCCTCCCGCTCCATGGCCGCCTGCATCTCGGCCTCGACCTGGTGAATCTCTCGGTGCAGGTCGCGGTTGGTGCGCACATCCCTGTAGTGGTTGCGCACAGCTCGGTCAAAGTCCTCCTCCATCAGCCTCGCCTCGGCCTTGAGTGCCCTGATCTCCTCTTTGAGTTCCCTGCGGCTGCGGCGACGGCTGCCTGAGCCCTCGCCCTCCTCCTGGCTAGGAGCGAGCTGGTGACGAGGAATGCCACGCGGTCCAACCATCTTGCGTGCGGTCAGCTTCGTGCGAGCCAGCTGGACAAAGTGAGGGTAAGACAAGATAGAACAGGCTAGCATGAACAGGTTGGTAAATCCTATCCCAAAACCCAACATTAGGGAGGAAGTTATTAACATGTGAATCAACATGATGCATGATTCGTTCTTACGCAAATTTTAAATCAATGCAGGTAAATAAATATTGATAACATACTTCAGACATAGGGCTTAACAATAATAATAGTAATAATATTGTTCCACATGCCACCCTACTCCTAGTACAGAGTAAGACAAGAAAAGCAGTTTTGTACTCAAAATAGTTAACTTAATTTTTAGATCCAAAATATTTTGAAGTTTTCGAAAACAACTCCGTAATGATTTAGCAATAGATCGCTCTGATACCACTTGTAACAGAACCGCCTTAATAATATGGCCCACAGGCACCTATCAAAGTCACTAATGACTTCTGACAGTTGGACCCATGTTCCAAATGATTAAAGCAGCTCTGCCGGGCTACATCAGTACCCGTATTCCGACAGGATCTCCATTGCGATGCCATTACAGAGTTACAACATTTCATAATAAAATACATCAGAGTAAATGCGGAAGATTAAATAGTACTTAGATTACAAACCGAGTTCAAATAGTAATTAAGTGCAGTTATTACAGACCATCTTGAAATAGTAGCAGTAGCATGGAACAACGGTACAACATAAATAGATAAATAGATACACGAACCCAGCCCACGGATTCTGTCTTTACTCCTCACCACTATCCTCCTGGATCACGGTGGCACAACAAGGGCCAAGGCAGACTTCGGGCTGCGACCCTCCTGCAACGGGGTTAACAAACCCTGAGTACGGGGTACTCCGCAAGACTTACCCGACAAAGTAAAAATATTTGACTCTTGGAATGCAAGGTTATAGGTAAGGCTAGCAGAGATAAGGGATTTAGCAGAAAAGCATTACTAATCTATCATAATATTTTATTTCACTTAAATTCAATATTATCATAATTCATTCTTTATCCTCTCTCTAAACATTGATTCTTTATTCTCAAACATCCTACTCTTAGAACCACTTTTCGGTGTAGGGGTGAGGATCATGTCTCCATAACCGAGGAGCACGTCGATTCGAATCAAGTAAAGTAGACCCAGCTGGGGTTCCTATCCACACTGTATATGCAGCACGCCGGCATACGTATACCAACCCGTCATCTCAGCTTTTCTATCCCGGAACCGGTCCTGCGCCACCCGAGAAAACGGTACACCTCCAATCCGGGACTCTAACCCACGAGGGTACTCACTATTCTCGCCATCTCTCCACTCCCAGTGCGTGGTTGTCGGTTCCAGCAATAGAGCGACCGGACTCTAGGCTTTCCGTAATGGTATGTGGCTAGTCTGTTCATCATGATCACAACAGGCCGACAACGAACGGTCCCTACTGCTTTCCGCCGGAAACCATGCATTGGGACTCTAACCCAAATACCCTGGAGTCCGCTCGGTTTTCAAATCCCTTTTCCGTTGGTGACGAAAGTTGGGACTTTAACCCAAACAATTGGCCAACCACCCGGAAAACCCATCCATAATGATGATAGTGAACCGGCCAAAGTACCCTAATCATCATACATGGACATATATACCCTTCACTTGATATTTCTTCATAATGATCCTCAAGTTAAAATAGTATTTTGCAATTCTATTATTTAAGCATGACTAAGCATTTTGCAATACCTTTGAAAATCATTAGGTTATCTTGGTAATGGTAGTCAAGGGTGATAAATGCATCAATTGTTTTCATCACACAACTCCTATCAACTTAATGCAATAGTTTAACTCAAGTGATAAAGCATTTGTAAATAGAGGGTTAAATGCACCGGGGCTTGCCTTGCAGAGCAAACAGAACTGGGGCAGGAGTGGCACAGGCTTCAGGCTCAGGAGCTCCTTCCACTGCCTCCTCTTCAGACACCTCGAGCTTCACCTCCTCAGACACGGGAACTACACGGGTGCAATATTGCATGTATGAATGCGATGCAAAAAGTAAACATGTGCGGAAAAGGAAGCTAACCCTAGCACAACACATCATGACTTCACAACGGTGTCCTAGGTCTTAAATGGGTTGACCTAGAACCACATTCAATCCAAAATCACTTAACACTCCTAAATTCAAATTCTAATTGAATTTTTATTATTTAATAAACCAACATAATTCAATTACAGAAGCAAACTAATTTATTTTGGGACCAAACTTCACCAACAGTTAGATATTTACTAGTAACAGTACCAATTAAATTTTTGTGATTTTTGGAATTACCTAGAATTAATTAAAAATGTGCAAAGGTCCACTTTTCATTTTCTTTAGTCATTTTTAACCACTATAGAATGTACCCAAACATGACAAACAATATTTTTATAAAATTCTACACTACATATATAGCATGTGTAAATTATTTCACAATTCTTGGTTGCACAGAATTAATCATGCAAAAATAATAAAACAGGTTACTATTCAAACCAAATTAAAATAGAAAAGCATTTCAAAATTCACTAGAAAATAAACAAACCCCATTCGGCCCACTCGGCCCACAGACCGGCAGGCCGGCCCAACCGGCCTGCGCGCGCGCGGCGCCTGGCCATTATGCTAAAGAGCCCTTCGGTTTTGCGGAAAACAACCCGCAGCCCAAGCACTACTATTCACATGAGTCACAGACATTGCAAAAACCCCCCTGGGTTTCTGCTCCTTCTAACCCGAGGTCCTTGCCTCTTCCTCCTCCGCCAGGACGACAGACCCGCCGGCGGTTCGCCGCCCGTGGCTCTACTGGCCCAACCAACCCTACCACTGCACTCCAGACTACAAGCCGCACCTATCGAGCTACTACTCGACCCTAGACGACATCCGGAGCAGGCGCATCCACTGCCGCGGCGGCTCGGAGATGGCGGCGACCATGCCGCCGGTGAATATCAACTAATAGCGATCAAGGAAATGGGCGCTAGAGCATCAGGATCTCACCCTGAAGCGATTAGAAGAGACGGTGGAGGTGGAGACGGCTCGGGGACGGCAGCTTGACGGCGACGGTGGACCGGCGGCTCGGCTCCGGCGAGGCGGACACCCTCCGAGCAACCTGGACCATCAAATGACACGCCGAGAAGCGCATGAGTTAGGGAATGATGAGCCGCATCCCGTGCGCATCGGCTCAAAGGCTATAGCTCACCCAAACGAGGAAAGCACGAAGATGAACCCGGCGGCGGTGCTCTGCGTGACCAGCGGCGGGCACGGCGTGACTGGGCTCGACAAGGCACCGGAGCTCCACTGGAAGGGTGGAAAGGATGCGCAATGGAGTGAGCAAACTAGCTACGAGATGGAGAGGCTAGAGATGGCCGGAGGACGGCAAATTTTATGGATGACCGAGGTGAGCTCGGAGACGGTGGCGGTGGCGATTTCGGACGGGAAGGACTGGGAACGGGCTTAAATAGACGGGAAAGCGGTCGGGCGCGACGTGGGGGGGGGTCCGGCGACATGCTGCGCTCGCAACGGACAACGCCCCGGCCCCGGCGCACGCGCTGCGCTACCGCGCACGCCGGCGACGTGCGCGCCGCGCGGGTACGCTGGGTGGTAGATGAACAGTACTCGGGTACAGTACCTGATGCAATGCAATTCGTCCAATTTGATCATGTAGATGGCCAAATCTGAGGGAGTGGTCAAAAGGAGATTTGTAAATCTTTAAGTACTGAACAACTTTTGTTTTGGTACCAATTCAAAATTCGGTCAGGATTTGAAAATATTCAAAAAGGGGGGTAAAAGGTGGTTTTAAATTTCAAACTGTAATTTCAAAATTACTTTTGATTTTTCTGAAGAACTTGAAAATTGGTCAAAATAGAAGTTGTACATCTCATTGAGGCCAACAACTTTTATTTAGGGAGTTTTGTCAGATTCTCAATAATTTTTGAAATATAGTTTTAAATTCAAATTTTGAAACACTGTTTTGAGCTTAATTCAATTATTTTCAACATAACTTCAAAATCACCCAAAATAGAAGTTGTTCTACATTAAAAACTCTACAACTTTTGTTAAGGAACCTTCCTCATATTTGATCAAATTTTAAAAGTACACTTAAGGGCCTTGATTAGGGTTTAGAGGTAATTAAGGAGGTCACAAGAAATAACAAGGAAATTAGGGTTTTTAGGAAAATTAAAATCAACAAGCAATAACAACTCAATTAGGGTTCCTTCAAGCACACACAAGAGTTAAACAAGCTAATCACACTATTAGCCCTAATGACAAGCAACTGCATATGATGATATGATGACATGGCATTTTAGTTAACAGTAATACCAGGGGTATTACACCTATCCACACTGCATATGTAGCACTTAAGCTTGCATATGCCAACCCCGCCTACCACGACTTATCCTACCCCTGAACCGGTCCTGCGCCACCCGAGAACACAGTACTCCTCTCCTCTCCAGGCACGCCGGCCACGAGGGTACACGCTGCTCTCGCCATCTCTCCACTCCCAGTGCGTGGTTGTCGGTTCAAGTAGTAGGGCCACCGGAGTCAGAGGCTTTCCGTAGTATGTGGCTAGTTGCAAAGTCTCGATCACAGCAGGCCTACAACGAACGGTCCCTAATTCTTTTTCCGCCGGCGACATTGCATTGGGACTCCAACCCAAATACAAGTGTCCCAACGGTTTTCAAATCCCTTTTCCGCCGGTGGTCAAGCATTGGGACTCTAACCCAAATTCACAACCACCGAGCAAGAAAATCCCTTCTCGTCGGTGACAATGTACTGATCAGGTGCACAGTCACCAAACGAAAATATACCAATTCCCTTTTTCATGAATTAATCATTAGCATACGTATATATCACACAGCTCAAAAATAGCATTTTATGCAAATCTAATTTATTTAAGTAGGGCTAAGCATTTTTCAAATCATTTTGTTTCAAAACAGGTTCAGGATTTTTGTGGTCAAGGAAGGTAATGCATCAATGGGTTTATCACACAACTCCTATCAACCTAATGCAATAGATTAACTCAAGTTATAAAAATTTTATAAATAGAGGGGCTGAATGCACCGGGGCTTGCCTGTGTTGCAGGTCTGTCACTTCCGTCAGAAAACCAGAGAAACCCCTAGACTTCTCCTGACGAATGATTCTTCCGTCGGGGAGCAATCAAGAATTTCCTCCGAGAACCCGATCTCTACACGTAAAATAATGATGCATGCTTACATGGTGCGGAACGACATGAATGGAAAATGTAGAACAAACATTTAATTAATGACCTTGAGTACAACTTTCCTTCACGGTAAAGTTGCAAAACATTTCTCATAAGGTAGAAGGGTGTTTTCGCATTTCATTTTTTATTGACCATTTTAACAGTCATAGAAAGCCGCTGCACAACTTGTTCAACTTCTACTGTAACACAACAATTAAAGTGCCAAGGATCACTATAATGAATGACACAGGTTCTTCAATCAATTCCAAAGTCACAAAACTAAAAAGATTAGGGTTTCTATTTATTATTAATCGATTTAATAGAGCATTTGAATAACCATTGAGTAAACTATTTCCATTTGAACCTAAACTTTTTCTACAGATCATATTTAGCCTAAAATGGCACCAAAATAAATTTCATGATTTTTGGATCACTATAGAATTTATTAAAATTCCTCAAACTTATTTTTATTAATAAAAAGACAGATTTTTAGCTACTGTAGAAAATGTCCAAATTCATTATTTAATATTTTTATTAAATACTGGACACTTCAAAGAGTTTGTGTAAATATTTTCATGATTTTTAGTGCAATATAAATATTTATACAAAAATGACAAAATGCTATATTTCTAGAAAAAAAGAAAACTTATTTTCTTTCCAATTCCACCGAGTTACTGGGCTGGCCTGTGCGGCCCGCGCGCGGCCCAGCTTCTGCCTCCCTCTCTCTTAGCGCCTCCACGCCTGCTGGGCCGGCCCAACCAGGCCCAGCTCGGCCTCTCCTTCAACCTCCCGCCTCCCAGGCCTCGCCCGCGCGCGTGTCGGCGCTGGCCGCGGCGGGTCGCCTGTGGCAACCACTCCGGGGAGGGGAAATCACACCCACGAGTTCCCCGTGGGCTTGCGCTGCCACCTACGTGCTCGATCGGGCGGCTTGACGACCGGAGTAAGCCCAGCCGTGGCCATGGCGGTCACGGCGGCTCTGTGCACGGCGGTGAACGCGTGTTCCGACCATGCGTGTGCGGTAGGGTTTGGACGGGTGGTTTGGGGAGGTTTAGGAAGCTCACCAAGGTGCTATGTGCACGTTAGTTGAGGACGGAGTCGACTGGAGGTGCTCGGTCTTCGGTTGCAGTGGCCGTGATGGTATGCTCCGGTGGTCTCGTTGGCGTTCCGAACCAACCTGGGCATCAACAGAAAAACGGTCGCCCTTCTGAGCTTCAGAGAACACTACGGAAGCTGGAACCAGAGACAAAAGATGCAGACGGCATCAGGAAGACCTGGCCGCGGTGAAGCGCTTCGCGGCGGCGCTCCTACCGGCTCTGAGAAGGACAACGGCGTTCCGTCGCTTTCCAGAGACCAACAGACGGAAAAATGGCTCAAGAGGGGGTGATGGAGTGTGGCCAAGTCGCGGTCACAGCGAATTAGATGGAGACCACTCGACGGCCACGAATTTGGCGCCCACCGAAGGTTCGCCGGCGGCGGAAATGGAGAAAACGAAACGGGGAGCTCGACGACCGGTGCACTATATAGGGCAGCGGATGTCCTAAGGTGTGGGGAGGGCCCCCACGGGCTCGTCCCCCCTGCAGGACGCACGGGACCGGCAGCCAAGACAGCGGCAAACGTGCGTGCCGCGCGGCGGCGAGGTCGGTTCTGTTCGCGAACAGGCGAAGGAGGCGATGCCCTGCCGTGTACTGTAGATGACCCTATTCCCCTTTTGACCTTTGGTTCAATTAGTTTTGATTTTGTGTAAAAACTCGAAAATTCACCAATGTAAAAGTTGTAGTTAACTTTGTGCTGAGCAACTTTGGTTTTGGAGAGAATTCAAAATTTTGAATAATTTTTGAATTATTCAAAAGGGGGTAAATAGGCCTTTTGAATTTCATTTCAAATTCAGTTTAAAACTCAAAATTGTTCTCAATAACTTGAAAATCTCCAAATATAAAAGTTGTTCTACTTGACAAGGGCTACAACTTTCAGTAAATGAGTTTTGTCAGATTTTTCATAGTTTTTGAAAGGGCATTTTAAATTTGAATAAACAAGCACTATTTAGGGTTTAATTTAAATTTCCAGTGGTAAACCTTAAAATCTTCAAAAATGAAAGTTGTCCAATTTTAAAAGGGCTAAAACTTTTATTAAAAGACCATCATCAGATTCCTTCTAGTTTTTGAATTCGTAATTTCAAGTTTAAACTTTAAAACCTAGATTAAGATTTTATTTGAAATTATTTTTAATAACTTCAAAATTGCCCCAAATAGAAGTTGCTCAACTTTTAAAGATTTACAACTTTTGTTTAAGGCCCAACCCCTGATTCTATTTATTTTTTTGCATTAGGGTTTTGGGTCCGATTAGGGTTTTTAATTCTTTTCCTTTTTATTTTCTATTTGGATTTAGAGGCATACACACAATCAATTATTTAAATCATAAAGTCACCCAAACAAACATGTATACAATCAAATCATTCTAAGGTACCTATGCACAATCACATGCAAGAATAAAATTTATTTTAGTTGATGCAACTTAACAGGGTTAAATGCGGAATGATTTGCATGCGATCATGATGACATGGCAGGTTTTAGTTAATGTAACACCAGGGGTGTTACACAATCACTCATGAACATTCAATTACTAATGTTTTACATGTTGATTCGTTAAGTTACAACTTGTTGTCCGTGTCACAATTATGTGAAATGGGCTACAATTGTCTCTTTACGGATAAGGGTGTGGAAGTCACTAGAAGGAAGGATTTCTCTATTGCTTTTATGGGTCAACTAAAAGGAACGGTTTACCTAGTTGATTTGAACAAAGGGAAAGCCAACCTTGAGACTTGTTTAGTGGGAAAATCTAGCATGGGCTGGTTGTGGCATCGCCGCCTAGCACATGTTGGGATGAGGAACTTGGCCAAAAATCTAAAAGACAACCACATTATTGGACTAACCAATGTTCACTTTGAGAAAGATAGGATTTGCAGCGCTTGCCAAACCGGAAAGCAAGTAGGCGTATCACATCCACCAAAGAGCATCATGACCACCACTCAACCATTGGAGTTGATTCATATGGATCTCTTTGGGCCGGTTGCCTATCTTAGCATTGGTGGTAACAAATATGGCTTAGTTATTGTTGATGACTATTCTCGTTTCACTTGGGTGTTCTTTGTCTATGATAAGTGCCAGGTACAAGAGAAGGTGAAGAACTTTGTTAGGAGGGCACAAAAGGAATTCGATCTTCCCATCAAGAAAGTGAGAAGTGATAATGGGACCAAGTTCAAGAACACCGTAGTGGAGGAATTTCTTGATGAAGAGGGCATCAAGCATGAGTTTTCAACTCCGTACACCCGTCAATAAAATGGTGTAGTAGAGAGGAAGAATAGAACACTCATTGATACAGCAAGGACAATGCTTGATGAATACAAGACGCTGGACATCTTTTGGAGTGATGCCGTCAACACCGCTTGTCATGCCATCAACCGTCTCTACCTACACAAGAAGTTGAAGAAGACCTCCTATGAGCTCCTCACCAGTAACAAACCCAAGGTGTCATACTTTAGAGTGTTTGGGTGTAAGTGTTTCATACTTAACAAGAAACCCAAAACCTCTAAATTTGCACCTAAAGTTGGTGAAGGTTTTCTACTCGGTTATGGATCAAATAAGCATGCCTACCGTGTCTTCAACAAAACCTCTGGTCGAGTTGAAGTAGCAGTAGATGTGACATTTGATGAATCTAATGGCTCTCAAGTAGAGCAAGTTGACTCTAGTGTTGTAGATAAGGAGGATTCACCTTGTGAGGCTATCAAGCAATTGACTATTGGCGATATAAGACCACAAGAAATTCCTGCAGCCAAACCGGGGGAGCCTCAAGATGCTGCTGTACAAGACTCCGTTGACGTACTCACCAAAGAAGAGCAGGGCAGCCCTGCTATAGAAAAGCAGGGCGGCAGTGTCGCCCCCTCCTCAACAGCCAGAACTGAGTCAAGTCTGAACCATGGTCTAGATCTTACTCCAATCTTTGATCTGGAAGATTGTGATGAGCCAGAAGAACAGCAAGAAGGTGTTGAGCATCCAAGGCTACGTCAAACGATTCAACGGGATCACCCCGTTGACAATATCCTTGGGAGCTTTCGAAAGAGGGTAATGACTCTTTCTCATTTAGCAAATTTTTGTGAACATTACATGTTTGTTTCCTCTTTGGAGCCTCTTAAGGTTGAAGATGCACTTAGAGACCCGGATTGGGTATTGGCGATGCAAGAAGAGCTCAACAACTTCACAAGAAACCAAGTGTGGACCTTGGTGAAGAGACCCAATACAAATGTGATTGGCACCAAATGGGTCTTCCACAATAAGCAAGATGAGAGCGGCGTGGTGACAAGGAACAAGGCAAGATTGGTTGCTCAAGGCTTCACTCAAGTAGAGGGATTGAACTTTGAGGAAACATATGCACCGATGGCTAGGCTTGAAGCAATTCGGATGCTTCTTGCCTATGCTGCCCATCATGACTTCAAGTTATATCAAATGGATGTCAAAAGTGCATTTCTCAATGGTCCAATCCAAGAGCTTGTCTATGTTGAGCAACCACCGGGTTTTGAAGATCCCAAGTTCCCCAACCATGTCTACCACTCCAAAAGGCGCTCTATGGGCTTAAGCAAGCACCAAGAGCATGGTATGAATGCCTTAAGTTCTTCTTGTTCAAGCAAGGCTTTAAAATAGGCAAAGCCGATCCTACTCTCTTTACTTATAAGTTTGCTAAACATATTTTTATGTGCCAAATATATGTCGATGACATAATATTTGGTAGTACTAACCAATCCTTTTGTGAGGAGTTTAGTAGGATCATGACTAAGAGATTTGAGATGTCCATGATGGGTGAATTGAAGTTCTTCCTTGGTTTTCAAATCAAGCAATTGAATGAAGGAACATTTATTTGCCAAACGAAGTACACCCATGATATGCTCAAGAAGTTTGACATGATGAATGCCAAGCCTATCAAAACTCCCATGCCAATCAATGGACATCTTGATCTCAATGAAGAAGGGAAAGCCGTTGATACAAAGGTATATCGTTCTATGATCGGCTCTCTACTTTACTTGTGTGCATCTAGGCCGGACATAATGCTCAGTGTGTGCATGTGTGCTAGATTTCAAGCCAATCCTAAAGAATGTCACTTAACCGCTGTTAAAAGAATCTCGAGATATTTAGTTCATACTCCAAATCTTGGTTTGGGGTATCCTAAGGGCTCTAAGTTCAATCTACTTGTGTATTCGGATTCCGATTACGCCGGTTGCAAAGTAGATAGAAAAAGCACTTCGGGAACGTGTCAATTCCTTGGACGGTCCCTAGTCTCTTGGAGCTCTAAAAAGCAAAATTGTGTAGCTCTTTCCACCGCCGAAGCCGAGTATGTTGCAGCCGGCGCTTGTTGTGCTCAACTACTTTGGATGAGGCAAACTTTAAAAGATTTCAGATGTCACTTCACCAAAATCCCATTTTTGTGTGACAATGAAAGTGCCATAAAACTTGCAAACAACCCGGTAAGTCACTCAAGAACAAAACACATAGAAATCCGTCATCACCTTTTGAGAGACCACGAAACCAAAGGAGATATCGAAATTCGCCATGTGAGCACCGAAAAACAACTAGCCGATATCTTCACTAAGCCTCTCGACGAGTCAAGTTTTGTGCTTTGAGAAATGAACTAAATATACTTGATTCAAGGAACCTGGCTTGACATGTAGCACACACTTGTTTGACAACCTAGCGACTTAGGAAAAGTTTTTGAAAAGTTTCATATTGTGTTTCAAAACTAATTCAAAGAGGTTTTCAAGGTATATGACCATAGTTTTTATTGTTGATTGTTTCTGGTCATAATATCTTGAATATATATATATATCTGTGATAGAAATAGGGTCAAGAAAATAGGTTTTGAAACTCCCTGTTTGGGCAGGGCGGCAGTGCCGCCCATAGGGTGCGGCAGTGTCGCACTCTGAAACCTGGGCGGTTTCAGCCCAAATTTCTCTGAGACGTGGGGCCTAACTCTCTCATATACTTTTGGCCACCCCACCGTCTCTCTCCTTCTGTTTCATTCCCAGACCGCGCTGCCCCCAACTCCTCCTCTCTCACGTGAAGTTGAGGGCGCCGGTGTTCCTCGCCGCCGTCTTGCCGGAGTTTCCTCGGCATTGGTGCACCTAGGGCCAGCATCTCCTGCTCCTTCTTGTGCTGGTCAAGGTGTGGAGGCATGGAGATTGCTCTTCTTTCCTCCTTAATCTTCGGTTTGAATCAAGGTGAAACCCTAAACCTTCTCGATCTATGTAATGCGTGATTTCCAGTTGCGGATTCGAGTTTCCAGGGGTAATATCATGGATTTAGGGGGAGCTTTTGTGGTGAAATCGTGGAAGAAGCCCGACTCGATTCGGGGAACCCTAGCCAGGGCAGCAGTGTCGCCCTGCAGGAGCAAGTGCTCCGGGTCAGGTTCCCGTGGATCGATTTAGTTTTCCTCCAGGATTTCGTTTTCAAAAGTTTACCTCTCAGATCCAAAATATTGCTCCCTGTTTCATTCATAAATGGATTTCATGGCCCGATCTGTTGTTGTACTTTGATTTCTCAGATTGTGATGGAGTATAAAAGTTGTTGAACTGGAAAGTTAGCTGTTGAATCAAACTGTACAAGGTTCTGACGGAGGAGCTGGGTGCGGCAGTGCCACACTAAGGGTGCGGCAGTGCCGCCCTGCCTGGATTGCACTCCAGGTGCTCTACCTTCTAGACTTTGCACATTTTGGTTCAAGGGTTAAAGTTTTGGTGCAGCAAGTTCTGTATTTCCAGTTTACACAGTTTCTTATCAAAGTCTCATTTGAATTGCATAGATGGAGCAAGGAGGTGGAAGTGGCGGCCCTCGGATTTTGAAGAAACAGCTGTCTAAGAAACCTTCCAAAGGGGATGCAGGAGTACCAACAGCGGTGCAGCTCCTTACACCGCTGATGATCGTGCCGCTCATGAGCAGTACATTCAGGATGAGGAGAGACGCCAGCTGGAGGCATTTCCTATTTCCTATAGAGGTTGTCCTAGCACTCCTAATCATCTGAATGAATATGATGATAGCTACATGAGAGATTCAGATGAGAATCCCAAGATGTATGCTCCTGTTGATAATATGCCTCACCCTATAGTTGATTATTCCAAGTCTTGGTCAGAGACTCAGCAGGCTAGAGCTGTCAACCCATATACATCTCATGGTCTCTTGGGGATTAATTATAGATTTTAGACTGTTTTTCATTCCAACTTCTATAGGACAGCTATTCTTGGTGCCAGGAAATCCAAGATTGTGCACATGCAGTATGTGGACTTCCAGGATATGAGAGACCAAAATAAACCGGAGTTCAATGCTGCTATCAGGCTTTGTGATAGGCTTAATTTGACTGATTTGATGAGTTTTAAGTATGGATGGAACACAGAGGTTCTTGCACAGCTCCATGCCACTTACTATCACAATGCTGTTACTGATGAGATTTACTGGATGACTGAAGGTCGACACTATAGAGTTTATTTTATCACCTTCAGTCGCATTCTTGGTTTTGGTGATGTGCACAGGCAGTTTACTGAGATTCATGATGAGTCTCGCCTTGAGGTTGAGTAGATAAGGGCTCTCTACAGGGATCCCAGGGTGGCTGATGGCAAGGCTAAGGGCCTAATCTCTGTGTACTATGTGATGAATAATTTGATCTTAAACACCATAAATCCAAAGGATGGAGCAGCTTCTGATATTAATGGTTTTGCTAGGAACGTGCTTGTTTGCTTTCACACAGGTGAGAGGTTCAATGTTCCTCGCTTTTTGTGGCATGAGCTCTCTACTGCTTTAGATGATGGGAGAAGGGACTTGCCTTATGCCCCCTATCTCATGTTTGTCATTGAGAGGGTTTCTGGTATTCGCTTTTCACATGATACAGCTCATCCAGTATACAAGATTGACAGGACAAGGCCACATGGTGTAGAGAAGGGAAGTGGCAGTCATCAGGCATATACAGATGTTCCAGGGACATCATCTGGTAGAAGAAGGGGCAAGAAGAAGGGCTTCATCAAGAAGATTCTGACTTCCATCTTTGCTACTTGCACATATTCAGCAGCTACAGCTTATGGAGCCAGACTTAAGGCTAGGGAGGCTAGGGCGAAGGTGGGACTTCCAGATTTACCTCCTATTCAGCCTCCTCCTCCCTTTGAACTTCCCACAGATTCTGATGATGATGATGATGACTCTGATGATGATGGAGGACAGCAGCAGTATGATCCTTTCCAGCAGCAGTATCAGCCATACCAGTAGCCACAGTATGGATATCAGCAGCCACAATATGGGTACCAGCATCCTCAGTATACACAGCAGCAGCAGCAGTACCCGCCTCAGTATGGCATGTCCGGTGAGGATGATACGCTTCCTTCCCATTAGCAGTGGGTGCGCACTCAGAGACAAGCAGGTCACACCACTCAGGGTGCAGGCTCTTCAGGCACCACTCGCTTCACAGGCACTACTCACCGTGGGGGCAAGGCAGTTGTTTCTGACTCAGATAATGATGATGATGGCAGCCCTCATGGTGGTCATGGTGGTGATGATGAAGGCGTCGATTGGTCTCAGCTTCAGGATTGAGCTCTCTTTTCTTTTCTTCTTTTTGGTATTTGATGCCAAAGGGGGAGAAATTAGAGGGGTCAAATTCTTCTTCGTCGTCTTGCTGTAGTTGGAGTTTAGTTTCAGCTTAGTTAGTGTGTGAGATTGAGAGTTAAAACTTCTTTATGGTTTGTAATAATTTAGCTATATATTCGACTCTATCTCTATCGTTTTCGGATATATATTGTGTCTGTGTGATCTAGAACTTCATATTTTATATCCGTGTTGATCTTGTGAGTGTGCAGGTGCTGTTTAAACCTGGTTGTGATCTGACTGAACAAGCTAGTGCGGCAATGCCATCCTCAGGGTGCGGCAGTGCCGTCCTGTGCTTCCTCAGCCAAATCTTGTGTGTCTTGAACTGTCATATGCATCACGTTTAATTGTTTGACACAGTGTGCAGCACCCCACAGAACCTTTGAATGTAAAGAAATTCTCATATTTTCACTCTTGTGTGGATGGTTGGCCTTTTATGCCAATTTGAAAATTCAATTTTCGTTTCCACACCTTTTGAGAAGTTCTTTACATCTAAAGCTTGCTTTTTATAGTATTCATGATTATCTTTTGTAAGCTCTAATTGGGTTGTCATCAATTACCAAAAAGGAGGAGATTGAAAGTGCAATCACTCCCTAATGTGGGTTTTGGTATTGATGACCACCGAATTAGACAACTAATGATTTCTATCAAGATGCTGATGAGCAGGGAATCAATGTGAGATGATGATATGTGTTTCAAAGAACTCAATGCTAACTTGCAGCTGCGGTGACCAACTCAAACGAAGGTTCAATTTCGTTTTACTTTTGAATTTGAGTTTAGGGATGTCGTACTATTAAGGAGTTACTAAGGGATGCCAGTCAATCTGTTGAATCAAGTGCTCATATCCCAGAAACAACATCCTCACACCTAGATAATTCCAGCAATACCTCACTTGCACCTTTCTGCTGGAATTTGCCAGTGCGGCAGTGCCGCACTTTGTCCGACCGTTGGACGACAGCGTATAAATACTACTTTTCCTCCTCTCAACGGTCTCTTCTTTCAGCTCCCGACTTTCTGCCCGTTATAGATAGAAAAGGCAGCTCCCCTCTCTCCTCCATTGTTGACCTTGAGCTCAAAGTTGGATCTCGACTTTCCAACATAGAAACTTGAGAAAAAGGGCAGCAACTTGCGAGTTGAGAGCAGATCTACTGATTCCCAAAGTTTAAGAGCACTTGGTTCACGTTTGACCGGCGTTCTTGAGGTCCTCTCCTTGGAACTTTGCTCCTAGCCGGCTAGGCGTCGCCCTAGAGCTTGCCAACCACATTGTGGCAGCCTAGGGAGGTTTGTAATCTCGTGTGCAGCTAAGAAATCACCCCTCTCTTCAAGAGTTCACTCTCTTGAGTTGAGAACGAGGAATAGGGCAACCTTTGTGGTAACCCTAGCCTTTTGTGGCAAGCCTCAACAACGTGGATGTAGGCAAGCCTAAGTGGCGAGCTGAACCACGGGATAAATCACCGTGTCCTGTTGTCTCCATATTACTCTTGTGTTGTTGATTTGTTCTAGGGTTTGCCTCGATTTGGTGATTTGGAGGATTTCTGTGGTATTGAGTCTTCGAGCTGTGAACTTTAGTGAAATTCTGGAAACAAGCTGTAGGGAGTATACTCTTTCTATCCATATATCACTGGCGCAGTTTGGTTCAGTTTTCATAGTGCGGCAGTGTCGCCCTGGGTTTTGATATCTGTTCGAGTTGAGTTTTTACAGGCCTATTCACCCCCCCTCTAGGCTTCCAGCGATCCTACAAGAGGGCGTCGGACCATTGCCCAGCGTCCGACGCCCCTCTGACACAGTAACGACTATCTGCCGTCTGTGAGAGTCGGACTGCAGGTTTTAGTCCAACGCTAGGCACTCTGCACGGTCCAACGGTTCGCAGAAAGCTGAATTTTAATACAAACGGCTAGTGTGTGACTTGAGGGGTATTTATACTTCTCCATCACCCTCATTCTAGCTCTCTTGCCCATTAGTTCAGCTGAAGCAACCTTTGTGACCTTGTGTGAGTGCAAGAGCCCTATGGAGGTTGAGTATAATCCATTGCTTGTGAGCTTCTTCCTTACAGTGTGATCAAGAATGACTTGTGTGCATCCATCACCCTCTTTGGCCTTGTTCTTGGTCAAGTGAGAGTCTAGGCTTGTTACTCTTGGTGATCGGCATCACCTAGATGGTTCGGTGGCGATCGGAGGTTTGGTGACCGCTTGGAGAGCTTGTGGGCGGCCCAAGCCAAGCTTGTGAGCGGTCGTGGGCGATCCACCGCGCCGGAGAGGTAAAGGATCAGCCCGTAGAGAGCACTTGGTCTTTGCGAAGATCAAGGGGGACCTACACCCTTGCGTGGGTGCTCCAACGAGGACTAATGGAGAGTGCCGACTCTCCGATACTTCGAGAAAAACTCGGCTTGCATTCTCTATCCCATTTACTTTCCCGTATTTACTTTGTGCTCTTTACTTTTCTAGAGTGGTATTACTTGTGATAGGACTTTCCCACCTTATCCGCTCTTTTCAATAGCTTACCTCACTAGCCATCTCGCCTCTTCGGTTTACAGAGTCTGTTGGAGTACTCTAACCTCTTGTAAACCAAATCTCCAAGACTAAATATTTAGATGACATCTAAAATAGATCTCTCTATAATACAATCATCCCAACAGACTCTTCATCATAATTGAAGCAACACTGCGTATTTGAATGGAATGTCAACAGATCTGCTCTTTTCACTGTTGCTCGCGGCATCTGGTGTCTCCCACGCATGACCCATGAACTAGCGGGAAGGGAGGATCGTGTGTGGATAGTGAGCGATGCCACTCCCCTTTTCTCACGAGCGGATGTCCCAGGATAAAGGATCTAAAAAACTGTTGGAGACAGTTTTTAGTCCTAATTAGCTAAATCACAAATGACGAAGGGATTTAGAGTATTTCTTGTAGATGCTCTAAGCATTTCAACCAAGAGATTTTCAGGTGGTCGTCCAAGCGAAAAACAAAATAGGCCTAAGCGTCACCGTAATAACTCCCTAAGGCCATGTTCGGTTTCACTAAAGGGGATTCAGATGGATTAAATTCCATACAGTCAAAATCCTCCCAAATTCTGTCTAATCCTTCTCAATCCCTATGGTTTAGGGGTGAAATGAATTCAACCAAAATATTTTCAGGTGGTCGTTCGAGGAGAAAACGAACTAGGCCTAAGCGTCACCGTAATAACTCCTGCCATGTTTAGGGCGAAAGTGGATTGGGATGGATTAAAGTCAAAATTCTTCTCAATCCCTTCCAATCCTTTTCAATCCCTATGGTTTAGGGCGAGTACATTGCTACACATCAGCGGTCTTATAACTCATTTCATGCCATGTCACATAGAATTTCCGCTTATGTGGAGGAAAGAGAGAGATGAGAGAGAACGAGATCGTTGTCTCGCGAAACAACCACCTCATTAGCTAAGATTTAGGACTATGAGACAATTATTCTGCCATTGTATGAGTTTTGTTGCCATGCATCTCACAGTTATACATTTACTCTATGCATAAATTAAGGAATTCTGAGTTACTATGACACAACTTAAAAATAACTATCGTACATATTGTCTAATGAGTCGTCTTAGAATGATATGGCATTACATGAGACCATTGATGAGACAACAGCAATGTACTTGCCCTTAGGAGTGAAACTAACGGTTGGTTTGTGCCCGGCGCCTCCGTGGTCCTAGATATGCTCGAGTCGCTAGATTTGGCTCTTAGACTGACTGCACCGCATCCTGTAAAAAAGATAGAGAGCATATAGCGCGTCATGCAGCCACAACGCTGACCGCAAACCCGTCCGGTACCGGTGTCGGTCCGCCAAATTTAGCGTGATGGGGGATGGATAGCGCACATACGCTACGCGGAGAGAGAGCGCATCCGTAGCGGGCCCCACTATTTATTTCAACTAAAACATGTTATGACTCAAACAAAAAAGCAAATTAAATTCCGATTACACCATTGAATTCGTTTTAATAAATTCTTTAAAACAAGATCTCATATAGATATATTTAGATAAAATTATAAGTGAAACCCACCGATGGTAGTTGGTGTAGAGTATGAGATATAGAGGATGATAGGTGCGGAAAAAATGTGCATAAATGAAAGAATCTTGATAATTAGAATGGATAAATGATGGATTTAGAGGATGACGAGTGCAAATAGTCTAAGAATATGCTGTGTCCACTGAATTCCACAGTTACGATCAGTTAGGATTATTGTGTTAACCTACTGTTCCTACTCACTACTACCAAAAATGCTCAACTTATGTGTTCGGCAGCATAAAAATAAGAACGACTTGAATGTGCATCTGATCGTTCTACCAGCTCACAAATGATGTCATCCCGTCCGAGAAGACAGACGCCGAACAAAGTATGTATGGGTAGGCACATGGCTAGCGCGTGGCCGCCTGCTGCGTCTCATCTGAAGTTCAGATTACAATGGACCAAAATTCGAGTACCCGACAGATTTTACTTAATAAAAAAAATAGGTATGAAATGAAGTTTCTACCCGTAAATAAGTTATGGACAGAATCCTATACCCATTGAGTATGGCGGGTATGGGTACGGGTATGTACTACCCATATCCGCGTATCCGTAGGTAAAAAATACCAGCATGCGAGACATCTTAATAATATTTCTACTAGTTTGATCATGATACAATGATGCTATTTTTGTATGTTAATATTGTCTTATTGCTATGATGTTTTTTAATATGAATGTTAGTATGTAATTTGTTGAAACAATATTTTTTTTTATGTGAATGTATGATAAATATATGTAAATATCATGTACGGGTTACTCGTCGGGTAAAAATTACATGCGAGGGTATATGTATAGGAACATTATCTTACCCGTGCATGGATATAGGTAACCCGATAGGTAGAATTTTCTCACGATTATAGGTATGAGTTGCTACTATCCCGTTGCCATCATCAATCCATCTAGACGCAGGTGTACACTCCACACTCCCCAGCCGTACCAAGCGATCGATTGAAAGATGCAGTGTGTTCGCCTCCTCGGCATGCAATCAATTCCGGACCAATCTAGCGAACAGGAACGGCAAGACTCACCAGCCGCTTTGGACCGGTGTCCTGTCCACAATGATGGCAACTACACGAAGCATTCCGATCGATGACATGTGACACGAAACTTGCCCTGGCCCTGAAAATGGTCAAGCATCGATCGTGGCCACTTAAAGCAACCAAGAACTGCGAGCAGTAGTGGATGAACAATGGATCTGGAACTCTTGATCGCACACGGCTTCTAATCTCCAGCCGTGGCGAACAAGTTTCACAATCAAGAATATCACCACATCAATCGGTGCCGCTGCTTTACAGTGATGGCTCTGCATCATTTCTTCCAGGACACGACTACCATCGTTTTCCCCTTTTCTTCGAGCGGCTCCCAACTTAGCCCACAAAAGTCCCACGTAGCCAGCTTGGTTGGCAGCATCAGCATCGCTTGGATAAATACCGCCTAGAACAGATTCAAACAATCAGACCAGACCCGGCTGATACTTCATTTCAGGTACAAGCCTGTATCAAGAGAAGAAATGATGGCAAACAACGATAACGGTTAATGGCATGATGCGTAAGCATTTGGAATGCTTGTGTACCAACTGTGGACTAAGCTGGGACGAAGGCACGGACCTGTGGTAGCTCACTATCATTGGTTGCGGCTTGCAAGCATTCTACTCGGCACAGCACACGTACCCAGTGAACGCAACTGTTACTATTGCCGTGCCGATGAGTACTACACTGATACTCCTTTTCCCACGAGCTTGACTAGTTCGGCTTTGGCAGCTTCCATAACCACTGGGAAATCAACCTCCACATAGCGCCCCCTGCCAGCCAAAATTTCAGCCTGTGCGATACATAAAATTGGTGGGAAGGAAAAGATAGATATGAGAGGGAGAGAAGAGAGGAGACACCAGAAGTGGTTCTTGGACCAGGTGGCAGATGGAAAAGCCGGGCTTGATATGCCATGCATAATCCTAGCAACAGCCCTTGGTGTGAATTTCGCAAATGAATTGCTTTGAAGGAACACCTATGGGGCAGTGAACGTGTTGTCATGGCGAATTGCGAGAAAGACAAAAATCATGATGGAAAATGCAGTGATTGCCCGTACCTTTATATCAGCTTGCAAGAATGGGCTGTAGGAAGCAAAATGAACCGTCGAGTCAAATAAAATTTTGGTTTAGAGCAATTCAAAGTACAAGAGAATCATCATTGTCTGTTTGAATTGGGAAGAGGAAATGTACAAACCTGCTCCTGTGTGGCTGAGTACAGTGGTCATCGTCTGAGGTGGTGTAGTTCTTACTAAAGTACTGTATGATCTTCTTTTGAATGCACGTAGTGTGCTGGGAGCCAGAACAACCATCAGTCCTTTGGCACCCCTTGACAGCAAAGTTTGCTAGATCAAACATAGCATCCAGTTTACTGATCTGTACAACAAAGAATCAAAGATTGGTTAAGACGAACTAGGAACAGGGTTATATCTGCAGAAGCATATTGGCTAACAAATAAAAAATCTTATGTACTTTAATAACTCCAATTAAAGTTTGGATAAGAAACAAATAGAGCACCAATCATGGAAAAAGGGAGCACTAGAGGAGGCTTGCAATGCACCTTTGAATTTTCTACTTCAGAAAGCCATTTTGTGATATTTGCTGAAAGTGCATTCAAGTCATCTGGCTTCTTTAAGATCACGTAGATGCAGGCTGGATCTTTTAATTCAAATGAAACTTCTCCAGAGAACTGATTGGAGGAATAGAAATTAAAAAGTGTCAACATAGAAATGATTATAGAAATCTGAGGCAAAAGGGAGACAATGGCTCAAAAAAGGCACAACACTAGCAAGTCAGCATTCTTAACTGCTAAACAAATTACTACATAATCACTCTTTATGCTCTCAATAAGATGGGCAATAGCCACAACTCATTGAAGTATAACTCTGTGATTGGTATGGATAAAAATTATTAAAAGAAACGAGGGTGCAACTAGACAACACAGAATATATAGGACCACCAGGTTATATAACAGATTGGCAGATAGTATCTATTCAATTTTTTATCAGCATAGTTTTTTTTTTTCTCGAAAACGTAGGAGAGCTGCGCTTCATTATATTAAGAAGAAAAACAGGGTAAAGAACCCAAAGTACATCACACACACCTTTAGTTCAACAGATGCAATTGCGCCGATAACGAAAGAAAAGAAAAAATGACCTAGCTCCTACAACAGATCAACTAACAGCTTGGGCAGGGACAGTCAAGTAGGATAACCCACGAGCCTACAGAATCCTATTTCCGGTAACAGATGATGTGATGCATTACTTAAAAAAAAGAACAGTCTCAATTGCTGAAAAAAGGCAAGACATTTTAAACATGCAACACTTTTCACTGAGTTAATTAAGATTCCATCCTCATGCGTGCAGTGCACCAAACATACTCCAGCGATTCAATTCAGAAGACATAAATATTTATTTAACTAAAGGTTATCTCAAACTACATTCTCAGTTGTGTATTGAATAATGGTAGGCAGCCAGCCGTGAAAAAAATTGATGAACACACTAACAAGTTTGGTATTAATGAGAAAAAAAAAAGAAGTATTAGGTTCAGGCAAACCTTTAGCTGTTGCAAATGGTCAAATACTTCATTCACTGTGGTGTTCAGATCATTAGCTATCTTTGTCATGTCGAAGACAAAATTTCCATCCTTAGTATCTGACCTGGTATTTCAAAGAAAGGAGAATCAGAATCTCAGAAATGCAACAGGAAAAAAGGACGCAAAAGCAGTTAGTGTTTACTTCTTCAGAACTGATCTAACTAATACATCCTTGTCCGCAAGCAGCTGTGGTGACGTCTGCAATGATGTAACTGAATGAATCAGGAAAAATGGAATAAAAAGAAGCACATATGATAGCTTAAAAAAAAATAAGAAAGCATATGGTTATATTTCTGGTGATTGAATGACTCATGAAGGTGTCCCTTTTTTAATAGTGAAGAGTCGTTCTTTAATTACTACCATGGTCATCAGCTGAGCAAATAAGTAAGATTTCGGTTTATAGTGTACCAGCTATAACAAACTAACTGCATCCAGAATTCCAGACAATGGATTTGCTCTAGAAGATTAGATGTACCTTGTGAAAATGCAGTGTGCAAGTAACACTGAACTGAGGAAGTAAACGGAGATATTGCTGACCACCAATTTCTAGATGTGTTAGGACTGTCAAGAGCACCTGCAGGATGAAATTATCAAACTTGATATTGAGTTATTGACATCTGAAAACTAGATGAGCTATTCAGAATTTCATATTGGATGCCAGTGCAATGGAAATGACAGACTCTTTTAGGGGATCAGAGCTTCAAGTGCCTAAAAGATCAGAGGGAAAGAGTGCACAAGGCAATTGAATAATAGCCTTTGGTAGCACAGGAAACAGCTGTCATGGTGATCATGATTGTACTATAAGTTGACACCTCATCACCATGCAAAAGTGATTTGCAACCAAAAAGCTATGAGCTTACAGCCTATGCCTACAAGAGGCGAAGGGAGGGAAGGGCTGAGAGTGGGCCGGCACCCCCCAACATTCCTATGTCCCCTACACTTCACTTTTGATCTTTTAATTGGGAATTAGGTCTTTCTATTATTTTCTCCATCTCTTTTGATCTTTTTATTATTGCCTACCAAACATCTAGTTTATCCTCACAATATACCCTCTAATTAGCTAGTTAAATATAGTTATTACTTGGTTATTCTCTCGGAAATGATCTCCAATGGCATCAATATTATTTAGGATTAGACGATTAGTCTCATGTTACCTTCCTTATGTCCTTTGTTCTTGTTATTAGGTGATTATTTTTTAATTAGATCGATCATGCTGAATATATTGTCATTCATGATTATTGTCACTTTAAAAGACCCCTATGTCTAAATTCTGGCTCCGCCCCTGACGACTACAAAAAAATTGTAGCATGGAAATTTAAATCTTATAATAGAACATAGCAATACAACTGCCTGAAATTCAGCATGAACAAATGGAAAAAGAAATAGCAAAGAAGGCAGATATGAACCTCCTCTTTTATATCGAACTTGTGTGAAGTCGACTCTTTAACCAAGGAGCAAATGCACCCCACTGAATTGTCACATGAAAATACCTGGGAAAGAAATTTGCTCATAGCATATTCATCAACACCGTCACTGTAAAAAAGAAGAGTTGGCTGAAGTCATGTAAATTAGAGCAGATTGATCATGTAAATTACAAGATTCTTTTTAACATAGAAGATGATAGTTTCACCTGTGTGAAAGACTACGGCTCTTATAGAATGTTGTTGAATCAAGAAGCAGATGACAATATGACAAACGCCCGTCCCTCCCAGCACGGCCAGTTTCCTGGAAAGAGCACAGTAAGATGTCTAGAGAGGAGAATGGAAAAAGGGCATTCCGCATGAAGTACAGTACCTGTATGTATTCTTCTAAGCTTTCTGGTAAGCTATAGTGAATCACCTTTAAAAGAGGAAATGCTTGAATCAGTCCAAGTGATAAGGAGTATACTTTGCTCAAAGCTACAGGCTGTCACATATGAATTTTCTATGCTAGTCATACCCCTTCAACGTCACTCTTATCAAGACCCATTCCAAATGCCACTGTTGCAACAACCTTAGGTCACACAGAGGAAGGCAACAAGGTTAGATATCAACACCTGCAGAATGCATTTGATAAAATAGGCACTGATAAAGAACTGCAATTACCACTCTTATTTTGTTAGAGCAGAAAAGCTCCTGTACACGGCTCCTATTCTTCATAGGAAGTCCACTGTGGTAGCTCTAAAGAGAAGAAAAAAAAAAAAAAGCAAATGTAAAGAAACAATAAATGCAACAAATTTCAGTCAAAGTGAATACCAACCTTAGCAGTAATGTTGTTTTCACACAAGTGCTTTGAAACATAGTCAGCTTCTCCCTGTCAAGAAAAAAATTTGTCATAACTTTGCAACCTGTATCAGAAAGATTCAGGTACTGGACAAATGTGTGAACATCTTGAGGAAACAGAAAGGAGACCACCTGAAACTTGCAGTAGACAATTATACTCTTCATGTCAACAAAAGGCGAAGACTTCAACAGCAGCAATAGATCCTTCAGTCTGTGTTTTTAAAAAGGACTTCATCAACATGTGCCCACAGAAATCAGGTGACATGGCTTCTTACATAGGTAAGCCATATTAAACAATCCAGTCTTTTCATCAAAATGACCCACAGAAACTTAGAAGGATATAAAGCGGCCTACCTGTTATTGCTCGTGCTGATAGACAGCTGCAGATTGTCCCTTATTTGAGATGTTTTAATGAGGTTATCAGATGGTATTTCTAAGGCAGTCACTATCTCCTCCAAGGTTTGAGTTGTCGCAGTTGCAGTCATTGCAAGAATACATTGAACATTAAGTTTTCTTCGAAGTAGTGATGCACGGAGCCTTAGATATGAAGGTCTAAAATTATGAGACCTGCCCATTGTTCAATATCATGACATAAAAATTGTTGAACTAACAATCAGTAACAAGCTGAACAGAGCAAGAACACAATAAGCAAGAAGAGAGAAGAACGAAAATGCTCATAGGATGTGTCAAAGAAAAGAAGCAGATATAAAGTGGAAAAGAGAAAAACTCTGGTGCTAACTACAAAGAACAGCATGAAGTAAATCACCTGCAAGGACGTATCAACTCACCATTCAGAAATGCAATGAGCTTCATCGATAGCAACTAGAGATATTGGTAGCGCATCCCTAAATATTAGCAGAAATTCTTCATTCAAGAATCTTTCAGGGGAAACAAAAAGCACCTGATCATAAATGAAAAGGAATTAGGCATAGTTAAAAAGGTTAGTAGAAACGTTATCAACAGAAAGGATATATGAAGCAGAAGATCAAATTGGATATTTTGGGAAATCTGTCTATCTTAGATTCAATTCTGACTTCCATAATATTTTCATCAAAACATGCTATTGTGTTAAAATAGCATAGACAGCCAGGATTGCTCACTAGTTAGGGGGGGTATCAGGGGTGAGTTACTGTAACTAAAACTGGTGGAGGATGCTACATTAGTAGTCATTAAACCAGGAGTCAGACCAATGTACCTTTATTTCCCCTCCACGCAACCTTTGTAATGTCTCATGAAACTCGTCGCTTGTCTGAGAATTTGATAATGTAGAACAATGATCAAAATAAGGATGGCTAGGATTCCCATAAAAGAATATGTATGCATACCATTTACCTGACTGCTTGCAAGAAGGCCACCTGACAAAAATGCAGGTAGCTTCCTCAGTTGATCCACCATTAAGGAGAGCAGTGGGCTTACCACCAGTGTTAGTCCAGGCAAAATCATAGCAGGCACCTAGAATACAGCATTACCCTCACTTCAGAACTGACCTTAACAAACTCAGTATCTCAAAGTACTCATCAGTCATCACAGGTCCCACCTGATAGCATAGTGACTTGCCCGCACCAGTAGGGAGCACAAGCATAGTTGACTCTCCTGCAATAACCTTCTGGATTGCCTCAAGCTGCCCCTCGCGGAAGGAGTTGTACCCATAAACAACTCTGAGCAAGCTCTCAAGATTCTGCTCAGATGAGTCCTCTTTCACTGCTTCGACGGCCTCGAGGACACCATCGTGACCTACTGCCCCCTTCTTCTCCCGCTCTATCAGAGCTTCAGCCACAATATCCCCTTCCTCGTTCCCGCAGCCTTGAGGTTTCGCGCCGCCATGTCGCTGCCGCCGCCAGGAGCGGTATTTCGTCGGGCGCCTGGCCTGCGCGTTCCGGAACGTCCTCCTCCGGCCGTAGCCATTGATATTGAGCCGCACGAAGTTTCCTTCGGCGCCCCCTCTCGGCCGCTTCGGTTGCTCCGCCTCCGCCGCAGCGGGGGGCACCTCCGACACCGAGTTGGGATGCACCCGCTTGGGCCTGGTCTGCGGCGGGGCGTCCTGCGCAGGGCTCTGCGCTGCCGCTGCGGTAGTTATCTCGGTGGGCGCCGGAGTGGGCGCGGGGGCCGGGGCGCTGAAGGCGACGGCTGGATCGAAGGAGGGGTTGCGCGACTGGACGAGACGGCGGAAGGAGGAGGAAGAGACGGTGCTGCTGGCGGCGACGAGCGCGGGAGCAGCGGCGATGCGCGAGACGAGACCGTGCGGGTCGGAGAGCGCGGCGGAGCAGAGGGGAGTCGGCGGCGAAGCGGCAGCGGTGCAGGCGGATGCTGTAGGCTTGGGTTTCGCCTTGGACTTGGGGGGTTTGGGCTTGGGTTTCACGGTGGCGGTGTGCTTCGGGTCGGGACGGGGTTCGGGCGGCCGCGGCTGCGGGGGCGGGGGCGAGCGGCCGCGGGGCGGGGAGGCTGAGACGTCGGAGATCAGGGACCCCTCGGAGTCGGAGTCCCCGGCGAGGAGTTGGGAGTACATCGGCGTGGCGCCTGGCGCGGTGGGGAGCTGCTGGGGGCGGTACTCGTCGCCGTAGTCGTGGACAGAACCGGAGCGGGGAGTAGCGAGGTATTTGGGGGGAGAATTGCTAGGCTTCCCGCCAAGGCAGTGGGGATTGGATCGGGATCTCGATCTACCCGGCCTGCGAATCGAGCGGCTGGCCCAGCCCATCTCCTTTCCAGCTTTTCTTGCCATCTACGCTATGGAGCGTGCCGATCAAACCTTCTCAACTTTAACTAGATTTATAAAAAATATGTACAATATTTTTATTTTCAAATAAATTTATTGAAAAACTAGATTTAAAGATCTTTTCAATGATACTAGTTGTGTACGTTCGATATAAATACTTTTTAATATAAAATTAGTCAAAGTTGAAAAAAATTAACTTCTCAGGAAGCGAGAATGACATCTATTTTGAGACGGAGGAGTAGAACGGTTTGTTGCCGGGAACGTACGTATTCATTTTTTTTTTTTCATTGCAGTTGAGTATATTGGCCTTTGAAAGGGCGACTTAACTATCATCTGCTAAAGATAACTATGATTTGTGACGACTGGAGTAATTGCTATTGTCAATTTGTGGAAATGCTTTTTTTTGGAAAAATGTGAAACTAATAACCATAATTTGTGACGAATGCAGTAGTTTCTGTTGTGAATTTCAGGAAATGCTATGTGTTTTTTAGGAGAAAAATGTGAAACTATGTAACTCTTATTGGCTACTTGATCAAGAAGAGATTACATATAAATATACTTAGATACATGCATTTCTAGCGACTACGAAGAGGAGTGCATGCTAAAAAATCAATAAATGAGCGGTAATGTGAAAGAAAAACAAATGGAGAATGCGGTTTAATAAAAAAAGAAAAACACTTCGGCCGAGCGGCGACGTCCAAGTCCAGTGCGTGTGGCCCACACACCCACACGACCGTTGGGCGCGCCGGTCCGGCCCACCTTTAAAAGCCCTGCATCTGTCAACCACCGTGCGCACACATCCATACCAGAGAGCCCGTCGATCCGTTCGAAAACGCTCCGAAAAGCGAAAGGTCCCCCCATACCCACGCCACACCGTGCTGCTCAGCCGCCGCCGCCGCCGCACTAGCCGTTGCTTCTCCCCTTCCCTTCCCGTTCCCATTCCCAGGGAGTTGTCCTCGCCGGCGGATCCGGAGCGCAGCCGCAAGAGAAGTGAGGAGAAGGAGAGAGGATACCAGAATGGCGTCGCGGACGGCGTCCAAGGATATCATCACGCTGCGAGGCTCCGCCGCCATCGTCAGCGAGTTCTTCGGTACGCGCGCGCCGCCCTCCCCCTCGCCCCTCTCCTCATTTAGTTGCTTGCGCCCATCGGGTGCTTGACGAAATGCTTCGGTTCGCATCGCAGGGTACGCGGCGAATAGGTACGTAAAGTTACAGTCTACAGTTTCCGGCAGGCGGCGGCGGCGGCGGCGGTGCCAATCCATTAGATCGGTGAGGAAGGTTCGGGATTTTGTATTGACTGATTGATCCGGCTCCGTTTGGTTTTTGGTGGGTGGACTTGCAGCATCCTGTACAACCGCGCGGTGTACCCGGAGGACAGCTTCACCAAGGTGAAGAAGTACGGGCTCACCATGCTCCTGACGCAGGACGAGGGGGTGAAGAACTTCATCGCCAGCCTCACCTCCCAGCTCTCAGGTCGGTTTTCTCCCACCCACCTGAGATCGATGTCTCTCTGCCTCCTGAGGTCTTTCGGTCATTGGCTTTTGTGTCTCTGAACTGAAACTGAATGTTGCAGAGTGGCTGGAGGCCGGGAAGCTGCAGCGGATCGTGCTGGTCATCATGAGCAAGGCAACCAGCGAGGTGCTCGAGCGCTGGAACTTCAACATCGTCACCGACGCCGAGGTCGTCGAGAAGGGGTGCGCCACAGCTAACCAATCCGTAGTAAAAAAAAACCGGTGCTCCCTTGTGTCAGTCGTGGCTTGATTGCGTCGTCTTCTGATGTTCGTCAGGGCCATCAAGGAGAAGAGCGACAAGGAGATCATGAGGGAGATCCAGGCCATCATGCGCCAGATCGCCTCTTGCATCACTTACCTCCCCTGCCTCGACGAGCCGTGTAAGGACAGCAACCGGCGTCTAATCGCCTAATTGATCTTCCTCTCCTGTATTTCGCCTTAACTCTGCAACGGTTGCTGACTCTCGTCTCCTGTCCTCCCCGCGTCGGACTGGATCAGGCGTGTTCGACGTGCTGGCCTACACGGACACCGACGTCGACGCTCCGGGCACCTGGGTCGAGAGCGACGCCAAGCTCATAGACAATCCGCAGATGGTTAAGCTGCACTCGTTCGACACGAAGGTATGTCCGCGCAGCAGACCGATCTGGTTCTCGATTCGATTGCTAATTCACAGTTCCTGTTCTGGAGTGGCAGATTCACAAGGTGGATACGCTGGTGTCGTACAAGAAGGACGAGTGGGACGAGGAGTAGAACCAAGTAGCCTGCTATTGCCTATCGCTAGAGCTTGGCGTGAAGGAAGGCACTGTGAATCGTTCATTCACGTCTAGCGCGTACTGGACTAGGAGTATATACTGCTACTGCTACTTTGGGGAGAAAGTCTGCACCTGAGATGCTCTTACCATTTAGCCATTCTTGTGTGTTCCCCTGAAATCTCTGTACCCGGGAAGCTATGTAATTTTGGGACTAAAATGCATTTGCGATCTTTCAGATGCTGCTTTTACTTTTATGTAACATGTAGCGTGCGATGCAACAATCTTGCCCGTTTGGAGTTTGGACATGTGTGCTGGTGCCTGGTTCAGCATTCAGCAAGGAATCTAGATTTTAGCTTCTTTTCATGCATAGAACAATATTTCCTCATAACAAATCAGATTCAGCCAAAATCACCGTTTCTTTTCAAATAAGTATTCGGCTACATTTACATTCTAGATGCTTGAATTGCACATTTACATTCTAGTTAGTTACCGGTGTCATGAAACTATTCGGCTACATTTGCTTCACTCAGATTGCAGAGGATCATGCAGCTACATTTACATATATACCAGAGAAAAAAGGATGCCTGACTTAGATTGCACTGAGGGGGGTGTCTGGCATGGCTCCTCTAGAGAGGCTCTGTTCTTTTTTTCTGAAAAAACAGCCGCTCCCAAAACATTTGGCAGGCCTGCTCCGGAGGATGAAGAGTGGAGCTGGATAGGGCTATAGGAGCCCTGTGGAACCAGGCCTAATTGACAGCGATAGCAGTATCCAGTGCCTCCAGATGTTGCAAAATCAGTCACCAAGGGACCGCAGCCCCTGATACAACACACCAGGTCGTAGATCATCAAGGCTATCAACGTTTCTATAGCTTCCATGCTCCCTGAGAAATGTCCAACCACGCCGTGAGAGGAAATCTCGAAAGTCCTCTTCAGTGTAAAATGTCTTCTCTTCTGGCGTCTGCATGCGGTTTGCATCACAGAGTTTGATTGTCAAGCCTGAAAAATGAATAACCCCAAACTTCAGTAGTTAAATGAAAAGCCTCAAGTGATAAAGCACTATGGGTTGTCTCCGGGTCTGGCCAAACAAAAGTTGGAGAAAGTACTGTCAATAACATTGTACTTTTGTAACCTCGTGTACTAATCCCATGCACACAAGTTTTGAGGAGTCTATGTTGTATTATCCATGCGGGAAAGGAATTTGAAAAAAAAACAAAAAATTACCATGTAGTATGTAGTGATTCATAAAGTAAAGAATTTCATTCTATGGCTAAGAAGAGAGTTTACAAGTACCATCATCAAGATTAAGTGTGTATGTTCCAACTGGCATGTCCCTGTCCAAGGCTCGAACAACCTCATCTTCGTCTTCAAGCCAGAAAGCACGCCTTGTTCTTAGTCCAAATGCTGATTTGATGGCTTCCTTAATTGCTTCAGGAGTACCATCAATTCCAATCCTTTTAGTGTAATCACCCCACTTCACTAAAATAACTCTCCCACCAAAATTGCCATGATTATCTCCACCTGTATGTATTTATGCAGAATTCCAATAGAAACAACAAATTAAATCAAACAATACCTTGCACTGAACTAATAAATTTTACAAATTGCTGCTGGAATTCAGTTTACGGCCCGTTTGGTTCTCTGGAACTGGAATCTCTTTCTAGTATCCTGGTGCATACTGCAGACTAGCTCAACAGTGCTATGTCAAGCTTGGTGATGGTGTCACGATTACTAATAATAATGATGATTTGCTCAGCAGCATGCAGATTCGTATGGAAGTGAGGCAAAGTGCCGTGATGTTCGTAGATAAGTGGAATCTCATTTCTATTTTTCATTCTAGGAATCTTATACAGCTCTAGGCGGGCTTTACTAGAATTGTATTTTAGTTCTAAACAGACTCAAACAGGCTATGATTCTGATTCTGGCCATTTCTTGACATCCAAACGGGGCCTTAGTATAATTTACATAAAAGCTATCCAATGTTAAACACTTTGAAGGCTATAGAATGTTAAAATACGAATTAGATTGTATCTCTCTAAGGTAGTTGATCACCTCAGATGTAGAAGTTTGAATGGGAGCAGTTAGTCTACAGAAAGTTAGATGTCCCTGCCACCTGCCAAGAACTATACCAATGAAGATCATAGGTAAAACTAAGTAAGATCTGAACTAAGGTTTGATCAAACTTGAGGAGCTTCAAAACCTTTTGTTTCCATACGGTTTAACAAAACAGGGAGCTAAACTCATACAGCACACAGTGAGATAGCAACAATTCAAATTACACCGGTTTATCAGCAGCAAGAAGTTAGAGGCCACTCATTCAGAGGTATAAATTTAACTTGTGACATGTGCATATTAGTACCATTAGTAGAGGCGTCTCTCCAATTCCATTGGTTCACACCATTGATTACAGCTGCATCAGCAGCCGTCAAGGGAAGCTGATGCCTGTCATCCTCCAAACGATCATCGATACTCAGTATCGATCTACCATTTGCTAGAAATCATGAAAGGGTATGTCAACAACAAATTTGCATAGTCACTACAAGAATTAAATTAAGAAATAGGGCGCAGTTGTTACACATGTAGCAGCTCAATACCTTCCACAGGACCAAAGGGAATGTTAGCATCCTCAAAACCTAGATTGAACACAGAGAATATTAGTCCATGAGTTAACAAAAAAAAATACTGCAACAAAAAATCAAATAAAGCACATAGTCCAAATACTCAGCCACAAAGCGTAATAAAGAACTATTATTAATGGAGCAGGTAACTAAGACCAAAGTATGAAACCACACAGCATATAACTCCTAAAGCTATCAGATACATGGACACCCTACGTCCCTACAGTCACCACACACACACACACACAGAAAATAATTGAAACTCAGAAACGAAATCAACTGCATATTGCAGACAGGTCATAATTTCTCAAATTGCTCGATAAGCTTGGACAGGTTTAACAGGCCTTACAATTTAGACACATCTAAATACCAATGGTCCGCCATAGCGTACACCCAAAAATCGTTATCAAAATAGTTTATTTGTATCCAAAACCCAAAGCTTTGCATTTTCAAAATCTCGGATGTGCAATTCAAGACACGCCTAGTAATCATTTAATCTAGCAAAACATGATAATAATCTCTATAATAACAGAGGCCAACCGTTATCAGTGGTGAACTGCAGGAAGGGATCAATCTTTGAATTGGATGTGGTGGGGCTCTTCCCGGCACCACTGCCACCGCAGCCGCCACTGCCGCTTCCCGTCGCCTTCCCGCGGCGCTTGAGCAGGTCGTCGATCTCCTTGTAGTACGCCATCTTGGCATTGCCGTTCCCTCCAGCGCCGGAGCCGCCGCCGCCGCCGCTGTTCCGAGAGTGGCTGCGCGCCTTCTTGAACTCCTTGAGCAGGTTGCGCCACTTGTCGATGCACATGGTCGGGGAGCGGTCGAACCCTTGGTACCGCATCCGGGCGGAGATGGCTTCCCAGAGGTGCTTGTTGGACTTGGAGGTGTTGAAGTGGGCGTCCATCTCCCGGCGCAGCGCGATGAGGCAGAGGGTCTCCTCGCGGACCCAGGTCTCCGCGCGCCTCTTCGGCGCCGACCCCGCCGCTGCCGCCGCGCGGGAGGAGGAGTCGTGGCCGCCGTCCTCGCCGCTGCTCTCCGGGAGGAGCAGCGGCGGTGTGGGCGCCGACGGCTGCCCTGAGAGGAGCATGGCCGCGCCGGCGCGGGGGGGCAGGCTGATGCCTGGGGTTTCGGGGTGGCAGTGTGCTGTGACCTGTGCGAGAGGGGGAGGCGAACTGTGGTGTAGGTACTGTGGCGTGCTGTGTTGGTAAGGTGGACTGGGAAGCGGCGATGGGGGGGGGGGAAGGAGGGTCGGGGACGACGGGGCCCTGCTGACCCGAGCTACATACGGGTAGGGCAGCCCGGCCCAGGTGCGCGTTATGTTTTGGTCTGGGGCCTGAGGAGCCCAGTGCCGTAATTTCCAACGACGACGAGCAGCTGGGCGATACGGGTACGTTGTTGGGCCAGAGTGGGCTGAATTGAGACGGGCCGTCAATGTGGTAAGCTGGAAGCAGCAGGGATGGTGGACAGGCTGCGGCGCCGGAGACACCCACCGGTCACCGTTGCGCACCGCGGCCGTCACGGCGTCACCGCGTCAGCGTCTCGGCGTCGCTCATCCATCGAACCACCACCCACGCACGTCCTACTCCTACGACTACGACCGAAGCTTACCTTTCGTGCCGGCCAAGCCAATCGGCTAGGAACCTCCCTGCCCCCTGCTGCCGAAGCGTTTGTTCCGTGCCGGCCAAGCCGCTGCGCGCCCTGCTCCTGCCGTGCCGCGGACACGCAGCGCGTCCGGCGTGCGTCAGCGCTGACAGAGGCCACTCTTCTCTTCTTGTGCCGAAAGCAGGGGTCTTCGCCTTCGCCGCGAAGGCGCATCACCGCGGGCGGGGCGGGACGGGGACAGAGAAGCGCGAGGGGATTCTCAGCGTGGAAAAGTGCCTTTAGCGCCTGCAGTTACCGCGCTTTTTCCCTTCTTGGGGACAAACCGGTGCCACCGAACCCGAAATCCAAGATCTCGCCGTCTGCCTCTTCTTCTCCTCCAAGGACAAAGTCCACGTCGCACGGCAACTAACTACTACTAGGCAGCGCGAATATCACGAGAGAATGAAACAAACACGCTACTACGTCTTTACGTCTAATTGTGCTCAGAAAGTCTCCTGGTGTTGCTCATCGCTGATGTCTTTGGCCTTCAAACTGCTGGTCGAGATAGCCAGATCGGGTAATTAGAGCTGGCTTAGCTATATCTGCGAGATTTCTTGTATCTTCCCCCTAGAAAAAACTGATTTCTTGTATCTTCGAGATCCAATAGAGGGACCCAAGAGATAGCATCTGTTCAATCAAAGAGACATAAAAGGGAGAGAATATTGTATTATTTTCAAATCACTTGCACTATATATATAATAATATTTCGTCTGATTTGTTTACGCATTAGCCCCCCCATAACAAGTTTACTTACGATACGATTTCCATCAACCAAACAGCTAAACGACACGGAGAGCTTGGTCACACCGTGAAAGGCAAGGGGCAGGAGCCTGTTCACCACGCGCCCCGTGCACCGCGCCGTTTCCCGCGGCCCGTGCCCCGTGGGCGGCGCAGCAGACCTATCCTTGTCAGAGCGCGATCCTCAGCGTCACGTCCCTCGTCACGGCGCCTCCACGTGTGGCCGGCGGTGAACACGTGTAGAGAAGCAGCGCCCAACAGCCTCTCCTCACCCTCACGGCTCCCCGCTCTATCCATCCATATCCGTGCGTCCATCCTACGGGCACTGTCGCTCCGCTGGCGTTTGGAAAGGGCATCGTGGCGTCGGGGGTGGCCCGCGTGTCAGTGTTCTCGATTCGTGTCAGCGTGTCGGTCCCACGCGTCAGGGCGCGGGGACCAGGCGGTACGAAAGTGTGAACCGGGAGATGCGGGTATTGCGGATGGAGGGAAGGAACGGGCGGCAAATGGATGGCATCTTTGCAGATGACCCCCCGGCTTTGATTGGAAACATGTGTTTGTGTGAAGAGGTGGTAGGTCGATAATGCCGAGGCTTGAAGCGGAAGATGTGCCCATTGCTATAATAAATAACTTTGTTCTTAAAAAAAGTACTAAATAAATAGTATTTACCATTCATCCATAATTTTTACAGCAGCATCTCGGTCATAATCCTAATCTTTTAATTTCTCCGCAATATAAACCTTCTAATATTCTTCTTGTCCTTTGGCGCATCCAAACCGTGTTCAGAATCCCAGCATTTTAAATTCTATGTATCCTTTAACGTCGCCGCCGCAAGCCAAACATTCTAATTCTTCTGGTCCTTTGATGCCTATATACCGTTATATACTTCCTCCGTATCAAAATTAGATGACATTTAGGATGACACGGTCTCCAAAGCATGACTTTGACTTCATATTCCTATAAAAATACTTATTGAAAAGTGATATAGGCATACTTTTATGAAAGTATATATTCGAAGACAAATCTATTTATATACTTTTCATATTTCTAAACTCAATAATTTAAAAGTTATTTATGATTTATATTTCCAATGTTTGATCAAGACCTTTTTCACAATATTATTTTTTTCGATACGGAGGGAGTATGTTTTATGGCTCTTTCCGATTTCCTTTCAACGGCACTGCGTTCATAAGCCCAGTAGTTTTAATGCTATGTATGTATCCTTTAGCATTGTCGTCTTGGCTATTATAGATATTTATAGCTTTTCTTCGCTGTCATGAATCTATTATAAATATGCTAGTGATGCCACGAAGCAACCCTACCTTTTTCGTCCTCTTGTTCTTCCTCTAGCACTATCAATCTAGCCTTTCCACCCTTCTCCCCCCAGCATTGCCAACTTTATCGAGACCGCTGGTAGTAACCTTAGCCTTTCCCACTTCCTCATATCCTCTTCTGTTAATCGATGATTTTTGGAGACGTGTATTTTTCTAGAGTCACACTAACATTAACGGAGACGACCACTAGATGTGTCCGTCTCTATTAATATTTTTATTGTTTTATAAAATCATTTCTATATTAATGTGCATTGAACGTCTCCATGGACGGCTCATTGCCCACGGCCACGGGCTCATGTCCATCGCCACGTAAACAATATATAAAAAGTAGTTTAGTTATTTGTACGCAATAGACCATTATATCTATCTACCTATATCTAAAATTATCTATATCTCTCTATCTATAATATATCTATATACCTAAAATTAACAAAATAATTTTTCTCTACCATTTTATTCTATTCCGTCCGTCTCTCGCCAACTTTATGAACATGGAATTTTATGTTGCTTTGTCTACTACCTAATTTTCTTTACATGACATATGCACTGACTTAGACATGAATTAGGAATCTTATCAAATAGATTTCTTTCAATCCTAACTAAGATAAACGGTGATTGCAATCCAAATAGAAGTTTGCTAGTTTCGGTTCTATTTCTTTTCTTTTTGTCCTTCGTCCAGTTTTTTTCTCAAATTACCGCTCATGTCCTGCCAGCTTAGCAGTTTAGAAAAAAAAAACGTAGGGGCTAAAAGCCTTTAGCAAGTAATCCTTTTTGGTCTTCCCCTGCTTTCCGTTAACTTCTCCCTTCCTATTCTTCTTCGTAGTCCAGCCCCAAGGGAGGGGTTTAAGGGGAGAGCACAGCAATAGCAGAGTGATTGATGCTCCCACCCAAGCAATGGTTGTTTTCATTCCCTCTTGATCTCTTTCAATAGAGTCCATTTCTCTTAAATATGGGCATGCCAAGGATGTGCAGCTGATTTTCATGATATGTAATATTCTATGGTCGCTTTTCATGATCATTTGATGTTTTTCTCAGTGGTAACAAACATGCATATTTGCTAGTAATAAATAATAAATAAAATAGCATTTACCATTTCTCCATAAATTTTATGGCCCCTTACACGTCACCATCTTATCATGACCGTTTTAGATGCTTTATGGCTTTTTCATACGGTTTTCTTTAAACGGATACCGTGTCCATAATCTAAACCTTTCTTATTCTCCATATCCTTTAGCGTGTGCAGCTTATCATCGCTGTTATAGACGTTTTATGGCTTTTCTCTGTTTTTTTTTGTCTTTATTCATTGAACCCCTTATAAATACGCCACCACAATAGTAGCCCTATAGCCTCTTCACCCCTTCTTCTTCTTCGTCTCACACCTTCAATCTAGCCTTTCCATCTTCCTTTCGCTTGCATCTCCAACTTATGGAGACTGTGCAATGGTAGTAACCTTAGCCTTTCCAACTTCCACGCATCTTCTTGTAGCACCGCCGACTCGAAGAGGGGACTTAGATGATTGTGCATCACTTACAGTATGAACTCTAGCCTTCTTGATTTCCTTCCTCTAACACCGATGGGTTATTGAAGATTGCTTTTATTATGTTGACATATTGCTATTGTTTTTATTATGGATGGTGGCGCAATAATCAGTGTATTCACTAGCTTAATGGTATGTCTTAGCCAAAGGAGAATCAGATCTAGACAAAACAAAGAAAACAGAATGTTTAGTCTCATATATAAAGGTACGCTCTCATCTAGTTCATTTTTTTTACAAATGCTTGTTTTTTTTCAAGTTCTTTCAAACGATTGTAAAATTTTGGGAAGACAAAATGGAGTTTTCTTGGAAGGAAAAAAACATGTCTCTTGCACAAAATGTTCACTCTCACCGCTTGATATTCCACCTCATCTCACACACATATGATATCTTTGTTATTAATCTTTTGAGGAAAATGCACCCCCGGTCCCTCAACTTGGCTCAACGTATCATATAGGTCTCTGAACTTTCAAAGTGATATCTATGGGTCCCTAAAATTGTCAAAAGGTGTCATTTAGGTCCCAAACTTTCAAAGTGATCACCGCAAGTCCCTAAACTTGACACAGGGTGTCATCCAGGTCCCAAACACTGTAGATAATTCCAGCACCGAATTTTAAAAAAAGAAAATCTAATTTCGGGTACTGTAACTACAATCTGTAAAATATTCCAAAAATTGTATTTTTTTCATACGATCTCCGATGAAGATGGGTTTTATATAAAAATTGTAGCTTGCGATGGGATCTACAAGTTTTTCAGTTTTGAGTTTTTTAATTTGAGGTGGTTAAGACACGCAAAAAATTAAACAAAATTTTTCAGCAGTATATTAATCGCGTACAATTGCATGTCGCCTTGGAAAAATCATATATTTCTCATATACTATCAAATTGAGATACTTTCTATACAAAAGTTGTAGCGTTCGACGTGATCTACAACTTTCTAGTTTTAACTTTTTTAATTTGAGGATCGTTCAAGAGACCGGGGGTACTTTGTTATTAATCTTTTATAGGCGATATTTTCTTTGGGAGGGAGCGAATAAGGGCCTTTTTGGTTGACATCCAAAATTTGCTATAGGCATAGATTTGACAAGCTAAAAGTTGAGAAAAAAAACATGCCATGGATTTAGTAAGCTAAATGTGAGACTTTGACAAATTTTAGTAGCAAACTAAATATTAGTCAAAACCATGACTTGTCATATTAAATTCTTGGTATGGAAAATTTTGGAAGTGACCTCAACCTTTATGTGTTAAAATTAATTTCCTTTTGGACCCACAACTCTTCCGTGGAATCTAGAATGGCATGAATATAGAATTGTATTTTAAGTGTGGAAATCTAATGCACGCTCTTTGATCGCCTTCCAAGTATGCAGATATGCAAAACCAGGCCTAGAGAGTTTCCAAATTGCAAAAACCGCGCAGCAGTCCCAATCCCAATCCAGCCCTCGCCTCGCGCGGTCCGCCTCCTCGGTCCTCACCGTTACCGCAACGGCAGCGCCAATCCGCGCGCGACGGGGCATCATCTTCTCTCGAGGAAATCCCCAGTCCGGACGGGAGGAAACCTCCCCCACCAGAGCGCAAAGAAAAGGCGAGTAGAAAAACCAGATCGCGTTTGCCTTGCCTAGCCAGCCGCTGCCCGCTGCCCGCTGCCCGCTGCCTTGCCCCGGCCCCCACCAGAGCAGACAGAGGCCGCCACACCCTCCCGTCCCTTCCCCACCCCTCCTTCTCCTCCGCTCCCCTCGCGCGGCGCGGAAGAAGGCCAAGGGGGACGGCAGGAAGGAAGGAAGAGGAGGCTTCGAGATTTTTGCGGAACCCCCACGCCACCCCTCTCCACACCACCACCACCTCCTCCTCATAGCCAGCTTCAGCCTCCCGCGTAGGGTTTCCGCGCGCCACCGTCTCCACTCCAATCCCAGCACCACCACCACCTCCCGTCCTACCGCCGCCGCATTTGGAGCTCTGCATCTGCCTACAGCGCCCGGTTCGCCAATCGCCACAGACTCCTCCCGTTGTTCCGGTTTGGGGATTTCGATTTCACTTACCCGCTGTTGCTGGTTCTATCGGGGATCTGGGAGGAGTGTTTGTTTTGGTGCTGACTGTTTCTGGCGATTCGGGCGTGATTATCTAGGTTGATTGGAGTTGGTGATGTCGGGTGATTAGATTTGGGGGTGGATTGGTAGAGGGGATTCGGATTAGTTTTTGTTGGCTACCTAGCTTCTCTGCTATTGCTATTGGATTGGATTGGGATCCATGATCGAGACTGCTCCGTGAAGTTTTTGGTCCTAGGGATTGTGTTTTTTTTATCGGCCCGGACCAGGAATAGAGGGTTTGCTTGAGGAGATTTGGGGCCGCGTGTTCTATCATTATCATCTGTAGATAAAATCAAAAAAGAAAAAAAGAAAAAGAAAAAAAAGAGAGAGAGAAAAAAAGGAGGGAGAGCGAGAGATAGAGGTAGTGGAAGGGAGGGTGGAGGCTATGGCGCTGAATTGCTCATCACGCTCGCTCCTGGTGACCGATGATTGTGCCAGCATGATGCTTGGTTGTGGGTGCCGGTCGGAGGAGGCCTCCCCTCTGTCATCCTGCGGGGTGAACTCGCTGTGGTGGGATGAGACGGAGATGGAGCTGGAGCTAGAGCTGGAAGAGGAGGTGGAGGAGTTGGATCCTGTGGATCGCTTACCCACTGATCCCTTTGGGATGAACCTGGAGACTACGTTCACAGCTGCGATTGCCAGTTGCATCGAAGACCTCACAGTCATGTCTGGTGCTGGGCATTTGGGAAGCGGTGATAATGATGATTTCTATGCAGACCTGAGTTATTACCTGAATCAGGCTTTTGTGCTCACACCGGAGCCATGGAGTGGTGCTTATACCGGTGTTTTTGAGGGTTCTTTTGTGTATGGAGGCCTCTCTGGTGCTGGAGGCACGGAACAGTTTTCACGAAGGCAACTGAGCACGTCTTGCTCAGAGCCTATTGGGGTCACGGATGACCCATCTAGCTCTTGTGTCACAGCTTTGCCATGCTGTGATATGGTCGATGTCCCTCCTGTCCAGGAGGGAAATGATGCACATGAAGCAATGGTGTTTGTTCTAAGCTATCTCGGCTTACGTGACATCCTGTCTGTTGAGATGGTGTGCAAGTCATTGCGTTCAGCTGTCCGGAACGAACCCTTTTTATGGAAGTGCATCCATATTGACTCGCACTTGGGAAAGAAGGTGTCCGATGCTGATCTTCTCTGCCTAACACAGAAGTCCCCCGGTTCGTTACAATGCCTGAGTCTTATGGGCTGTCTAAACATCACAGATCAGGGACTGAAAGCTGTTTTAGAGAGTAACCTACAGTTAACAAAGGTTAGTATGGTGTGACCCAAAGGAATTTCTTTTACTCATGATATATCTCCATAGAAATCTACTTTATATCTTATTATTCTTGGCAATCCAATGTTATAATGTTATATTGCTACACCATCTTATATGATTGTTATTGTCTTAAAAGATTCTACATTGTTGCTGAATTGCATCATGCTTCTGATAGCTCTAGATACATTTTTAGTACTTACAGCTCCGAGCATCCAACTAATGTTATTTGGTGCTTATATACGTTTATGGAACATGGCTGCTACCTTGACTACTCTCTGTTTGGATCAATGAGATGAACTGAAAGCTTAGATTTTACATATTTTTTCATTTAGCTCATTTCATTCATTGGTTTATATATTATTTTCCAGGTCACAAACTTGAATGTTCAATGCAAACTAGTTAGATAGGACTACTTACATGCACTTGATAATATTGCATGTTTTTGTAGCAGAATACAAAAAAGGGTCAGTTATTTTTTCTGCAAAAGCTTAGGATTTTTTTTTCACATAAATTTTTATTTGCCTTATGCCTTATGATATTTCAGTTTTGTTGCAATAGTGAAAACTTGTGGTACCAGTTTTGGCAATCCACGGTTCTCCAATTATTACTTAACTTCCTTACTTTTTGATACAGTTGGGCATTTTTGGTGCTTTCCGGATTACTCATCAAGGTCTTGTTGAGAATCTGAAGTCATTTAATATGGAAGCAAATATTGGTATCAAGAAACTACGAGTTACAAATCGTGTCACTGCATCAGAAGCACAATATGTAGAGTTGTTATCCTTGATGAAAATAGACAAGGAGCTGAGATTACACAAACAGGAGCCTCGGATCTTTCATGCTGATCGTCTTTTACCAGATCTTCATGGTGGATATGTTCCTGATTCGTTCATACCAGATCTTCATGATGAATATGCTCTTGATATTGAGAAGTGCCCTCTTTGTCCAAACTACAAGCTTGTTTATGATTGTCCATCAAAGGAATGCAAGACCAGCGGATCTAGTACTTGCAGAGGGTGTGTTGTTTGCATCTCGAGATGTTTGCGATGTGGGAGATGTATAGACAGTGAGTTCCAAGAGACATTTCTTCTGGAGAACCTCTGCCGTGACTGTGTCAAGTATGAAGATTCGCCCCCCACAGAAAAATAGATGTTTGAATCTGTTATATCTATTGGATGGATACAGTTTTGACATAGGCATTTGTTATGTTGATTGATGCTCTCATCCATCAGTCATCTTGACTGAGTAGTTATAACAAGGAAAAGAAAAAAAAAATACCAGTTTGCTATCGGTGTAGGTGCAGCAGCTGATATATTGTTTTTGCTTGCAAGAAAAAGACAAAAAAAAACAGTATAACCGAGGAAACCGGACGGTGAAAGTATGGTTTCCCTATCAAGGTGTCAGCAGTGAATAGCGACAACTGACAGTTGTGGTAGGTGATGTGATATCTATAATAATATTCTTTCTTTTGGTCCTTGCAGCAATTTTGTACTATCTCAGTTAGTAGTACTAATACATGAAAGTAGAATACTGTTCACCAAATCGGGCCTCAGTTCTTTGCTGAGTCTTTTGCCTGTGCTGTTGTTTCAGGGATGTTTCCTTTTGGAATAGTGGAGTGCTCTGCCCAAGAGTGTTGAAGTACAACAGTATAATTTGTTTCCCCAGCCGGAGCATGTCATTGGTTTCATTGCGCCCCCCACCCACCCTAAGAAAAAGATGTATCTATCCAATGTTCTGTGTGGCTGCGTGCTATGTTACCTGACAATCGACAAATTTGACAAATGTAATAGTTACTGTCTGGGTTGTGGAAACTTTGTACCACCTAATTTATTAGAATAAATAAAGGCAAACATCTAACTTAGCTAGATTCTTTCGCGCCTGCAGATGCTCGAGTGCCTGTTTTGACCAGATGCAGTTCCAGTTTTTTCTTCTTTTTTCTTGTGGCTATATCTGTTATCCCGTTCTGGGAAGTCTGGGAACTGTGTCCGTCTTTTTGGTGCTGCGGTCATGTTTTCATGCTACTGAGTGCCCCCTACCTCCTGGACTCCTGGAACAGTGTCTGGTCCCGTTCTTCTTGGCAGAAAAGACGCATGGTCGCTTAAACAACGCAATATCCGCAGACAGCGGGACATCTGGAATGGGTGCCTTTCTAGTCATGGATTGTGGATCAGCGGCGAGAGCACTGCTATTCTATCTAATTATAGAGACACCAGAAATCTGCTGAACCAACAAAACTTCTGGACTCCTGAGCGTTCGCAACCACATGGCTTAAGATCCGCAAAAATGACCGGAGAGCACTGCTGCGTGCTGTTCTAATTATAGACATACTTTCTTTAAAAAAATGGAGACCTGCTGAGCCAAACTCAACATCAAGGAATGACCGAACCGAGGGTAGCGGCATGCTGCGCTATAATCAGGAAGCCCTTACCGAGCACATGGTTTACCGGCCTTGGTTTGGAGTTTGAACAGGTCCGCGGTCCGCCTCCTGCATATTACGAAAATGGCCACATGAGGCGTGGATGTTTTGCAGACAGGCTTGCTTGTCCCCCAGGCAAGGCGAGACAAGGATTCCTGAATCCCCAGAGCTCAGAAGTCGCAAGCAACAGGCAGGTGGATGGATAAGAGGAGCAGTCCGTTTTGCCGTTTTGGACATCCAGGACAGAGGGAATGTGAGCATATCCAGGAAGCAGGCAATCGCTGTCTGATTCGGTCACTTCTCCTTCGCGTACAAGGGAAAGCAAAGGCTAACCCAAAAGGCATTGCAAGTTACAAGGGCACAACACAAGGCAGGAAATCCCTGGTGCCACGACACAGCTTGGTATCCATATGCTAGAACGAGAACCACAAAAATAATTACATTTGAACTTGTATTTGGCTGATCCACCTAATCCATTATCTGAGCTAACCTTCTAGTAAGTTTCTAATCCGATATCTTTCCAGATTCCACAAACAGCAAATGAAAATACATCAAATCCAATGAACACAAAATGATCACAAGACGTGTGTGGAAGATTATACTCTTTATTAAACAGAACAAAAAAAGAACAGGACGTTTGGAAGGTAATAACGCATTCATGGGTTAATTTAAAGAATAGTCGTAATACAGTGTACAATGAACGGAAGCACTTCTCATTTGAAGAATTCTACATGCCCCCCAACATCCATACACAACAGCTTGGCTTCGGAGGCCAGCTTCCTGCTCCTATACAGCACCAGGTTCGTGAGCCGGTGCTTGGGCTGAGGCTCGAAGGATCTCGCCTCGTCGTCCTGCCCCAGGAGCATCAGCTCCCGCGCAGGCACCACGTTGCCCCACCAGAAGTCGCGCAGCACCTCGTGGATGAGCTCCCAGTATGCACGGTCCCGCGGCACTCGGAACAGGCTGCTCCCGTTGGGTGTCCAGCAGTAGAGCTCCACCCAGTCCCTGCCCATGATTTCCATCAGGCCCTGCACCTGTGGCATATAGTAGTACGGCATGGCGCGCCATGGCAGAGCGAGCTCGGGTTTGCCCTTGTTGAACGGGCACTTGACTTCCAGGATCCCACCGTCTGGTTCGCACCCAAGGACTCCATCAGGCGAAGCTCCAAGCCACCCGGAGTTGGCCTCAGTGTGCACCGCGAAGCCAAGGGTGCCCACCAGTCTTCCTGTGATGCTTGTGTACTGCTCTATGGCTACGCTTTCATGATGCGTCCCCCAATCCATGGCAGACCTAGCAGTATCCGCCAGCTTGATATCTGTTGCTCCAAAGACTTTCTCATTCCACAGCTCTGCCCTTCTGTTGCCAGCCCAGAAACCCAAAGCAGTACTGAAGGTGCTTGTGGTGAGCTTGTCCTTGCGAAGAGCAAACCATTCCTCTGAACGTTGGGCTACGTCAGAGGATGTGAGTTGGGAAGACACCATGAGAGCTGAAGATGGTGATAGAGTTAACAGTGATGACCGGCTATAGATCTGGAGCGATGGACTGGAGCAGCTACGAGGAATATAGCCTTCAAAGCTCTGTCTTGATGGCAAGAATGCAGACAGAGCTAAACACGGGCGAGATATTGAAGAGGCCGTTGGGATTTGCAGGAATGTCCTAAACAAACGAGGAACTGCTCAATGGTTAGAAAGCTTGTCAAATGATGTTGTAGTTTGGATAAGTATGACATATCTTAACAAAGGTGAGAAGTTCATCTGGGAAAGCACGTAGGAAGTACTCAACAAGAATGGCTAACCTCAGAATGTGCAATACATGAGAATAGTATGCTTCATTTATATGAAGAACTTGCTTCACTTCTTGAATGAAGTAGGGGTAGAATATTGCAAGCAAGGGTTTATACCTTACCCAATTTCAGCAAGAAGACGTTGCTTGGGACAAGTAAATATTTGGCAAGAGAGCTATAGCTAAAGAGATCCCAGCTTCTCAAGCAATGATGACCATTACAGAGAAGCAAACTCTAGGAAGTCATCAACGACAGCATGCAAAGCTCTACAACCACCCAACCAGCATGGAAATTGCTACGATCTCCCAAAAAGCATGTAAATGCAATGGTGTATTGATGTTCCAAACAGATAAGAACAATCAATAACAAAAAAACTATTTTTCCGCATCAAATTTTATGAATGAGTACATAAGCATTTTCCTATTTCAAAGTGTGTTCCATTTATCTGGCAAGTCAGTCAAGTTTCAATATGAGGTCAACCATCCATCTATTTTGATGCAATCCTGATGGCAATGAAACCAAAAGTTTATAATGTAAGAACATATGACTGTGGTGGCCGTGTCCATAAATTTAATTCCCACTCTCCTTAAATCAAAGGTTCATAGTTAATCCTATAATGCTAAATCACATGATTGAATAAAGGTAGTGTTAGTAAGTCGAATTCCAGGATCGATGGCAGTTACAGATTACTAAAACAGTAAGAACAGTTAGTTGCAGGGGGTTAAGGCTTAAAGGAACCAAGCAAGAGTGTCACTGTCAACTGGCCAACATTAAAACATGACACAATGATGAGTTGAATTCATTTTGTGCACCTGTGAGCAAACGAACCTACATTACACAGAGGGCAACTTCTGAACACTGAAACCTTATAATCATATTCTCTTATTTTTCACCTGTCTCTTCGATTCTTACCATTTCAAACACTCCAAATCTTTTTCAAAAATAAAAGCTTTGTCATTAGTTTTATTTTAAGGAGCAAACGAAAACATGTGCTGGCCCAACTTTTTTAGGGTAACAAGACCTGAAAACCCAACATTCCCTGGTTAAGTAATTACCGGTAGCGTGTCATTTTTTTTAGTTGCGAGCTACACTGAAGCTTGCTCCCATTCTTGAACACCCACTGTACTTTTGTGACAAACAGATACCACTGTCCTTTTTTTGACACGGGAACCTCCCATTTCCATTTCTCAACGAAAAAAACAGATACCACTGTCCTTAACGCCCAACACCTCACCAAACCTAAAGGGCCATCGAACAAAACACGCAAACAATCCAATGATGCTACCACTGGCCAAATACCAAATGATAATCCAGTGCACAAATGAGGCAGCTCTAAGGGGAAGTGGATGCAGCAAGAGCAGCAAGCTTATCTGAAGAAGAGGGGAAACCAAGAAAAGGCTCCAATTTCAGTACCTGAAGCGGCGCCGCAGGTGGAGGCAGCCGCAGACACGGCCGAGCGACGCACGGGCCTCCGGGCGGCCGCAGCCATGGGCCGTGCGCGGAGTTCCGCGGACAGTGTCGGCAGGCGCCGCTGTGGCACGTGGTCGAACACATGGCGCGCATCCAGCAGCGTGGCGCGGGCGCGTCGGCGCGAGCAGCAGCGCGGGGGTGGTGAGTTCACAGCCGCTCTCATGCTGCGCGCCCCTTTTTGGAGAGCTTCACAAACACGCGACGGCGGGTTCGGCCTCGCCGCGGTGGCGAGCTCCTGCGGCTAGCCGGGGCGACGATTCAGTGGGACGGAGGAGCAGCGCGGCCCAGGGTCTGCGTCCAGATAGTTGGGTTCGCCGTTCGTCCGATATAAATCCGACGGCTGGAGTGCTCCCAAAGCCCAAGCGTTCCCCCGGAGAGTGGCGGCAGGAGAGGATGGTAGGGGCGGCCGAGCCAGTAGGGAATACTGTATACTGTTAAGAGCGAGTATTAAGGCCTTCCACAGTACGTGTTTGGAGTGATGCTAAAATAGGAGAGAGAGAGTTCTAACATCACTTCAACACTGCAACGATTGATGCATGCGCCAACAATTTTAAGAGCGAAGCAAGTATAGGAACCGATGCCTGAACATATTACCCCATCTTGTATCTCAACCAAAGGCTAGAGTGTACAATGGGTAGCAACGTAACTCAGGTACATCCTCTTTTACACTAATTTATTATCGCCCCTGTTTTTAACCTTGATCTAGAAAAATATTATCAACGTTTACAATATGAAATTAGTTTTGTTAAAATCTGTATTTCTTGATATTATATATATTTGAACCTGGCAGATGTTAATGTATCATTCTAAAAACCTTATCCAAATTTGAAAAAAAAATAATTGATTAGAACAAAGCTAAAGTTTAATATGAACAGAGATAGTAGAGTATCTGCTTGAAGCCTGCCACTCTGCCAGAATATGGTTTTTCATTGTAACTCCTCAGTATTGCAGGGTCAAATAGCATTCCATCGATGGTAATTGCATATCGAATGGAACATGCATTTTTATTTCATATCATAGTGGAGATATTCAGCAGAACATTATTACAACGCGGGCGATATAGCGAAAATGGGCAATATATGTGCACAGCTTTATTTTAGGGCTAGAGTACTCTTCCTAGATACAAACAATTCCTATAAGGCCATGGAACTGGCCATTCTCTTCTATGCAAGGGTCGGTGGTACCCATACGTAACCGGGGGTCTGTACATATCCAACTCTCGTGCTCAATTCATCTGCTTCCTTGGGGCCTCGGCTGCCAGGTTCATACGGGACGGCCTTCAGCTTGCCGTCGTCAATGTCGTGCAGCAAAGGAGTGAAAATCTGCCAAGCAGCCTGAAAAAGCGAGAGGTGCAGCGTTAGAGCGAAATAGAAATGAGTGTGTTCCTGCAGTTGCAGATAAAGGACCACCGTTTTAAGAACGGAATAGAAACAAAAGGAGTTCTTGCTGATAAAGGATCCAACAAGACAGCACAAATATGCAGGGTGGCACGAACCTTAAGCTCATCTCTGCGAACGAAGTGCTGCTGGTCTCCTCTTATTCTGTAAAAACATGGATATTGATCAGTGCAGGTGCAGTAAAGAAAAGCAAAATTTGCATGGAAGAAGCTTTGCAAGGTCATCAGCACGAGACATGATATATGCAGGGTTATCCACGTTTTCAGGATGAGAGGATTTCTTTGTAACGACCGATATGTTATTAGTATGATGAAAAGGAAACACTTACGTATCCAAGATAAGACGTTCATATGCCTCAGGAATTTTGACATTCTGATACCGCATCCCATATGACAGATCAAGTTCACTTTGTTCAGTAGCCATTTCTAACCCAGGCTTCTTAACCTGCAGCAATTTAATTTTTCAAAGATCAATTAGAGATTCTACTACATGTTCAAATCCCATATCTGCGTCCAGTTTCCAAAGAAATGTCATGACGAACAAGAAACTAGACCCTAGAGAAGTAGTAGGACTTACAGTTAGTTTCATGTACATGGCTTCTGATGGTTGGAGGCGTATAACAAACTCATTTCTTCCTTGCTTCTTACCTTCACCAGGTTATATTTATAATTAGTTCAATTACCAAGATCTCTAGTTCTTACTTAGATATAACAGAACAACATAATGAACCCATATAAAATATTTGTTGCAACAGGTCAGCGATAAGAGATGCATTCCATGAAGCTATAACTATAAGGTGAGGAAAATTGTCGTCCTTAGTATTGTTTTGGTGTTCAATCTTCAATGAACAAAGAGTCTCATCTATTGTTTTGGTGTTCAATGAACAAAGAGTCTCATCCATCCACCCTACAGCTAACAATCGCATGCTGAATTTCAGTTAGAAGTTAATTTAGTCTAGTCCAGGTTAAGTTAATTTAACAATTTACTAAATTTACCAATATGACAGCTAATGTAGACAAACTCATAAGATGCCCTGAGTTTCCAGTATCAATGTATTGCATTTCATTCAATCTAAAGGGACCACTGTCCTGGCTTTCAAGTATCAATGCATTGATCTGACCTACCCCACTCTGCATTGTCATCGAACCTTTAGCCAATCCTTCAGTGGTTTTTCAGATCCCATGATCTCTAACTTATGAAAGAACATCTTGCTTTGTTCTGTCTGGTTATGTAAAGGCACTCCCCTCCTATCCAAGTAAATCTATGCAAGACACCATGAGTAACTTCTATGAACATACTTCTAAAAATGTCACCAGGAACATCCTTGAACTGCACCCGAACTTCTGCTTTCCTTGAGTTCAATGCTTTACCAGCTTTAAGAATGAAAGGAACACCTGCACGTCAATGAATATTAGAGGGTTCATACAGAAGTAAATATATTATGGTTGAGAAAAGGCACGTTGAATGAAAAAAGAAGAAGAAGAAGAGAGCAAGTTATTTCAGTTGTTTCCATTTCAACTGTAATATGTACAGATACTATCACGTGGGGGAAAGATATACCTTCCCATCTTTCATTGTGTACGCGAAGAACAACAGATGCAAAAGTTGGGGTATTCGAGTTATCTGGCACTGTAGGGTCATCCTTGTAGCCCTTGTATTGCCCAAGAACTACCTCTTCGGGCTTAATAGGGTTCACAGATTGCAGAACCTGACATTAAGACACGGAACTGGTTCCTTTGAGCACTAACCAAACAACAAAATCATAGATGTGCACTCTGCCACATTTCAGAGAGCAAATCAAACCACAGCAAGAAAATTGGCGAAGCTGTAATATATAGTACTAACATCAATAGAGTAAAGAGAGTTGGACCTTGACTTTCTCATCTCTGATGTGCTCTGGCTTAAGGGAAACAGGCTTTTCCATTGCAACCAAACAGAAGACCTGCAGATCTTAAGAATTTATGACTAAGATTGTAAGATTCACACACTACTACTCTTCAGGAAATTCAGTCATGGCTACTTAATCAGCATGTATCCATCAATGTAAATAGTGGGAAAAAGGTAGGGATAAAGAGGCCAAATTATTGTCCATAGTCGCTAAAATACTAATAAACCTCTAAAACCTGGACACGATTCTGAAAATGATTGCAGAATCATAGCATATGGAGTAATAGATATATATTATTTATATTTACCTGCAGTAAATGATTCTGAATGATATCACGAATGATTCTGCAACAACAGGAGCAGAGTCAGATATTTACAAAGCAAAAGAAAAAAAAAGAAAAGAAGGTATAAAAAGAAACACAAAAATGTTTAATCGACGTGACAAATAGGCAGAATCATCTGGTGCTCATTACCATTAACTCATCTGTTCAACCATTGCACGAGAGAGTGATATGATCCTTTTTTTTTTTTTGCAATTCAGTATCAAAGGAAAGCATGCTCTTTCCAAGTTATTTGGTTACTAAAGTTTTGCACCTTTCCCTTCTGAATCTTGTAAGTTTATTAAGAAACAACGAGAAGCATGCATTTTGCACAGTTTTACATACAAAATACATCTCCACTAAAAAAAAATACAAAATACATCTATTCATTGATAAGAATCAACAAGGAATGCAAGTATTTCCAAATTTATCATCAATACCATGCTTAATATATAGTATATACATTACACATAAGAATTATACTTTAGCTTGTAAGGGTATATCATTTTAGACTAGAAAATTTTATAAAAATGTTCCTGAAATGTGGTACACTAGTGCTTCTACTTTTGCAAAGAAAAGAAATGCTTGTACATACCCATATTGGTCAAAATATCCTCCACGCCCTTCAGTTCCAAAGTCCTCCCTGAATACAATCTGCAGTGCTGGAGTAATTAGCGTGCCATATCTTTGATACTGTAATGCTTTCTGTTATCGTTCAGTTTGGCTCATTTCAAACTGTAGTAAATTGTTACAGTAGAATACAACTGCTCCCTACTATAATCACAAACGGATCAAGTCAAATAACTTATGAACCAGAGTACCTTCTTGATTGATAAAGGGACTGCAATTTATGTGCATGGAGCTTATAGAAGCAAAATAAAGTTGCCAACTGCTAGCTACCGAATGCAAAACATCTTACCTGTATATTATCAATATTGTCACGGTTCCAAAGAGGCAAGAACAAGCGGTTGGCAAAACGAAGGACAAGCTGTAATATGATGTTGGTTAAAAAATAGTTTGACAAATATTTGTGAAATGTAAAGCAAATTGAGAAAAAGTTACATCCATTACCAAGTTTTGGACCAACTCTTTTCCCAGGTAATGGTCTATTCTGTACAGTTGGTGTTCCTCGAATAGCTCCCCAAGTTGGGCACTTAATTCTTCAGCAGAATCCAAGTCCTTTCCAAAGGGCTTCTCAACAATGACTCTGGTCCATCCAGGGTGAGAAGCTGCACGCACAAGCAGCGACACTAATGTGAAGCCCGGACTTGATAGTACTAATGTTGCTCGAATTTTCGAATCTATAATTCTATATATATTACAAAGAGAGCTGGTATTAGGTTTATTTCCTCCATTTGTGAAGAACTAACCATTAAAAAATAATTGAAGAAAAGCATGAATGTCCTCGTACCAATCTTTTCCAAATCAGTTTCATATTTATTTGAATAGTGAACAGAAGGTAGGGACACGATCTTAAAAATGGACATGCTCTTTCGTTACTACTGAACAAATGGAAGTTTTGAATAACAATGTAAAAGTTTATTTTGCTTCAAGGAAAACAAAGATAATAGAATCTTAATGAAACTTATAAACTTCTAAAACTTGAAGTTTCACTAACTCCACCATACTTGTTTGTTCATTAAATCAAGGATTTGCATCAGCTTATCCAAATGAAAAATTCAGCATAGGAAAGAAACTTTTACATGGATTCATGCAATATGTTCTGATCATTTTGCACACTGAAGGGTAGACAGATGGAGGCAATGCCAAATAAAAGAGCCTGCGATAGCTTCCTGAATTGTTTGACGCCTCATACTCTGATATTGCTTTGTTCAGTTTCTCAAATCCTTCTCCGGTAGTCATAGGAACCACTGACGTATTTTATCTGAGACACAAAATTACCATAATTGATGTCTGTGCCCTAGAATAAATTTATTGTAGTTATAACAACTTACTAATTGCAAAAATTCTGAAAGATCTTCTGGGGCTCCTTTGAGATACCTGTACAAAAAGAACACCTATGACTGAAAGCAGTAAACATGCATGCCTTTTCAATTCCATGCAACTGCTGAATATCTAGGGATGTACAGTGCATGACAGATCAGTGTTAATTTTCATTCTGAGGCTACACATTTCCAAATGTAGCAATATGAAAAAAAAAAGTTTCATGTCTTGTATGGACAGAAATGAAATCTACATGCAGTAAACAGAACTTCTGTGTTATGCAACTTGAGAACTAGATCCATCCATCAGGAACATTACCCACGAATGCGTTCTCTTAACCCATCATCAGAAAGATTTGATCTAGCATAACCAAATATATGGACTTCACCAGAGTGTATAAATCCCTGTAACAATGAATATTAACTTCAGTTAATACATCCACTAGCTTGATAATTATAGTGTATATCGCAGAACTACACAGATTTTAATAAATGGAACTGCCAAAGGGCCTCTAGCTGAGTTGGTTAGAGGAACCCGGCGGCACTCCTCAGGTCCTGGGTTCGACTCCCCGTGGGAGCGAATTTCAGGCTGAGGTTAAAAAAAAATCCCCTCGTCTGTCCCATGGCCACAGGTCTAAGGCCCGGCTCCGGTCGTGGTCGTCTCACATGGGCTACGGTGCCGCTGTGTATGGGTGGGGCAGAGGTTCGGAGGTTTTTCTTGACCTGCGTGAGAAGGTCTTCTTCTTAATGCAATGCCCGGGGGCTGTCTTACCCCCCGCAGGTCAAGTTTTTTTTTTAATAAATGGAACTACACAGATGCTGCATGCCTGTAAAGAATAAATTTATATGTTTTATGGACTACAACACAGCTAGTTATTGCGTAGAAGCTTGATATGATGTTTGTCATCATTCCTTGAAATTGTCTTCTACACTTTCATATAAAGTACAGGTACATTTGTGTGCTTATACCTTGTGATCTGGTTACGACAAGAAAATTAGTCCAGATTACTTGCTCTGGAATGCTCAATTGAATATGCACTTACAGTTTAAGTTATACTCTAGGTTGTCAAATTGTAGAGGGAATAGTTAATACCTGATCGAAGAGGTGGTAAAGGGCTGGGAAAGTTTTCTTCTTAGCAAGGTCACCAGAAGCCCCAAGTACAACAATAGAGAGACAACCTTGCTCTGAGGGAAGGTCTAGGTCTCTAGAGAAGGAATTAGAGCTGTTTCGCCTTGATGATGGTGAAGATCCTCCTGACATGACGAATAGTACGATTCTCTTCTACCTGCTACAATAATCAATAATACACCTATCCAAGTGAGAAAAATACTAATGAACTTGCAGTGACCCAAATTTATCATAAACATGCTCGTATTGTAATGAAATGTCCAAGGACAGGCATAGTCCTGCTCCATGCAACACCATTTTTTGTGCTAAAAAGAGTAGAGAGTACAACAACTACTGCAACCTCAGAACTAGAGACAAAAACTGGACATGGTCAGATCCAAGATCACACTCCTGTTCGTCCCCCTTTAAGTTAAGTAGTGAACCACATCTTACAGTGACTCGATGTGCCTCATGCTTTCTAGGTAAGAGCATATTTATCAAATATTATTGTATTCTTCCAAAGGTATCTGAGCTTATTGTATTCAGACAAAAAAAATTGAAAATTGGATCTCTCTACCTGCTGACGACACCACCAACATCTAAAGCTCAATTACCCGCTTGAACACATTCAATTTAATTTTAACATCCGAGTAGCACAAGTTCCCACTCAGTGACTAATTTTAGTAAAATACCTAAGTCAATATGCCAAAACCTCCACCAATTCTCAATTCCTAGCAGCAAAAAAGCAAAATGATAAAATGAACCAGTCCCTACGAAACAGTCGGAGGTGAAGAAGCGATTCCAAAGAGTAGAGAAAATCGCTAAAACCCCAAGGCGAAAACGAAGCAGCTTAAGACTAACCAGAATTCACTCCACCGAAGAGGGGGGAAAAAGTATCTGCAACTCTGGCAGAACAAGATCCGCGGCAAGCAGGAGCCGCCGCCGCCGCCGCAGAACCGTTAGCGATTGAGGAAAGAATCTAGAGCGCGTCTGGTGAAAACGCGAAGTGATCGCGACACCGAACACCCCCTCCAAAGAAGCAAAGTTTCGCGAGGAGAAGTGCGACCGTTAACTAACTCGGCCGGAGCAAAGCCAGCCGCGACGACGACGACAGAACCGGACGGAGAAACCTTGGACTCGCCGAAGCAGGCGGCACAACCGGCTGGGCGTGGGAATAAAGAAGAAAGATGCGCGGTATATCGCGGGCAAAGAAAAAGGGAGAGCACTGACCAGCGGCGAGATTTTTGGCGGAGCGAGCGCCGAGCGCCGAGCGGGTGGGAGGGAGGGGTAGGAAGGAGCTCTGTCGCTGCTTGCTTCGGTTGATTGGTCTCGGTCCCCCCTCGGCGACCGTTCCGTTTATATACCGCGACGGCGGCGGCGCGCTGCCTGGGCCTGACGCTCGGCTTTCGTTTCCTCTTTTTACCTGCCCGCCACCTACCTACCTTTCCCGTGGCTTTCTTTGGCTTGCCTGCGACCGCCTGCCGGCGTGCTCTGTGCCACCAACCGCAGTTCCACCCTCCCGCAAACAAAAGGCCTCTCTCCCGCACGGCCGCAATGGCACCGGATGGCGGATGCAATGCAAACATGAAGGAAAGAGAGGAAAGACTGTGTGGTAAGTGGTAACAGTAAGGGAGGGTGGAGTTTCTTGTGGTGATTAATAGCGTGGAGAGTCGCTTTCTCAGCATTAGTGGTGGTCATATTTGGGTAATATTCAATTTCTTTGACAGTAGCAGAGGTGGAACTTAAGGCCTTTTATTGAGTCCCTTTTATTATGATCCATTAGCACTAGCAGCTAAAATGAATATTAGTGGTTCTAATAAACTTTTTAATTGGTAGTTAAAGGGCTGCTAGTTGCTAACAGATGCTAATAGTTCATACACACCTTTAGCAGATGAATCTAAATAGTTTCTACTAAAAAACAGCTGGCTATAAAATAGTAGCTACTCTATCCGTTTTAAATTATAGTTCGTTTGACTTTTTTGAGCCATAAGTTTGATCACTCGTCTTATTCAAAAAGATTTGTGCAAATATAGTCAAATTTAAGTCATTATTCAAGATCTTTCATTACTAAAGCAAGTCACAACAAAAGAAGTGACGAGTGGTCAAACTTGGGGTAAAAAAGTCAAACAAACTATAATTTGAAACGGATGGAGTATTAATTATTAGGCTAATTTTTAGTGCTAATGTGGAAGCCCCAAATTGTCAATACCACTAGGCACGGCTATCTCATACTTCATACCATGACTTCTAAATAATGTAAGGCACTTCATGTCACAAACCCGCAAACTTGTCTTCGTGAGATGCCTGGCCAAACACTATCTTTAGTGCAATTTTGAAGATTGTTATTGGGAGAATGTCTAGTTTACTAACATTTGCCTTTTCATAAGTATACAAAACTATATTCATTACATGCGCAAAAGACATATTTCATGTTTACCGAATACCTACTTTTAAGCTAGGCTAGACGGACGATTTAATAAGGACATTTATTCTGGATCATCGATCTCATCGTCGATGGCCGCAAAGAGGACATCGATGATTAAAGGTGATGATATACGTTCTATATTATATCCAATGGTGCAAGTGACATTCTTTCATCAATTCATATACGTTTTGGATTAGTTCAAAACGATGAATCTTGTGATTTGTTCAATGTTTTAGGGTTGATAGTAATATGGACTGCACTTTGGCTTTGATGTTCGACTGCATGTCTGCATCAGGAAAAGTCACATGGGGAGAAGACAGAAGAATTTGGATAGGATATTCTATCTCGTATATTTTGGACTTCTCCATGTGTAATAAAAATAAGAAACGAACAGGGTTGCTAATTAAGATAGGTGTTCTGTGAACTATATGAAAAAATGCCAATTATTATTTTATTTTATTTTATTTTATAGTATCTGTCTTTGTTCCTTCCAGAGTAACTTCATTTTTTTTTTCCCTTTGAACAGCACAGTAACTTGCATTGATTGAGCAGCGGGTAGGAGCGTGAAAAAATACTGAGACATGAATGGGCGTTCTGATTTCCTAACGGAATCTCCGTATATCGCCATCGAGCGGATGGGCCGGTCGTGGTGTTTGGCTGTTTGCATGCTCGTAACTTGACGTTGACACTGACCCTGACGGAATCCACCGTAACTTGACGTTGACCGCTACTGTTTGCATGCTCGCGCAGGACAAACGAATAACTATCTCAGCACGCGGTGCAGCTCATGTAGCAAAACGTTTATTGGCCCTTACAAATTCTAGAATGTTACCTATGATTTTTGTGGTCTATGTGGCTTACTCCTTAGTTTAGACCTGTTAGCTAATAAGAGGTACTTAGCTAATAGCTTATACTCCAGAAATAGGCAATCACATTTGATCCGAGGAAATGTCAAGTCAAATTTTATGAAAGCGGAGCATAATACTTGCATCAATAGATTAGTGTTAAAAGTGTCTATAAGATGATATTGATTTTAAGTTATTAACTCTATATATTATAACAGAAATTAATGATAGAATTCTATTTTGTATGACTTCTTCTCTGGTTCCAATACGGCAATTATAATTTTGAACAGAGAAAATAGCTAATAATTAGTTGGAGCTAGTTATTAGCTAGTGAGATAGTTATTAGCTGGTTATTCAAATAATAATTAGCTAATTATTAGTTGGAGCTACTATCAACTCTATGGATTCAATATTCGAAACATGGCTTTCGTATCTCTGAGATGAGATGATGACCTTGTGTGATGATATTTCTGGAGGAATAATATCATTCTCTAAATCCAACGAAAGTACGGAGAGAGTTAGACCATCTTCCTGTTCGTTTGGGCTGAAATAAGCGCTGATTTGAGTTGGTGTTGATTTGTTGTGAGAGAAAAATACTGTTACATGACTGAAAATAAATGGCTAATTGCTGAAACGAACAAGCTGCATAAAACGTCTGCTTTCGAAGCGCGTGCATATCTACAATTTTTTTTTGTTTGTTTGTTTCCTCTGACCTGTCATTGATTTGAGCGACGGTTGGGAGAGTATCTTGAGAAATTGGGAATGTATGGGCGTGGCGTTCTGCTGATTTTCCAACGGATCACGATGATTCCATGGTCGAGCGGACTGGCCATCGTGGTGGAGGACATTGACGGTACTGTTTGCACGTGCAGTGCAGGACAGAGGAAGTACCTAAAAAAATAAACACATACAGCACAGTAACATATTTTAGTATATTAATTTTAATTAATTATAAATAAAAAAACTATAAATATTTACAATGTTAAATAAATACTATTAAATTAATTATAAAATATATTTTTACAATATCTTAATTTGGAGATATAGATACAAATATTATTTGCTAAAAACTTTGTAAAATATATAAATTATTTTATCTGTCTCTCGTAACCCATAGTATGGAGGGAGTAATAACTATCCAAACATGTGACTGTGCAGCTTAGAGTACTTTTATACTAGTTATATATGTTTTTCTTTTGCCGACTGAAGATTCCGTTTCGCATGATGATTCAACAGCGACGCGGTGCGAGTGTACAACCATCCATGTACGAACGAGTATCATTTTTTTCCATCAACATCAAAAGCATTGGATCCTATAGGTTATACGTATACGTACGTACCTAAGTTATGCTCGATCGATTTTCTATACGTGGAGCAATAATGACCGATTAGTTTTCTTTCAAAAATAATGACCGATTAGTCGATGGGACATGTTCATCATGTTGGTCAGGAAGGGGCTGATTGGTAGATAGGAGGCGCTCCTCGCATCGTTTAGTTGGATGGTTTTAGTCTGGCCCTATGTTTGGTTATTGAACTGAACCAAATCGATGCATATAACTATACACTTTAAACTGATGTTAAGCAGGCATTCCATCCGCAGAAATGAGTTTCGCTCTCCATACAGGACGACTTGATTCGTGCAAGATATAAGGGCCCATATGTCAAACACCCAGAACTTTGATCCATATATACATGCAACCAAACGCGATTTCGTTTCGTACTGGACTAACAGCAAAGACAGCCAAACACGACCACCTATATGAGCTCAACCCAGCTTCTTTGATCCTGCACAGCCCTACCATTCTGGATGAAACATTCTTCTCCAACCAATCATGCCCGAAGTCCAAAATTAGCTGCAGCTTGCTTGAGCTACGGCAGCCGGCCGCTCGCAGCCGTTGGGTTGCAGTTTATTTTGAGCTATGGCAGGCACAGCCGCTGCAGCTACCAATCTCGTGCTAATCATGTTAAATTAAAAAAAAAAGGAAAATTGAAGAAAAATATTTAAACAAACGTTGGCATTGCAACCACGCAAAGGAAAAGCTCGACGACGGTGTTGGGAGCAACCTCCTCCTGTCTACTTACTCCACCAGTCTTGGCCTCTTGGGTTCCTTCCATCCAGCTCGGCCTCTTCGCAGATCTCCGTGCGGTTGTATTGTCCGGTCCCGCTAGGTGTCGGGCTCGGATCTGTGTCGTCTACCGGCGGCAAGTTGTTGCCTCATTGGCCAGGCCGTCATGTGATGTGCCGCGCTGGCGCGAGAACATGCAGCGTGGTAGCGGGAACAGCTGGCCAGGCCTCGTCGACCGTCGTAGGTGGTTTCATCGGCTTGCTGAATGCTGCTCCATCGGAGCGAGCAGGCCAGGGTCTGCAGTCGATAGATCGCCCGGCGGCGGAACGGAGTAAATATGCCGTGATGCTGCTATGTGCATCTCGCCGTGCGCGTGCTACTGCGCTCCCCGATCCATCTGTCCATCTGCTGCTACTACTCTGCATGTGCTTTGCTTGGCTTACTTAGCTCAATAATTCGTGCACCTCCACCTCGTGTCCTTTGCATCCCTATATATACTTCCACGTGTCGTGCTGGTTGCCACGAACACATCTACTGCTGGCACTGTTCACCGGCCCCTTCCTCAAATGCTGGAACTGGGACCAACCCAACTCTGAACCGACCAAACGGTTTGCCGGCCCGCGGCCGCTGCTTTCTCAAAGCAACAAGGGGCGCAGGCAGGAAAAGGGCAGTTTTGTTCTCGTCCGGAAACTGCTTTGGTTACGTATTGGACGTGCACGGCGGCCCGGCGCCATTTCAGTTTTCAAAAGTCAGCGCACTGACGGACTGAAAGCCTTGAAAATGGATGTATTCCTTGTCTCCCTTTTGACTTTTGGCTATGACCGGCGACCGGGGACGGGGGCGAAGACGTCACTGCATACCGCAAGTTGTTCTGTTGGCTAAAAAGCGTTGATGATCCGACCGGCTGCTATCCCAGCCTCTGCAACTGCAACGGCAAACCCTCGGTTTTCAAATTGTAATTTGGGAGAGTATTAGACAGGGCTTCTCCGGCAGTTTCAGAAGCCGTTTGGATTTTTTTTTTCTATTACATGGGGTAAAATAAAATGGCTCCATATATAAAGCCTTCTAAAAACATGCTCTCTTAGGTGCGAATGAGCCTAAAAATAGTAGTTTCTTCCTGGCTTCACCTCATCTCTGTGAGAGCATATTTTGAGAAACACTTATATGTGGAGTTATTTTACCAAATGATTTACCAAAATGGCTCCAACTCCATCGATTGAGCTGTTCATGGAGCCATAAGCAAAAAAATAATGGCTTCACTGGTGAAGTGGAGTCGTGCCAAACGAGACATTAGGATCATATTTCCGGTACTTGTGTCTGATGCTATGCTAAGTGCTAGCTGCTGTCATCTGTGCTGCAAAACTATCCATCCACTCGTTCGCAATTGCCTATGATTCAGTGTTGCATCATGCCCATCTCATCTGGGTCCTTGGCGAACCAAACGCCACGCCCCTCGCTTCACATACTGCCATTAGATCTCAGCAGGGCGTCTGCGGACGCTCTAGTTTAGTTCCAGCACTATAATGGTTCTACTTAGATCCACGTGCAAACTTATAATTATAACTAGTCACATCAACGTTGTGGCATATGCATGGAACATTAAATTTAGACGAAATATTTGCATGTTTGTACTTTTTGCATGTACATTACGAGACGAATCTTTTAAGCCTACTTGTGTCATGATTGATAAAAAGTTGTCAAATACAAACGAGCGTGCTACACTGCAGAATTGCAACTGCAACTGAGATCTAAACACAGGGAATATCTAGCGACAGCGACAGCCCAAACGAACTGTGCTATACTGCAGAATTATAACGTACAATTAGGATCTAAACACAGCGAATATCTAGCAACAGCTGACAGCCACCTATGTAAGCAGCCTCCCCCTAACTCTCGAGTCCCAACCACACAAACTGCTAGACCTGGCCTACATACAAGAAAAATAATAAGGCTTCCTTTGGAAGCCAGATAACGCACGCCCAGGGTAGCTCAGCCCCCGATAGGGATTTTTTTGGACTAATCAATCCCTGATATTTCTCTCCCCTAATCCCTGTTGCTCTTCGCTCGCACGGCGAGGCCGGGGAGCGACGCCCGGACGTCCGAGGCCGGGGAGCAGCGCCCAGGGATACGCCAGGGGTTGGGGCAGGGCCGGCCCCTCGCATGCGCTTCCAAATGTCGAGGAAATTTGGCCCGTGCTACAATTCCGCGAGGAGGTCACGCCGAGGGAAAGGGCTGGGTTGTCCCCGTGGTTTGGGCTTCCCAAACGAGGCCTAAAGAGGGATCAGCAACCCAGCCTACAGATCCTGACCCTACATTTGGCATATGCAGTTAGTTATAAACATTAGTAGTAATGATATCAAGTAACTCGCCCTTTCGCCGAAAATATCAAAATACCTAGTCAACCACAGAACAGCAGGTCCTAGAAGTTGAATATAAACCACAAATCGCAACCACACAAGGTCTAGCTGCACCACAAGTCACTCTCAGAAGAAGAGAACACATGCCCTTCAGCAACAATTCAGTCGCTGATGAGGGCTCCACCACCATCAATTACATGAAACTAACCTGCCACGGTATCATGGGCACGATAAAAAAGTACATGTGCTCCAGATCTTAAACCCCACCACTTGGATGGTATTTCTTTCCAGCCAACTCAAGCACTTTCTGTTTTTTTTCTGAAATGCATTGTGTCAAGATTGAATAGCTAAGGCAGGCACGGGGCCGTGAAGAGTTGAGAACACTGGACTATTATCTCCACCGTTTCTAACTTTCTATGGGGTTTACATGATGTGTAAGAAGGTCAAGTGCTTAGCCAGAGGATACCACTGTTCTGATGACTCGCAACACATTCAAATTTACATGCTACGTGGCCCCCACCTAGGAAAAGGGTGGGACCCATTTCTTGACCCAACAGCTTCAGTGAGCAGAGGATCCATACTACAGCAGTGTAGCCTGTTCAAATTTGAACTTGTTCAACAATGAGTAGTGTTTAGCAGAGCGATTGACGGCACGCACTTGACACCTGGAGTGGTATCACCTGCAAGAAGTGGGTACCAATTATTTTTTTTCCATGATCCAGCAGGTCAAAAAGATGTTCTGAAACAAAATAGCTAGAGCACACATGGAGTTCAAGCAAACAGAATTACCACGAGACATGACCTATGATGGGGTTGATGCAAAAATCAAGATAGTATGAGATGCATGCACTAAAATGAAACTCCAATTTAATGCTCCTTGCAAATTCTAACAATGTTCTGAAACGGATGATAGCAAGGGCACATTTAAACTTATCAAAAGATGATAAGGAATTAATTCCTCAAATATGCATGAGAGTTGCATATCATTGCCTAAGAAGTTTGATAAAGAATTGGAATTATCACCAGAAACTTGACAAGTTTTTCTCCTTTTAACTATTGGACCACAATGGAAAGAAGATTACTCTGGATTTTTTTTTCTCCTATGGATGGAATTAGAAGATTCATAACTTAGAAAAGACCTCCAAACAAAATAAGAGGAACAGACAATGTTACCTTTTTAGCCACTTTGGTCTGCCAGGCTTCTTATTTGTTGTAGTTGGCATATGATCAGATTGAGATGCACCAGAATGAAGAGTAGAAGAGTTCATTGTAGAATCATCAGGTTGACTAGCAGGTTTCAGCAGAAGTGACAATCCATCCAAACTTCGAATACCTTCACGGAGAAAGGGTCCTGCTTTTAGATCATCTGCGTTTAACAACGAACCTGCATGTCCAAAGCATTTGATACCACTCATTACAAGAACTCATGAGCATCTGAATGTCTAACAAAGTGACAACCATGAAACTTTTGTATAATAATAATAGGGGCGAAATAAATAAATTGCCATAGGCACCAGTGACAAATTATCTCTCCTATCTTTGCATGTCAGTGTTGGGTGGGTGGGCTTGGGTCGTAGTGGTTTTGTCTTTGTTTTCTGTGCGTGGATGGGGTGGGAATAAAGGCATGGCACTGGAATTGACCTCTGTTAAGATACAACATATATTTGAAACATACAGCTGGGAGGTAATTGTTGTTTATTTCTTAATAACTTGGCATACCTTCGGGCACATCATAAGAGAAATGAACATTAGCTCCAGGGACGAAACCAGCAGTATAGAAGTCATGTGATGTGTCCAGTATTCGCTTCTTTGGGGGTACTGTATCTGTTGTTGAATTGAATGGACCCAGCATTAAAAAAATTGAAACAGTACATGTTTAAATCTTTAAGATATGAGTAAGGAATATACATAGAATGTTTTGTAAGTCAAACCAAGCCAAATAATACCAAAGATCACAATGATTATCAGATTAGAGATTTCACAACTTCAATCTAAAGAATATTTGGCATACAAGTTCAGTGGTGCATTTTTTTTTTATCTAGAAGCAGGCACTATGATAGATAATCATAAGCATCACTTTATAAGCTGCAGGCTGCAGCTGTTCAAATTTTACGGCATAATCTCTTCACTGAAAATGATTCTGTGGTCCAGAATAAGCACCAAACTGCCAGAAGGAACCGAAATGAGAAGAGTCTTCCCATTTCTTGTAGCCTTGTAGGCAATGGGACTGATTGTTATCTTTAGAGTTATTAAGATTAAGAATCAGAAGATGGATAGCAAGGATATCAGTTTTGTTAGGGGTTAGTGACCACAAGAGATAGATAAGTTTCAAACTGTTAGGGCCATGCCTAGTAGCTCTACAAGAGGTGAAGCCGCAACCCTTACCGGTGAGCAAGAATAATAGAAATCTATTAGGGTTCGTCCATTTTTCCTATCCCTGCCCTTGTGGTGCAGCTGCTGCCAATCAGTGAGGTCACACTGCTTGGGTTAGGCCGATAGTGCCATCACGATGAAAAAGGGGGGCTCAATAGCAGCTAATATCGACTCTGAAACCTTTTGCACAAAATGATGTATTAAAAGTTTTTTTTCACAGATTTTGTAAGTGCAAAACTATTTATGTCAATTAGCTGTTTCTCTACATGATGATTGCCAACATGTTCACTTGCCAAGAATCCTATACTCTTATAAAGCAAAACCCCACTAAGAGGCTAATCTCATCCCATTATATTCTCCAGTATCTGCTCTTCTTCCGATGTCTGGCCTCTCCATCTCCCGTAGACGGTAGACCTCTATGGCAGCTGTACTAATTCCAAGCCGAAGTTGGAGTCGGTTATTAGACCCCTCGCCCCTCGGTTCTTTCCAGACGAACAGCTCAGAAGCCCTCTCCCAAATAAAAGGGCAGCAGCAACACCGGGCCCTTGAGGTAGAGAGCATCTGGGGATGAGGCTGAGTCGTCGTCCAAGAAATTACAGGCTCTCCGCAGCAGCAGCAAAGCAGGAAGTAGCAAACGTTCTTCTGGGCATGAAGCTAGCATGGCGGCGGCTGTGCACTACCACAGCGACGTGCACGTGGATGTGGTGTCATCGGCGGCAAAGCGCAAGGGAGCAGCACGCTAGGGCCACGTGTGCGGGAGTGCACTGCCCCAATGTCTGACAGCAATGGCGCCACCCTTGGCCAGCCTTGGCCCCCTTAGCCGCGGTGTGTTATGGCCACGTACGGTTGCCCACTCCCTTTCCCACCGCTCGTCGAGGCTACAATGGCGTCCGCCCCCTCGGACACCCGTGCGTCAAGTCCATTGCATGGCACCTGTCTTGAGCAAGCAGCGATAAGACATGACTCTGCAGATCCAGTGAGTTCATTCAGAGTGCTGTTTCTTGATTTTTTTAATACATAATCCAATGGTTTAAAGTTTAAGATGTCTCTATTAGCAAGAGCCTAACTATTACAATAGCAACGGGATTATGAAGTGAGACTATATTTTCTCTATTAAATATAAATTTCTTCTGTACCTTTCTTCCTTTTATATATGATTACAGACAATGCATGAGCTGTAGTGCATTAGATGCTACATATGTCATACAAATACCTAATACCAATAGGGTGCTTAATCATATAACAAAAAAACCAATGATTCAATTGCAAAGTTTGAGTGCTTAAGGACTATGTTATCCAAAATAATATTTAAGAGACATGGACCCACTGTTCGTTGCAATATTTCTTCAATAATAAATATACTAATAAATCATTTTTAGTCCATGCTTTAAAGAATATTATCAGATTTTTTTATGTTATATCTAAGTGTCAAATTGGCATGTGCCCTATAACTAAGGAGAAACCTATCTAAATCCATGCTTTTTTTTTTTGTTCATGTTTATGTTTATACGTAGATTTTTTACCTCGAATTTTTCAAAAGTTTGAAAGAATAATTTCTCATTAGTATATGTAATTATCCTTCACGTTGCAATTTCCTCTCTAAATTACGCGGCAACGCGCGGGGAATTCTTCTAGTACTCTTATAAAACAAAACTCCACTACCTATTTCACTCAACATGGAAGCTGTCCAACTAGACAATGCACTATCACACGCAATTAAAATCCACTAGCCCATACAATTGTAATGTTCACGTCAACAAGACACCTATTTCTCTCAACATGCAAGCTGTCCAAATAGACAATGCACTATCACACACAATTAAAATCCACTTGCCTATGCAATAGCAATGTCCACATCAGCTAGACACATAAGTATTTTGTTGTCCACGTTATAAGAAAATCTAATTGACAAATCGTAGCAACATATCCAGAAAAAACTATTGCAATGGTGAAATACAAAGGAACGATGAAGTGTGAAAAAGGACAGGAGAAAGTGAGAAACATAGGTGAACTTTACATTTATCACCCTAAGAGAGAAGCAGAACTTACAAAGATAGAAAGGCAGATCTGGTCTAGCAAGTACTTTCATGAGCAGATCCACTAGACTATGAATCCTCTCTGATGGACGAAAGTCAGCCTCAAGAATGTAACCATCAGGGAATCGCACCCTCATTACTGCCTATAATTAAGGCAGTCACTTCATTAAAAACAAGTATTTTGAACTCATAACGTAATTCATTAAAAAAACTCAAAACAAGTTAAGAATGAGACAATTTTCTTTAAAACAGGCAGTTAGAACTGCATAATGCTGTGCCATGTTTTGTTTTCTTAGGACTTTCACATGATACAAATTAATTAACAGATATACTCCTTCTGTTCTGCTTTACAGGGTGTTACAAGGACATTTACAGATACCAAGATGCGTGTCCATCGCATGAAACGTGTTAAAACTCACGTAGTCCGTCTGTCATTCCATGCCACATGACTATGTAGTCCGTTTGCCATTTTGTTTTTGTGCAGTACTGAGCCCACTGCCCACGTGCGATGCCTGAGTGCTAGACACCCATGCATGCATTTGACCCCCTCAGATGTTTTGAGTAATTACTTGACTCCTCGATACGCCAGCCCACCTAGTAATATGGCCAAAACCAAAAACCTGCATGCGCCGTGTATAATGGAACAGAGGGAGTATTTATGTAAAATATAAGAAAAAACTGTTTTTTCAAACATTTCTTAAGGCACTGCTCAGTGCTGGATTAAAAAGGAGATAACTACGAGTCACACAAAAAAAGTACCAAAAGAACTGGTAATAACAATTGCCATCTTCAAAGTGTTTCTTTGTATAGAGCACTGGAGAAGCATTGCACCTTGATTGATTGTAAACATAAATAAATATAAATGATGTGCATCATAACCCTACCTTTGTTCTCTTTGCTCGCTGAGCAGCAAGTTCTGCATCCCGCATCCTCTGAGTCTTTAGCACATTAGATTGCTCTGCACAAAGTTGACATTTTTAACAGTGCTACCGAAAGTAAATCAGAATGCAAAATATTTCAGGTTGATCAATATATTAAACTAAGTTGGCACTAATAACTTGAAACACCCCAAACAATATGTTCTACCTCCAATCCTGTTTGCAACCAAATTGAAGTAATCAGCAGGCTGAAGCTCATAAAAGTCGTCACCTTCCTCTGCAAGAACAATGTTTTGATGTCACCACAGAACTAGTATAAAGGCAAGAAAGGTCTTGGTAAAGACAAAAGAAGATGGCATTTAGGTACCATGATCTGCACTAGGCAGCTTGCTGGGTTGAAGAGCAAAGTTCTCACTTGAAAAAACCCGGATCTCATGTCCAAGTTCCTCTGACACTGCTTTCAGCTTGTCCTGAGATTTTCCAAAGAAAACGCATTCTCAGGCTTTCTCACATCTACCTATCCGACCGGTGGAGAATTCAGAATACACATTGATCCCCAAAAAATAAAAAGTGAGATCATTACTCAAAAAATATAACCCTCCCAGGAAGCCATTCAAATTTGTAATTTTGGGAATGTCGGAGGACATGCAAATCACTCCATTCAGAAAAAGAACCTATTTTACACGCACAAATTCGGGAACCAGACGCGCACCAAGAACTCAAGAACTGGACTCCCTAAACCCCTCTAGAAGAATGCGCGAGTCTTAAAGAACCATCGCCCATTCCCGAAACCCACACAGGGAAGAACAAGTCCTCGCTCATGCCCACCCCAACCAAGAACTTGAACACAGTACACAGCCTCTCCGCCGGACCCTAGGGCCGGCGCGAGCCCGAAATTCTCCAAGAACCCTGCCCAAGAAACTGCGCACGGCACCAAGAACCGAAACTAACGGGATCCAACGCCCGGGCGGCGACGTGGACCCAATCGACACGCAATCGCGCAAGAAGCCCGTGGAGCAGCACGCGGCGGGGAAGCGGGAGACGAGGGAGGAGCCGGGAACGCGTACGTACCGCGGCGCGCTGCGCGTCGGCGTCGAGATCCATGTTCGAGTCCGGCGAGAGGTCGTCGCCGCCGTCTTCCTCGCCCTCGCCCCTCTTCCTACGGCGACTCTCGTGTGGCCAGAGGAGGGTGGTGCTCGTGGTGGAAGGGCCCGCCTGCTCCTGCTGGTGGGGGTACTCTGCTTCCATCTTGGACGGGAAGGGAGAGGAAAGGAAGCCTTCGCGAGGCGAGACGGGCGGGGTAGGACACGGGTTTCGGGCTGCGGGTCGGGCCCGGACTCCGGATTCGGTGCGCTGAGAGTGAGGTGGGGAGAGAGAGCACGCCGCCAACAACTTTTTATAAGTACTGCTCAAACTCTAAGGCTCCGTTTAGTTGGAAATTTTGAAAAGTTTTGTAACCGTAGTATTTTTGTTTGTATTTGACAACTTTTGTCCAATTATGGCATAAGTAGACTCAAAAGATTAATCTCGAGATAGTGAGGCAAAAAGTATAAACATGCAATAGGTGCTACTTCATTTAGTGCTCTATGTAAATAAAAAGTACAATCAATGTATGGAGAGAGAAAGGAAATTTGTGAACTAAACGCTGCCTAAACGTCTTCTGGGCCGAGACTTTATTGGCGTCGTCAGCCCAGACGCATGTTTAGGCCCACTGATGGACAAGCTCTCTCGGCAGCAATTTCTGTCTTTCTGAATTCAGACTTTTCATCAGTGTTTTGAGAGAGCAGACGACATCACGTACGGTAGGCAGTAGCCAGATTTTTTGCTTTCGAATGTCGCAATCAGAGGACGAAACCGATAGTCATGTCAAGTTGTCAACTATACAAGTCACACAGACGGCAGCATGCTATTTTTGTACAGCTACGGGTACAGCGAGGCTGACCTGGTACACTTCTTCTTCTTTTTATTTGAAAGTTGCTGACCTGGTGCGCTGTAGCTTTTTGATACGCGAACCTTTTTTTTTTTCCAGATTATACAACGTAGGAACTCATAGACCTATGTTTAGCACCACGATTACGATTTGAACCAGGTAATGTTTTATTGGACAGTTATATCATTGGACTACATGTACTGACTTGCTTATTTCATTCGTTATACACGAACCTTGGCAGATTCGTTTTCTCGGAATGGCGGAAAATCTCAGTCGATCAATGAAATAAGCAATGTGCATAAATGGAAGTTTTCACAACAAGCCAACAAGTAAACATACTAGACGTAGACGTACTAACCACCAACAAGAACAAGTTATTTTTTTTCTTCATTGCGTATCATTTATTAATAAAAAAAGAGTTTAAACAAATATACAACGCACTTATATAGAGTGCCGAAGAAGGTCGAGTTATAGCTGGATCATCCTAACAAAAAGAACTTATATTTCGATATTATATAAGAGGAAACAACCAATATTAACACAACAATGTGGCCTAAGAAAAATTACAAGAATAAATTTCATTATGACACAAGAACAAATTATACGTGAACGTTTGTCCTAGGCGTCCTAGTCATCAAGGATAAAATTCTACGGTTAGAGCAACTCCAGGAGACTCTCTAAATCTTTTCTAATTATTATGAATAGAGATTCGGGTAGAAAAACACTCTCTAACAGACTATTTAATTGGCTATCCAAATGTAGTTATCATCTATTTCGTATTTTTCGCTAGTCAAAGATAGATAGCAAGATTGGCTCTCTAGAGTACGCAAAACATATAGAAAAGTTGTTGGAAAGTGATAAAATTTGGAAAGCGATTTTTATGTAAATGACTCTCTAAATGATGATTTAGATAGTGAATTTTAGAGAGACTCTTTGAAATACTCTTACAAACAAAATTTTTAGAGCTGCAGGTTGATGATTAATGGCACACCCAACCAAAAAAAAAGATAGTTCCTATATTTGTTAATTAATTATTAAGATGGTAACAAAGGTAAGCCATTCTCCTGCTTATCCAATTCAGAAGGAAATGGAGCGCGTGGAGCTACGGTGCTACTTTCTCAAAAAACGGTACAGTATTAAGTAGTGCAATAGCATCACTTATGTTAGTTATAGCGAAAACCACCAACCATTTCACTTATCAATAGATTTATGGGTCCATATCTCTGTTACTATCCACAGTTGATATAAAGTTCTTAGGCTATCCGCACTGGGCACCTCTACCCGGCACGGAACGCCAAATATGCAGGCGGGGACGCCGCACCGCGCAACGGCAAACGCGACGCTATGGTTGAGGTCGGTACAGTGAAACTCTACCTCTGGCGTTTCCTCTCTCCTCTCGCTATCCACTGTAGCGGGCCCCACGCCGTCGGCCGGAGGGAGGCCGTGCCGCCGTGCTGGAGGGCACGCGCGGAGGCCGGAGGGAGAAGCGAGAAGGGAGCCGCGTGCGCGCAGACGAGCTTCATGGCCGGTGAGAAGAAGGAAGGAGAGAGGGCAGCCGCCGGCCGCTCGCCATGGCCGGAGTCGCGCTCACCCCCGCCATGGCCGAAGCCGCGCTCGCCGGATCCCGCGCCGTGCTTGCCGGATCCCGCCGCCGCGCTCGCCGGGGACAACGGGGAGGACGCCAGGGAGGTCCGCTGTGCTCAGGCCACGCCGCCACGGCGGTGAGGGCCGCCGGGCCGCCGTGCTCTGGGAGGGAGGCCGCGCCGAGGAGGGCCACCGCCGCCGCCGCCGCGCTCGGGAGGAGGAGCCCGCACCGCCGTCCTCGATCAGGGGCACCGCGCCTAGGGAGGGGAGGCAGAGGGAGTGAGGCGCTCAGGGGAGGTGGAGGGGATCCACGCCGCCGCCCGCCGCCTTGGTGCTGCCCGCCGCGGCGGAGGTGGAGGCAGCGCCGGTCCTGCTTCGCCGCCGTGGAGGAGGCCGCGTTCTTCCCCGCCGTTCGTGGTATGCGATTTAGGCTTTAGCTTTTGTGATAGAGAGCCAACGGCAGCAACACTCCTCCTTTCCCGATCTGTAAACAGATCCTGACGTGTGGGGCAGGGGGCTTTAACAGGTCGCTCTTACAGTCTCACGGGTGTGGATAGCCTTAGCCTCTGTTTGGTAGAGCTCCACGCAGCTATAGATTAAAAAAACCGATTCACTCCTAAGTTTTTAAACAAAATAGTTTTAACTCCGCCAACTCCACCCTAAATCTGCTCCATAAAAACAATGGATATACCCCAAGATCCATGAATTTGGTGGAGCACTTCAAGTGGTGCTCCATAAAATCAAATTTCATGGAATTACGACCAATTACCCACCGCTAGTCACTGGTTAGTGGAAAATGACCAATTTGTTTTTTTCTTCCGCATCTTTCGTGTCGCGTCTTCTTCCCCGTCACCGTGCCTTCACTTGTCAGGCCTACCCCTGACCTGCGATGCTCGGCCCTAACGCCAGCCACTCGTGCGCCCTTCTTCAAGGCCGGTTGTTGCGCCTCCACTACCCGACCACGCCCGACGCTGAGGTCGTCCGCCGCACCCCCAAGCCGGCTGCCATGGTGCCCTAATTGGTCGTTGTGGTGCCCCTGAGGCTGGTTGCGCCCTCCCTCGAGGCCAGTCGCCCACGTGTTGGCCCCGTCGGGACACGCCCGTCCGTGAGGCCAGTTGCACCCTCAAGGTCGGCCAGTGCACTTTCCATGCCAGACGGGGCACCCCTATCCGGCTGCATCCTCCCCTAACCTGCGCACCCTCAGTCGGCCATGCGTTGCTCTCGGCCGGCCAGGTGCCTTGAGCCAATGAGCGTGAGGTGGTTTGCGTAGGGAAGAAGACGTTTTTTTTTCCTTTTGACGTATGGGTCTAAATTGCCAATGACATAGAAGCAGGAGTGGAGTTGTACCAAACACTTTTCATTCGCTCTGTTCGGATGGCTGGATTGTACGACTGACTGGCTGATTGTTGTGAGAGAAAAAACACTGCTGAATGACTGGCTGATGCTATCTGGTAAGTTTAAGCGAACTGAAGCAATTATCTCAGATACGCGATGGAGCTGCTTTATGGTGGAGTTATGTGGATCTACGGATCTGAGGCTGCGTTTAGATTAGAAAAAGTTAGGAAAAATGTAATGTACCACTTTCGTTTGTATTTGACAACTTTTATCCAACATGGTCTAAATAGATTTAAAAGATTCATCTCGAACTAGGCAGGCAAAAAGTACAAACATGCAACACTACTACTTCATTTAGTGCTCCATGCAGACGGAAAGTACAATTGATGTGATGGGAAAAGAGGAAATTTTTTGTGAACTAAACACACCTTGAAGCTACTTTCAGATACCTGGAGCTCTACCAAGTCCAAACAGGCTCTTGGTTCACGGGAAGTATTGTTCCATGTTTAGCACAAAAAGAATTAATATTCACTTGGGAAGTTATCACAAAGAGACAATTGTTTTATTTTAGAAAAATGTTGTTATAGATTATTGGTTTTGTGAAGGTGGTGGCGCATAGCAGTACGAGCAGCTGGTGCGGGGCCACGGTGGCACACAACAGGGCGGCATGGGGCGGTGCCAACGAGCAGTCCGCGAGCTATGGGCGCGCCATGGTCTTGTCGTCCACGTCATGCTTTTGCTCTTCTCAATAGGAAGAGGAGGAAAAAGATATGACATACAAAACCAGTTTGTTCAGTGACATAGAGAGAGATTATTAGAATATAAGAGTAATTATAATACAGTAATTTAGACGAAAATTGCTTTTACATGGATCTAAATCTAAATTCCATGCAAAACAAGTCCTTACGATGCATCTTAAATCCACAGTGTCCGGAGTGAAACTCAAATTTAGATTCACTTTTGAATCCATATCAAATAAATCTATAATCTAGCGAAAGCTTGGGGAGCCTTTTTCCATGTATGCCATTATAAAAGATGGCCTCTTCCTCTGTGCCACTAAAAAGTTTGTTCCATCCTCTATGCCATCGCGTTTTTTGGACCTGCCCCGTGTGCCATTCCGTCGGCCTGGCGTGTGATTCTCGTCGTTTGGCTGATGTGGCGTGTGGGCCCGAGGAGTGAAAATGTCCGTGTTGCCCTTCCACTCAACGGGTGTAGGGTCGAGATGGCGGACTAGAGGGGAGGTGAATAGTCCTTTATAAGAACTAATCGCAGCGGAATAAAACCTAATCGGTTCTAGCGACAATTCACCCCTCTAACTAAGACTCTAAACACCTTGCCAAAGATCCTAACGAGAAGCAAAGGTGCAAGTCTAGTTTGAGCTTCCCTAAACCGTTCTAGCGCAAGATCACACAAACCTAAGCGCTAGTACTTTAAGCACCGGGGAAACTCCTATTAACTAGCAAGCAAAAAACGCACTAAGCACCTAAGCTCACTACTTGCTCAATGACAAGGATACACAATCCAAATCAAAGAGCGCAACTCACTTTAGCTACACAAACTAAGTGAGAACTACTTCTAAGCTACACAAGCTAAGAAGGTGAGTGGCAAGCTACACAAGCTAACCGGTCTTACAAGAGCAACTACAACTACACAAATAAAGTAATGCACAATATAAATAACTTGTGTAGAATGGAGCAAACCACCGCGAAGGATGGGAAGATGTTGACGCGGTGATTTATTTCTCGGAGGTTCACTTGTCGCCACAAGCTACGTCCTCCGTTGAGACAAGCTCCAAAGTTGCCGCCGGTCCTCTTGCTAGTGGTGACCCGCAAGTCACACTCTCCCACGTGGAGTGCTTACCACAAGCTCTAGCACTTGACTCGGCCGGACCACTTGTCGCTCTTCACGTCTCGCTCTACTAGCGATGCTCTTTGCGATCTCCCGCGAGGTGAGCTCCAACCTCTCACAAGCTTGCTCCGGAGTCAAGCACAATCTTCTTGCTTGCTTCCACGGAGCCTCTCACCACCAAGCCGTCTAGGGGGTGGCGACCTCCAAGAGTAACAAGCACCACCGGCTTGCAACTCGATCACCTAGTGCCACACGATGCAATCTCTCAATGCAACGCACTATCGATCGATTACTCACTCCTCGAATGTGAATTCTATGAGTACAAGTGAGTTGGAGAGCACTAAGCCATGCACAAACAAGGGAGACACATTCCCAAGGTGCAAGACCCCTCCAACAGCCGGCCACAACCCTCTATTTATAGCCCTCAGCTCAAAAGAGCCGTTGCCAACTGAAAACAGCCGTCGGACCGACCGTCGGACCGAACCAGCGCGCCACCGTCGGACCAAAGCCCACGGTCCGACGCTCTCGATGGCCACCACGTGTCAGCTCGATTCAATCGTAGCCGCTCCATCTCAACGGCTATTTCTCGCGCCGTTTTTTCAACCGTCGGACGCTCAAGCCGATGGTCCGACGCGCGCATAGCTCCAGGTGTCGGACCGTCCGACTCTCACAGACGGGCCACAGCTCGGCCACCGTCGGACTCTCGCGCGGTTAGCCGTCGGACCAATGATCACCACGGTCCGACGCTTCCAGAGAGCTCCCCGAGCGCTCAAAACCGTCGGACTCCAGTCCGACGCTCGCCGTCGGACGAATCTCTAGCGTCCGACGCTTTCCCGAACGCCACGCGTCACGCCGACACCGCTCGCCACCGTCGGACTGAAGCGGGCAATGGTCCGACGCTCGTTAACCGAGCGTCCGACGCTCGCTATTGGCCAGAACTAGGGTTAGGCGTCGGACTCTACTCAATGGTCCGACGCTATCCCTCCACACAGTCCGACGCTCCTTTTACTTTGCCAAAAACCTCCGAATCCTGTCTCGCAAGCTCGGCAGGAGGAAGAGAGAGAACCACACCCTCTCTACCTCACAACACCACCTTCAAACACTTTCACCTTTGCAAATGTGCTAACACCAACAAGTGTACACCTCATGTGCATGTGTGTTAGCTTTTCACAAACATTTTCCAAAAGGATTTTTCACTCTTTTCACCACGCCACTCGATCCTAGCAACGCATGCAAGTTAGATCGCTCAAGTGGCACTAGATGACCAATATGCAAACAAGTTTGCCCCTCTTGATAGTACGGCCATCTATCCTAAATCCGGTCAAGCACTTCTCTACTCAACCTTAGACCGGTGAAATGGAAATGCCCTAGGTTATACCTTTGCCTTGCGCTTTCCATTTCGATCACCGTCTTCATCTCCGTCTCCGACACCATCGATGCCAATGCAACACATGCACTAACATCTCATGAATAATATGATCCACTTCATATCATCACGTGGCTTTTGGTTCTTCGATCCTTGACTTGCTTGCTCTTCACCGTTGCGTTGGTCCATCGGCGCCAAGCCATCACCCGACTTGCCCTTCACTCTTGCAACCGGTCCGTCGACGCGAAGCCTCGTCTTGATCTTCTCCACCTAGCCACATGACTCTATGTCATGTCTCATGCGTTTAGCTCCTTCATCTCCATATGTGTGAGCTAAGCAACACTCAACACGCCATATCCACCTCCATGGCATAGATGCTCACACACATGTACCTGTGGACTAATCACCTGTGTAATCAACACTTAGACACATATTAGTCCACCTAAGTTGTCACTCAATTACCAAAACCAAACAAGGACCTTTCAACGGGCTTACTGAGCATCGGCCCCCCGCTCCCTCAGTCTCTCTCTCTTTCTCTTTCTCTCTCTCTCGCGGCGGCGGCTGGCGAAACCCTAGGCGGCGAAAGCCTAGCGGCGGCGGAGTCGGGTCGAGAAGAGGAGGTTTCCCAGGATCAAGAGGAACGGCGCGGAGGTCCAGAAATGGCGTGGAGGGGCCCGGGCGAGCGCCCGGATTGGTTTCGGGACGGATGAGTTGTCTGCTCTCACTGCTTCCCCTTTCTTTGAATCCAAGTGCTCGATGTGCTCGAGGCTGTCGATTTTCTGATGTTTAGTTCGTGCGTCTTGTTCATGCCGTGCTTCTTGTTCATCTATACCAGTGCGTCTTATTCATGCCGTCTTGTTCAAACCGATTAGGGTGAGGGTTTGATTCATGCCGTGCTTCTTGTTCATCTGTAGGATGGACCCGGATAGTAGCTTCAACCTAGAAATGCAGATTGTTGCTCCTAAATCTTGTGCACGGTGGTTTTCGTTCAATGAGGTGGTGGATGCTGACCGCGCTCACTTGTCTGTTATGCTTAAGGATGTGGTAGAGAGGTACCCTCCTGACTATGGTCAGGTAGCAAGCTTGTTCTATTTTTGCAGAGAGACCAAAGTGCAAATTCCAATCCACACTGACCATGAACTAGTGAAAATGTTTAAAAAGAATAGGGCTTATAGGACCTGTTTTCTCACTTTTGCATATCATGATAGTGGTAGTGAGCCTCCTGTGATTCCATTTTGGGATAGTGAGAGCCCAACAATTGCTGAACCATTTCCCAATGTAGAACCCCAATGCTCTGCTGAATCTCAAAGCTGTGTTGAACCACCCTGCACCCCCTCTATTGCCTGCCCTAGCCTAGCAGAACCAAGCCAGGCCACACAAGCTCAATGTGCTGAACCTGAACCTGAGTTTCTTGCTAACCCATATCCAATGAATGAGCATGTTGGGGTTGATGATGAAGGTCTGTATATTGATTTTGGCCCCCTGCATTCCCACCCCCTCCCAATCCCAATCCACCTAGGGAAGAGGTGATTTCTGAGGGTGAAGATGAATCTTCTGAGACAGAAAATGAATCTGAATCAGAATCAGAATCTGATTCTGATTTTGAAGTACAAGACATAGATGAAGAGGTTAGGGATAGAGAGCCTGACAATATTCCTGAGGCAGATTATGACAAAAAGGACCCTCCAATGCATGTGGGGACAGCCTATTCAGACATGGATGCTTTTAAGCTTGCTCTAGCTACACATGCTGTTAAACATGAGAAACTATAACATTGAGAAGAGTGATACAGGGAGGTATAGGGTGTACTGCTCACAAAGGAGTGAAGGCTGCAAGTGGAGGATTCATGCTTCAACTGGGAAGGATGGACACACAGTTAGGGTAATATGCTTAACCCAACACTGGTAACATTTTGTAACACATTGTTTTGGGATGTAATGATGAACTGTCTTGTTTTTTTCTCAGGTGAAGAAGAACTCTTTTCCTCATAGCTGTGAGAGCAGGAGGAGGTAGCCCTGTGTTAGAGTCACCCAGTTCTGGGTTTGCAGTCAAGTCTTAGATTGGTTCAAGGAAGATGGTACTATGGGTCCAACAGAGCTGCAGAGGAGATTGAAAGATGCACACAAGATTCATGTGTCCTACAAGAGAGTTTGCAAAGGTAAACAACTTGCAATGGATAAGATTTATGGGCCCTGAGAAAAAAGTTTTGATAACCTGTATAGACTTAAGGCCCAGCTAGAAGAGTGTAGTCCTGGATCTATCCTTGTCATTGATAATCACACCATCAATAACAAGATTAGATTCAACAGACTGTTTTTTTGCACTTAAACCATGTGTAGAGGGATTCCTTAGAGGTTGCAGACCATACCTAGCTGTTGATAGTACTTTCTTGACTGGGAGGTTTAGAGGTCAGTTGTGTATTGCTTGTGCAGTAAATGGGCACAACTGGATGTACCCAGTTGCTGTTGGTGTCATAGATTCAGAGACCAATGAAAATTGGGTGTGGTTCATGGAAAGATTGAAGGAAGCAATAGGTAACCCAGATGGCCTGACATTCTACACAGACTGTGGTCAGACAGTTATAAATGGGGTTACTGCAGTTTTTCCAAATGGTGAACATAGGGAGTGTATGTATCACTTAGTACAGAATTTCAAGAAGAGGTACAGTGGGAAGGTGTTTGATGACCATTTGTGGTTTGCTTCATATTCATGGAGCCCTTACATGTTTGAGAAGCACTATCAAACTATGGCAGACGCTAAGCCAGAAGCCATGAAATATCTTCAAGAAAATCACACGAGACTATGGACAAGGAGTCAGTATAGGACATTGTCCAAGGTTGATTATGTGACTAATAATCTGGCAGAGTCATTCAACAACTGGATCAAGCCTGAGAAGGGAAAGCATCTGGATGACTTGCTAGATACTATTAGGCAGAAGATCTTGATCAAATGGAATCATAGGAAAAGGGTTGCCATGCAATTGGAAGGAAAGATTTTGCCTCATATCATGCAGAAGCTGAGACAAGATAGTTTCAACTTAGACATTGAAGTGACCACAGCCTCTCCTGATGGTGTGGCAGAGCTCTGTGCAAAGGGAACCACTGGGTTCAGGTTTGTGGTCAGCCTACCTGAGAGGACATGTTCATGCAGGGTTTGGCAGGGGTCTGGAATACCATGCAAGCATGCAATAGCCTACATCACGTCTATCCCAGGCCAAAGACTTGAAGACCATGTAGATGATTACTTCTCTGTCAGTAGATTCAAACTTGCATATGAGGGTTGCATCCCTTGTATTCCTGACAAAACCATGTGGCCCAAGCCCTCACATGGCTTCTTCATGCACCCTCCATGCCTTAAGTCCACAGGAGGTGGAAGGAAGAACAGGATGAAGGGCGCTCTAGAAGGAGGGAGCAGGAAGAAGTCAAAGAAGCATCAGTGCCCTATCTGCAAAGAGTTGGGCCACCACTGGAAAACTTGTAAAAAGAGGGAACCCAGAAGATATAACTAAAATGGAGGCTGCCAGGTAACAACTAGTCACATTATTGCAAACTCAACTTCAATTTCATTAACACTAATGACACATTTCTTATGCAGGGGAGTAACAAAGAAAAAGCTCAAAAAAGCAGCAAGTTGTAACACAGAGACAAGCCTTGTGCTTGGCACTCCCAACCTGATGGTATTCCCACCCAATGAGGCAGTGGCCAATGCAACTCATAAGCCAAAAAAGAGAAAGGGGTCAGTTGGTAGCACTACTTCTACATCTGCTGCCAAGAAGTCCAAGAGAGCAGCTCCAACCAGTGTGTCCACTGGCCATGATGCACAGGCAGCACCAACCAGTGTGTCCAGCAGGTATAATTACCACCTTTTCAGCTATCCTTGTCATTTCTGTGATAACATGTAATGTTAATGAGAGTCTTCTATGGCACAAGGTCTGGAACTGGTTCCAATGACCCAGTACAGACTCAGCCAATGGATACTGTGCTGCCTCAGCATACCCTAAGGCAGAGTGTGGCCATCAGGAAGAAGCTAACACCAAAGAAGCTGCAAGTTTCATCATCCAGCTAGCCCAACCCAACCAGCCCTGCCTCAAATACATGAAGCAAGAAGCAACTTCAAATGTAGTGAACATGTATGTGCTGTTGATGCTTTTGGTTAGCATGTATGTGCTGTGAGATGCATTTGGCCTTAGACTGTGATGCTTTTGTTGTGTGATGGAATGGCACTAGTAAGATGTAGACTTGACACCATTTAATTACTATGTTATCATGTATTGCTACTGCAATGTTAAGCTTTTCTATTACTTTTGTCACATATTTTCTTTCATTCTGAGAAAGTGTTGAGGGTAGCCATTTTCATTGATCATAGAACACATCCATACATCCATACCTGCTCACTGTCTCTCACACACACAGTCACACACAGTCTGCTACTTCTTGAAAATAGCATACAAAGTCAGAAACATGCATAAATACAACATCTTTTCAATCCACCTAAGCTGCTGCATGACTCTATTATCACCATGGACCACTACTGCATTGCCACTAACTACTTGGTCACCTTCCTGGATGATGGCTAGAGGGGCTGCAGTAGGTACTCCACCAGGTGGTGCCACTGCTTGTAGGGGAGTTGCATGGATAGGAACAGGGGCTGTAGGTGACTGCACTTCTGTAACCATCTCATCTTCCCACTGATAATACTGACATCCTCCAATCTAAAATCCAAACAATCAAGGAACTGTGAGCAAAAATACCAAAAAAGAGGCAGGAAAGTGAGAAAAAAAAGAAAAGCATACTGCATAATAGGGGCACTTGTGAAACACACGGTTATGGTTGTCCCTCGTCTTCGAAACGAAACGATTAGCAAGCACGTTGCAGTTGGGGCAAAACACTCGCCTAACCCTACCACCATAGCTATTTGAAGCTTGAGACATGGCTGAGGGAAGAAAGATGAAAGAGAGAGAACATGATTAGGCAAGGAGTAGGGCTGCGACCTATTTATGGGCTGCAGGTAACCCACCAGCCTTTGGCGCCAAAAGCACAGTGGCTGGCGCCAAAAGCACAGTGTTTAGCGCCAAGGACTGATAACCTGGGAATGGCACAGGGGGCAAGCAAAAATTCGCTGAGACTCAAGGGCATTGCGGTCCTCAAGCAGCATCGGGCCCACACGCTACATCAGCCAAACGGCGAGAATCACATGGCAGGCCGACGGAATGGCACACGGGGCAGGTCCAAAAAACGCGATGGCATAGAGGATAAAACAAACTTTTTAGTGGCACATAGAAAGAGGCCATCTTTTATAATGGCATACAGGGAAAAGGCTCAAGCTTGGGTGATAAATCAGCGAAGTCCACTTCTCATGATGGTAGAATAATTTAGGGTGTTTAAATTTAGGTTTAAAATTTTTTGTATGTCACAGGTTTTTTATAAACTGATATTGATAATAAGCCGTGAAACAGATTTATTAAAACTAATTAATTTATTATTAGTAATACCATGACATAATATTAATAAATTATATGGACTAATGAGGCCTAAAATATTCGCGATGGTCATAGCTGTAAAGCGAGACAGCCCCTTTCTCGTTGCCGATGCTTAACCTGTCTTCCCTCTCGTTCTGTCTGTCTCGCTCCCCAATCGTTCTCGGATGACTGGTCGGCCGCCGCCGCCCTGAGCCAGGCGCTGAGGTTTGGTTGTTCTTTTCGCCGGCGACGAGCACCCACCAGGTACTACCGCACCATCTCTTCCCTTCCCTTATGCTGTGCGAAGTTGAGCACCGAAACCCTAGCTATTTGATTTGACAAGCCTCCTAACTTCGAAGTTTTTGCAGAAATTATTGGGTGTGCATGTGTACACCCATGTCCCTTCACTGGATCCGCCGCTGATATCCCCTCTTCGCTTCCGTGGCGGATTTGTACTGCTAGGGTTTTGGTTGGGTCTGGTGGAAGATGATTAAGCAGATCCTTGGCAGGCTGCCGAGGAAACCGGGGAAGGCTGGGGATAGCCGGGAAGCTGCTGCTGTGGGGAATGGAATTGAGCCATCGAATTCCTACAGTGTTGCGAGGAGCATGGACCTAGGGAACAAGAGGGCTGGAAATGGAGATTATCCAGTTCCATCTGGTGTAACTACTAACCCAGTGATGAATGGGGCTATGGTGTATCACTCCAACGAGCCATTACCGGCATTCAAGGATGTGCCGGCGTCAGAGAAGCAGAATTTGTTTGTCAAGAAGGTCAACCTATGCTGCGCTGTGTATGACTTTGCGGATCCAACTAAGGACCTCAAAGAGAAGGAGGTGAAGCGGCAGACACTTATGGAGCTCGTTGATTATGTCACTTCTGCGAATGGCAAGTTCTCAGAGGTTGTCATGCTGGAGATCACAAAGATGGTGTCGATTAATTTGTTCCGGAGCTCTAGCCCCACCCCTCGCGAGAACAAGGCCATTGAAGGGGTTGATCTGGAGGAGGATGAGCCTCTTATGGATCCTGCATGGGCGCACCTGCAGATCGTCTATGAGATTTTCTTGAGATTTGTAGCATCACAGGAGACAGATGCGAAGCTGGCCAAGAGATATATAGATCATTCCTTCATTCTTAGGCTGCTAGACCTTTTTGATTCAGAGGACCCCAGGGAAAGGGACTATCTAAAGACGATACTTCATCGAATTTATGGTAAATTCATGGTTCATCGACCATTCATCAGGAAAGCAATTAACAACATATTCTATAGGTTTATATTCGAAACAGAGAAACATAATGGTATTGCAGAGTTGTTGGAGATCCTGGGCAGTATTATCAATGGGTTTGCCCTTCCGCTTAAGGAAGAACACAAATTGTTCCTTGTTCGTGCACTGATCCCTCTTCACAAGCCAAAATGTGTATCTATATACCATCAGCAGCTATCATATTGCATCACGCAGTTTGTTGAGAAGGACTGCAAACTTGCTGACACCGTTATTAGGGGCTTACTTAAATATTGGCCTGTGACAAACAGTTCAAAGGAGGTGATGTTCTTGGGTGAGTTAGAAGAGGTTTTAGAGGCAACACAGCTTGCAGAGTTCCAAAGATGCATGGTTCCACTCTTCCGTCAGATTGCCCGCAGCATGAACAGCTCTCATTTCCAGGTCAAAATCTTACTATGCCTATACTTAAGTTTGTCATCAGTTTTCTCCTAACATATGCTAAAATTCTTCTAACATATATGGGAAAAATATCGGTAGCGTCTCCACTCTCTAGGCTTCCCTTTTCAATTGACACCCTTAATCAGCGCGCGGCCACTTGTATTGGTAGCAGCGCATGGATCTCTTTCTCGCACTGTTCTTTGTTTAACCACACCAGCCCACTCCCGCCCCTGGTTTCCAGTTTTCGACCGCCGCCCCGGCCAGTGGCTCCCCCTCCACTGGTCATGCTACCCACTGCCCATCCCCGCCTCTCCACCCCGCCCTCACGAGCTCGAGCAACTCCCTGCCGGCTCCGGTCATCCGGTTGTCTCCTGCTGCTTCACTCGCTGCCCCTCAACCCACCACCACCTCTGGTCTGGCCACTGCCCGAGAGCCCCTCCCCATTCCAAGGCTGCCGGGCACGGAGGTCCTAACCGCGAGGAAGAAGATGACGTTCATCCAGTCTGATGTCGACATGTGTCTGAGCGCTTGTTGCCATTGCTACCCGTGCGCGCAGTACAAAGATTTGGCTTTTCATATACATGCCATGGTGTCTTTTCATGTAAATTTGTGCACATGGACTTTTTAGTGGTTTTGATTAAAAGGGTTTGTGCTAAGTCGATTTTTAAAGTCATAAGTACAAAAGAACATATCAATTTCTTATCTTAGAGTTGGAGTCTTCTGGTCATATTATTTTTCCTTTTATTTTGTTTTTCTTGTACCTTAAAGACTAGAGTTGTCTCAAAATTGACTGTTGCATTGTACTTAAATCTTTTATATCCCTCTTTTGTAGCAATCAGATTGGGCCATTGGGGACTTAACATTTTTTTTTTGTTAAATATACTTCTGCATTCATAACATTTCTGTAGAAGCTGCCATCAGGAATTTCATGTAGGATGACAGAGGTTTAGCGTTCAAATTAGATAGCAAAAATCACCCCCCCCCCCCACAAAAAAAAAAAAAGTTTGCAGAAGCAGAAGATCGATGCTCATGGTGTCCTGCTTTGATGTTAAGATACCTTCTATGTGGACCACTGGGTGTCTTTTTATGTATAATTTTCATAGTGTCTCCTGTTTTTCTGTTAAGATACCTTGTCTCCGACCACTGGGTGTCTTTTAGTGTATAAAGTTATGTACATATGTTTTAGTTGTTTGACTGTTTCATATATCTTCTCTCTGTGACAAGAATAGTAAATGAATCATTGGTTCTAAGCCATTTCACCTTTATGCTGTAATTACATTTAATTTATTCCTTGGCCTTAAAAAAAACGTTTCTCCAGCCTTAAATACTCAGAAACTGATCTGCTGCATATATACCTTAAGAGGTTTTATACCTTTATATGCCGTATTTCTTTCTCAGTAATTAGATTAGTGACATATAAAATTTTTGGTTTATATCTGCTGAAACAAAAGTCACAGTAGAAGTTGTCATCAGGAATGTCATGTATAAAAAAATGGTATTCGTGGTGCCCAAATTGGATAGCAAGCAAAAGCCATTATAATTTCCCATATTATCAATTGTGGTGCAAAACCATTCTCCCTTCTGTTTTCATGTACTCCCTCCGTATCGCAATTAGAGGTCGTTTAGGACAGAATTGCGCTTACCAAGGAGTACCAAAGAGTAATTAATTAGGGGGTATTTTCCTTCTCTGCCCTTATTAAATACTGCTGCGGTTGTTACCTCCACAATGATGTTGTGTAGCTCGAGTGGCTTGGCCTGCGCGGCCCGAGGCAGGAGGTTGCTGGTTCGATTCCTTGCAGCCTCGCATATTTTTTTATGGCCGTGGTTGCGGTGCGGGAGCCAATCGCTGTGCAGCATGAAACCATGCGCTATTAACGCGGGCGGCGCGGGAGACAAAGCGCCAGGGGCAGCGTCGTCCAGATAAAGGCTCCTAGACTAAAACGACTTCTTTTGCCCAATTCTATTTCAACTCCAGAACGACCTGTAATTGTGATACGGAGGGAGTATGGGGTTCTTTTAGTTTTATGTGAACTGCTCCATTGGAATGTAACCTGTTTATCAATTTGACAATTTCTGTCTGTTTTAAGTCTATATTCTTGCATTTGCTTGTACCTCTGCCTATCTATGACACCTCTTCATCTATCTCTGACTCTACATGTGTTTTCTAACTATAACTCCTGTTCTTGCCATGTTTAGAATTCTCTTCATGTATTCCTGTCTACTTTTCCTTTTCTGATCATCTTAAAACAGGTTTTAGACATGACCTTTACGTATTCAAAGCATGATTTATTTGCTACTGTCTTGTTAGCTAATCATTCTAGTTAATAACTGTGTATTTGTGCTGCTTGGATCCTGCTGATTTTGTAAAATGGAATATAGTTTTTAAATCTCTGATGGACTGATGGTATCTGGTAGTTTTGTTTAGTCATATATGTTCACTTGAGCAGTTTGTAGCATATCGATAGTAGAATATGAATACAGCTTTAGCTGGTTGCCCAGGTGAAATGCTCAGCATTAGGTTGATGCAGTTTTTTTTTAGTACACACAGCATTTATGACTTATGGTTTTCTCCTTTTCTGTTCATAGGTGGCAGAGCGGGCTCTGTTTCTCTGGAACAATGACCATATTGAAAACCTAATTAAGCAAAACTACAAGGTGCTATTACCTATTATCTATCCAGCACTCGAGAGAAACTTCAGGGGTCATTGGAACCAAGCTGTCCGTAGCTTGACACTGAACGTACGCAAGATCTTCTCTGATCATGATTCTGCATTTTTCGAGGAGTGTGTTCAGAGGTTCAACGATGAGGAGCTCAAGCAGGAGGAATCTGATTCGAAGCGAGAATCCCTATGGAACCGCTTGGAGGAAATGGCCGCCTCAAAACCTGGTGAAAACAACAATCCCTTAGGTGTACCGAATGGCAAACCTAGTCACGCTGCTGGCTAGAATAGCCCACCTTAGCAGCCGCAGCCGTGTAACTCTTTGACTCTTGTGCGAGATCTCCTGGAACCTGGGTTGTGATTTTAGCTTTGGGATTTTTTTGCGTTGGTTTGCCCCTGTTGTAGGTGGGTAGGATGTGTTTGGTTTTGTCAGAAGTGTATGTTCAAAATGTACACATACAGAGGAATCTGAGAGATCTGGCATGTGTAGTAACATTAATCAGAATTACCATACAGTCCAATAAACAACGTCGATTTTGATTGCAGATATGCAGTTTGGGTGTTCTTTCTATACACAGAAATGACAGTGAACATTGTGTTCTTGTTTGTGCTGCTATATTACTCGTATCCTATCCTATATATATATAGGGTCTGGCCAGTTAGGTGATGGTTAACGGGCTGAAAAAACGTGATCCGTTTAGCTTGCTGGCTGTCGAAGTACAATCGCCACATTTTTCTGAACTTTATTGCTACATTATTAGCTACGTGCATGGACCTAAATCTAAACAGTACATTGTCCGTACTAGTTTTTTAAAAAGACATACGTATGCATTCATACCGAGTATATGCACATACTTTTATCATGTATGAGTGTATATGCACATACTTTCTTCGTATATGAGTACATATTCATACTTTTTGAAGGAAGTATATACGCATACTTTTTTTTGAATATAGTGCCTGTACATAATTTTTAGAATCAATATTTATACATATTTTTTAGAATGAAGTATCTGTACGTTCTTTTTGAAATAGAGTATTCATACATACACTTTGAAAAAGAGCATCTATACATATTTTTGGAACGGAGTGTGCATACATACACCAAGGTTTAGATTGTACTCCGTATAAGTGAATACTACACAGTACACATGATCAGAGTGTATGCGCATACATTCACCGATTCATGTGCGGATATATACACAACGAGAGAGTATGTATTCATACTTTTTCTGCAAATAAAGTATATGTGCATACTTTTGTGAGAAGGGAGTATGTGTATATACTTTATCTCAAAAAGAATTACACCAGAAATAATTGAATGAGCATTAAATTTTTTTTTTCCAGAGCCAGATGACGGAAAAAGTTGCGGCCACAAGTTGCTTGAGTTACGAATCTGCAAGGTGAAGGAGATTAGATTTAGATTGGGACAGATTAGGACTATCTCGACCATACCGGCCTGGATCCCATCGACGGATGCTCCCTCCCGGCGGGGCCTGCACGTGGGCTACGACGCCACCCGTCATGACTCGCCCAGAGGAGACGACACGCGCGGCCAACACGACCTGTTCAGCAGGAGCATGGGAGATCTCGGCTGTCGGGGAAGCTGCAGGCAGCGCCGGATCTCGAGCGACGGGATGGCGCATGGACTTCGGCATGTAGCTGCTCGGCGGAGACGGAGCTTGGACTCCGGTGGGCTGGCCGCCATGCCTGCTGCCCAGATGCAGGCTCCTACACCGTTGCCTGTCGGGGTTGTGGAGGGAGCATCGGCGGTTCCACAAGGCCAGCGAGGTCCGTGCGCGCAGGCCGTCACGGCAACCGGGAGGGTCGGGGCCGGCGTCGTCGTGGGGTGGAAGACGGGGGCGCCACGCCACGGCCTCTGCGTGACGCTCGCAGTGGTGGAGAGGACCGTGCCGCCGCCCCTGCGTGGTTCTCGGCGGTGGTGGAGGGGCCCGCGCCGCCGCCATCGACGTCGCCGGGAAGAGACTTGCCGCCGTAGCTGCTGCGGGTGCGAGTGAGGAGAGCTCGTCGTAGCTGCCACTAGGAGAGATCCACCGGCGGATCATGGAGGGAGGCGCCGCCCGCCGTCCTAGAGAGATGCGTGGAGGGACAAATGTTTGCCTATGTATATAGGCCATCATCATTAGTTTGTTCCGCTTTCCATGCGAATTATCCTGCCATCTGAACGTACCATGATTTTTAATTTCCGTATATACGCGTACAAACGGGTCGAGTTGTTTTAACCCCTTAGCTCCGCTAATAACTGGCTGGCGGCGGCCTCTGCCTCTCCCGTGTGAATATAGACGGGAGTAACTACTTCTAGGGAGTAAAAAATAATTATATATATATAATTATGCTGGGGGGCATGGTTCCTTTGTACTATTCCTATACTCGCAAATCTGGAGCACTACACGGTTTTCTCGCGATCTGTTTTTTTTTTTCTTCTTCGGCTGAAGCAGAACAGCATCGTTTTAGACGACCGTTGCTTGATTTAAAGAGTACATGTTCTGTTTGTCTACCAACTGATGTTTATTGAATAATGGTTTGTTGTGAAAATCGGCTGAAAGATCATCACTTCTGCTAGCAAAGGCTAGGCTCTTAGTAGCAAAACAATATGCCAGCATGATAAAACAAGGGATGAATTCATCAATGAAGAAACGTCTACAAGCAATGCCGTGATCTTTTTTTGGGTCCATGTAGTTAAGCTACAAAAGTACAAAACACAATTTCTCATCAGAACACAAATATCCCTAAAAGCTTCTTCAACTGAGACCCATTGAAAGTCAAGCACTGCTCGTACAGTAGGAACAAGGTAAGCTACTGCATGAAGAGCTCTCCCCTACAGGTCGATAACTCTTGATAGTTTCTGGATGCGGTTCAGCAAGAAGTCTCCTTGCTTGATGGTTGCCTGGTAGAAGGCATTTCTGGCATCAGGTCGGTTTGTTTCCAAGACGCCAGCAACTTTGTCTATCTTGCAGTGGAGCTTCCCAGCAGCAATGAAGCGTGACAATTCCCTGTAATGGAGTGACAGAAATAGTAGTAAAAGTTAAGCTTGTGAGTAACATTTAAAACTTGGATATGAGCATGGCTGACACTGCACTTACTGGTCTATAAAGTCAACTGTGACACCAAATGCAGCAGCCATGGCTTCCATTGTCACACTCTTGTACGATTCCAGAAATTGTGAGTAGACGACAGTCCGCACTTCACGCATGTAGTAGCGGAAATGAGGCTGCAAATAACGGTCTAACTTGATCGGTTCAGTCAAGCCAGCTGACATTTTTTTGGCCCAGTAATGAGAAAACCAAAGATTAGACCCGCCATAATAATCCATGAGCATTTTTTATCAGAATTAAATGAAAGATGGAAAATTTAATGATCCTATTACTTACAGAATGCAATGAAAAATGACTTGTACTGGCAATTGTAGAGGGAATTGAGAAACTCCGAGAGGTGAGGTACTTTGCCAATTACAGCTAAGATCTCAGGTGCATCTACAACCTGCCAAGATCCTAGTTGTTTATACATCTACAAGGCAATGGACAATGAAGAGAACTTGGAGAAGACAAGCTGAGTACCTTTTGTTTTAGAGATACACGATCCAAAGAGATAACACTCGTGAGGACTGTGTAGAAGATGAATGTATCATATGTGAACAGCTCATACGTCGTGAAAGTTGAAATTGAATCCAAGAATAAACTAGCAGCTTTCTTGAAGTTTCTAGTTGCCATGCAGTACAATCCTTCATACACTTTCAATCTGTTCTTCCTCTCCCAATCACCACCTTCCTCAAACAAGCTTCAATCAGGAGAAACGATGTTCGATTGTATCAGCTTCACAATGCAAATCCAATATGAAAAAGAGATAAACCAAAAGAATTTGGATTTACTTTTTTGCTTTGTCAATGGACTTTGAGATGAGATCAAAGTCCATATAGAAAAGTCCAATTTGTAGTGTGTAGAAAACAAGGTCCATCTTTTGCCCAACAGCTACCGTTTTTCCTTCAGTAACTTTAAGCTGCTCCAGTGCTTTCGCCTGAAATTTGGCAAGGCAAGCATGTCTGGAGCACACTACTAACAATCTTAAGAAATGTATAACGCATAAAATATATACCTTTTCCCCAACCCTTATGAAATATAAGGATTTGGCAAGATGGGCCTCACGCACTTCACTCTCACCCAAGTTCTCCTCAGCATCGGCAATCCTTGATAAATAAGAAAAAAACAAAGCGAAGTTACTGACTAAATACTGATACTCAAGCATAATGGTTACATAGAATTTCAGATGCACCAAAAGAGAGGATATGAACTTTGGAATCTAGGTATCATGATAACAGTTTTTTTTACTTGAACAAAATGTTAGCCTTCCTTGAGAGTATAGCATTGATTTTGTTTGTGAACAAAAGAATCTTGATTTATTTATTTACTATCATCCACCATTCCTCATGATCTAGATGCTACAGTCATCGATTGCCCCCTTCCATGATGGATAGATGCCATTACTCAATCAAGCACAAAAAGTAACCATCCCCTTCCATCTAGATGATGGATGAAAACTACCCTATCAAAGTATCAAGCACAAAATGTCATGTTATTGATGCTGACACACAAGCATCGGTAAAGTTCTCAACAATTGCTATGGCTAATCTAATAAACAAACTCTATCTCTAAAAAACTCAATTCAGTTTCAGAAGGTCCAAAACACATTTTTTTTTAAGAAAGAAAAGGAATAAATTATATTACAGCCTGTGCAAGAGTTACAAATCACAACGTTCAGAGACAACTGGAACAGCTACGAGCAAATCAAACCTCACCCAAAGACAGTAATAGCGCATAGCAGTGCATAATTGACAAACCCAGTGATTTTCAAGGCTAAATTATCACTGAACCGAGCAAATTAGGAACGGCGCGATCACAGAGCTAAATGCGCCAGCACTCCCAGCATACAACACTAGGAGCCAGCCAATTGATCGAGCAGGAAAAGGTCACAAGCGGCGAGATCTACTCACTTCTCGTCGAGCTTCCGGATCTCCTCATCGATCCTGGCGCGCATCTCGGCCAGCAGCGCCGCGTCCATCTCCAGTACGCCGTCCGCCGCAAGCGACTCGTACAGAGCCGCCATGTCTGCACCAACCGCAGCCCGTACGGATCAAACCTAAATCCCTCCTGCAATTAGAACCAGACTCGACGATAGGAGGGGGGCGGCGCTGGTACTACCATCGGATTTGACTGCCGCGAGCACGTCGGCGCGTAGGTCGACCTTGGCGAGGTCATCTACGTCGGAGTGCGACAGAAGGAACAGCTTGTGCGCCAGTACCAGGTGCGGCTGCTGCTTCCCGTCCTCCCCGCCGCCGTCCATCTCGCCGCCCTCGCTTTGCTTCCGCCGCAAGAAGATGGGAGGTAGAGAAGGAGGCTCCTTTCTTTTCCAGAGAGAGGGAGGAACAGAAATAATTTTCATACTCGTGCTAGTACAACTTTGCTAAGAAACGTTTTTAATCCTTACCATTCATTCTATGATCTGACGGCTGTGGAGAGCCGAGTGCTTTTGAACCGTATCCAAGGGCCGAGAGAACACCGACCCGACCGAGCCCAACGCGAACGAACCCGACCGAACAACCCAACTCGTTCCCGACCCGAGCCCAAAACCCCTCGCGGAAACCCTTCTCTCCCGATGGCAACCGCCGCCGCCGCCGCCGCCGTGGCGGCACCAGAGCAACCGCGCCGGCGGAAGCCGGCGCCGGGGCGCGGGGGCGTGGCCCTCCCCGCGGGGCTGTCGGAGGAAGAGGCCAGGGTGAGGGCCATCGCCGAGATCGTCTCGGCGATGGGGGAGCTCTCGCGGCGCGGGGAGGATGTGGACCTCAACGCGCTCAAGTCCGCCGCGTGCCGGAGATACGGCCTGGCGCGGGCGCCCAAGCTCGTGGAGATGATCGCCGCCGTGCCCGAGGCCGACCGCGCCGCGCTGCTGCCGCGGTTGCGCGCCAAGCCCGTGCGCACGGCGTCGGGCATCGCCGTCGTCGCCGTCATGTCGAAGCCGCACCGTTGCCCCCACATCGCCACCACCGGGAACATCTGTGTCTACTGCCCGGGCGGTCCCGACTCCGACTTCGAGTACAGCACGCAATCCTACACTGGATACGAGCCCACCAGCATGCGTGCCATTCGGGCAAGGTGATTTCACTGGAATACATTGGTGTTCATGCTCCCTTTAACTGCTTTTATTTAAGCCTTTCTGTACCTAGGAGTATTCGGGCAAGGTGATTTCACTGGAATACATTGGTGTTCATGCTCCCTTTAACTGCTTTTATTTAAGCCTTTCTGTACCTAGGAGTGCAGTGACTCTACGTTTGTGTTACAACAGACTTACAGTTGTGGTAGCATCGCTAGACAGCTTGTAAAGCATGCTTCAAATCATGTCTTTGTTCATAAAACCAATTATGGACTGGCTAAATTAGATACCTGACAATTTTACTGAAAATACTGTAATAGAAGAGTACAAATGATTACCAACTTTTAACAACTGTGAATAAAGTTCTCTATTTGGCCGCCTGTTGCTTGTTAAACTCATTATGTGACTAGCTTGTGTGCTCTTTTTCTCTCTCTCTTGACTGCCTGTTGTATGTCTTCTTCTTCTTTTTTTCTTTTTTTTTTTTGCTCTACCTTTCAACTATACAGATTTTGTCTTCCTCTTCTCTTCAATCTTTTTTTAATGATGAAATACACAGTAGGGATTTCCCCTAAAAAGGATAAAAAAAGTTCTCTGTTTGTTGCTTGTTTATAATGAAGGTACACCAATGCCAACTAGGGCTCTTTGGATATGAAAGCCCTGGATTATATTTTTAAAGATACAGATGTTCATGCACTGTGATTATTTAAACTGATTTATTGATGCACGTTTGGTAGATAATTTTCCTGATCTACCTTTATATTTTAGGTACAATCCATATGTGCAAGCCAGGAGCAGGATAGATCAGCTCAAAAGGCTAGGGCATAGTGTGGACAAGGTTTGTCTGTAGTCCAAGACAACACTCAGCCCGATTTTATTGATTCTTATATTCACATGCTCTATTACATTTTGACCAGCAGTTGAAGATGATTTAATATACTTTGCAGGTCGAGTTCATCTTGATGGGTGGGACTTTCATGTCCTTACCAGCTGATTATCGTGATTATTTCATCAGAAATCTTCATGATGCATTATCGGGTCACACTTCGGCAAATGTTGAGGAGGCTATTTGTTATTCGGAACATAGTGCTGTCAAATGTATTGGTATGACGATTGAGACGTAAGTATCATTGCATAATTCGATGGTGCTTCTTATTACTTTCATTCAAAAGGAATGTGTTGTCTTTCCCACTTCCCTACGAATTTAATCCTGATGAAATGTTTTTTTTTCTCTTGGAATTCTAGGAGACCTGATTATTGCTTGGGGCCTCATCTGCGCCAGATGCTATCTTATGGTTGTACTCGCTTGGAAATTGGTGTCCAGAGTACATATGAGGATGTTGCCCGTGACACAAACAGAGGACACACGGTGGCTGCTGTTGCTGATTGCTTCTGTTTGGCAAAAGATGCTGGGTTTAAGGTTATTGTTTTTTTAGTCACATAGCTTTGTCTGATTGCTTTCATTGTTTGTTTATGATTGTTCTAATTGTTTTGATTTACCCTTTTCACAGGTGGTTGCACACATGATGCCAGATTTACCTAATGTTGGAGTTGAAAGAGACTTGGAAAGTTTCAGAGAATTTTTTGAAAGTCCAGCATTCCGGGCTGATGGTCTGAAGATTTATCCAACACTTGTTATTCGTGGAACTGGTCTTTATGAGCTCTGGAAAACTGGCAGGTACTTCTCTAATCTAGTATTACTCAGTGTCTTGCTAAGTCTTATCAATGTTCTTGGGGTTATTTCTAAATTTTAGGGTAAGAACTTCTGTACTTATGACAAGGGCTCATAAATCCAGGTTTAACCTGGTAACTTCTGCTGTGCTGCAGATATAGAAATTATCCACCTGAGCTGTTGGTGGATATCGTGGCAAGAATTTTGTCCATGGTGCCACCATGGACACGAGTGTATCGGGTCCAGAGAGATATTCCTATGCCTCTTGTCACTTCTGGTGTTGAGAAAGGTAACCTTCGTGAGCTTGCTTTGGCTCGAATGGAAGATCTGGGCTTAAAATGTCGAGATGTCAGAACCCGTGAGGCAGGGATTCAGGTAATTACGAAATACAATAAAACCACTTTCACGGCCTAAAATGGATGTCCTTTTATTATTCTAGCTGTTCATCTTTATGTAGGATATCCATCACAAGATCAGGCCAGATGAAGTAGAGCTTGTTAGACGTGACTATGCTGCAAATGAGGGTTGGGAGACGTTCCTCTCTTATGAGGATACACGACAGGTACTTATAGCTGACCGGCCAGTTTGATAATAGGGATGTGAATTCTGGAATATTTCCTGTAGAGGTGTATTTCTGATGTGATAATAGTCTGTACTCCTGTTCTCCATAGTTTGAGATCCTTTTATTCTGTCTTTCAATTGGTTCTCTTGATATTCCTTTCGTTCAATGAAGATAGCAATGGGTCTAGCTAACCATAATGTCGTAGCTTCTTTTGCTTAGCAATATACTCATGATTACTTTTCATGAATTTTACAGGATATCCTGATCGGCCTGTTGCGCTTGCGTAAATGTGGCCGTAATGTTACATGCCCTGAACTTGTAGGAAGATGTTCAATTGTTCGTGAGCTTCATGTCTATGGAACTGCAGTCCCTGTGCATGGCCGTGATGTAGACAAGCTACAACACCAGGTGATTTACCTATTTACATGTAGACAGTGTATATGAATGTATGATCGTCACCCAAGGTTTTGGTCCTCAGCAGTTGGTACTACCATGTTTGAAATTTATTTTTAGACTTCCTGGCATGCTTGGTACTTGTAATTACCATTTTATTAATAAGTGTCAAGTTCTTAAAACTGCTAGTAAAATGTAAAACTGATAGAGTGCAATACATGTAAAGTGGAGTTGATGAAAGCTCAGTGGTTAGTAAATCCAGCCATTTCGGTCACAGCAGAGATGAAACTCTACTGAGTGAGTGTGCAACACTGAAAATCAAAATTAGTGCTTTCTGCCAGATTCCTTTTGGGGGCTGATTCCTAGGTTGGCAATTGTGATGCTCTAAGCCATTTGTTCTGTAATGGAATAATTGTGGTACATCATAAGCATTTGCCTTAGCCATTCATCCTTTATTACAATAAATAGATGTTTTCTTTTTCTTTTTTGGCCTAAGCCTTAGGCCCAACTTAAATGACATGCAGCCTGTTCTTTTGGCTGAAAATAAGCGCTGATTTCAGCTCGTGCTGATTTGTTGTGAGAGAAAAATACTGTTTCGTGGCTGAAAATAAACGCTGATTGGTCAAAAGAACAAGCTGATGAAAAATCCTTTTAGTCAAAATGTAAATGTGTTCAATCTAATGAAACTGAAGAGGCAAATTAGTGCTATTGACGGGAAGACACATGATTGCATTTAGTCTATTCATGTGCCAATACTATTTTTCTCCTTGTCCATTCTTTGTATTGTCAAGAAGTATCTTATACAGCTTTAATTGTTGTTTTGTGTCCGTGTACATCCACAGGGGTATGGAACTCTATTAATGGAAGAAGCAGAAAGGATTGCTCAAAAGGAGCACCGTTCAAAGAAATTGGCTGTCATTTCGGGGGTTGGTACTCGCCACTACTACCGCAAGTTGGGTTATGAGCTAGAAGGGCCTTATATGGTCAAATGTTTGGCATAATACCGCTTCATTTTCGTGCGATCATGTAGAGCAGACTAGTGTTTGTAATGTAACATGAGTAGTTTTTTTTCCAATAAAATGTCTTCAATCACTTTCAATCTCATTTATTATTATTAATCCCTATCAAACAGAACAAGGTCTAGGCCTCGTTCGTTTGAGGTGGATTGGGGCTAGGAACCCTTTCTGATGACAAATCTTATATAAACTAATGAGCCATTCCAGCTAGGAATCGTTTTAGGTCTTTAGCCCTGTTCACTCGTCCAGATTTTGCTTTTTTTTTTTCAGCATCAACCGAAATCAAACAACCGAATAGGGCCTTTGTTCCTTGATAAAGGAACGAGGCCTTAGTGGGTTTATGCCAATCTAAAGAAATTGCTGACACTTGTTGAGCACTTTTTTTTTGGCTACATCATGACTTCACGGGTATTCATTAAGGAGAAAACGCACAGTTGCTCAAACAGGACACTTGGAAGCGAGTTGCCTGGGTGGGGTCGAATAAACGAAAAAAAAAAAGAGTGAAGCGAGCAAGAGATTACAACAAGCGACCGTTGCGCGACCAGAACGTCCAGGAACTAATTCACACACCACTGCCCACCTTCCTCCAGCACGCACGTCCTGTGCTACCTGAATCACAAAGCGGGTTACAAACTCATCGACATGCAAAGTGTAGCAACATATATTAGAGGCTTATTAAAGCGTCAACACGGAGAGACCCCTCGCTCGTCACTGCGCCTTCTTCTTAGCTTCTTTGGCGCGGCCCCTGGCGCGGATGCTGAGGGACCTGTTTAGGAACATCCTGTCGGCGATACGCTCGGGCACAAGGGAGATGAGGAGCCACACCAGCGCGTGCGCCCAGTACGGCGTGCACCGCGGCTCGTACCCGATGTAGCGCACGGCGGCGCGGGCGTACGTCTCCGGCGACGGCGCCAGGAAGGTGGGTTTCCTGATGGACGCCAGCTTCGTCGCCACCTGTATGGGTACCTGGTGGGGTGGATCAAAGAATAGCGTACAGATTACAAGACTTTTATTTATTTCTTTCTCACCAAAAAGATCCAAGACCTCCAACAGTAGCCACTGTGCACTCATGGCGAAAGAGTTCGGCATGCTTAAATCATGGAGTACAGAATTGATGTAACGGTCTGACAAACATTAGTGTCGGTACCTTTGGAGGCAAGGGGCAGATAGCATATGGTAGTAGATATGATGGGTCCATATATATTTATAACAGCATTCATGGCAGCAACAGTGAGCATATCATAGTGAAACGAAGGCGTTGCAATTATAAGGCGCTTGTGATTTTAGATCTGGTTCAGCTTTTCATCTATGTATGTTTGGTGTTTATTTGGAGCAGTTGGATGTTTCAAAGCGAAGATGTACTAGTTGTTTCATTTCATTTAATTTATATCCAATAAATATGCATTATATTATGCACATCGGTTTCTTGTTGAGGCAATCTCAACGGCTTTGGAAAGTTTTGATAGTATACACACAATCCAGCATCGAGCTTCACTTGTACCATGCCATGCATAACTTGTCTTCATTTTTTTATAAATCAATTTTTTTTAATTATCCAAGTTCATGATTTGACCAAGAATTGGCCAAACAAATGAAAGCTACGTGCCATGAAATCAATATTAATATTAGATCCGTATTTTAAATCACTTGTTAATGATCAGTATATCTTATAAAAATGGACTATATATCAGAATGTGCAAAGACCGAAAAGGGATACCGACGGAAGAGTGCAAAATTAATGCTTTGCATCAAATAATTTAGACGGATTCAATGGAGAATTTAACATATTTTAAATATTTTTAGCAGTTAGGTAAACTGAGTGCACTGCCATCGAAAAGCGATTCATTCAGAGTTGATATTATTGGGTTCGCATTTAACATCACTTACTAATACTATTGCAGGAAAAAATAGGCCAAAATACATATTATTGAAAATAAATAAACGCCAAGAATATCTAAACGTTACTACTTGTCATAAAACAGTTTAGATAGATTCAACAAAGAAATTTAGAAGGGTTACTGTATTTACATTTTTAAACCTTTTTTAGCAGTTAGGTAAAGTGAGAATGCATTTTGCGAACAAAAACAGTTAACTCAAACCTGGCATTGTACGTCAATGCCTTTGCTCTTGTATTCAACATACAGGCACCTCGAGAATTGGTCGACATAGCTGGCAAATAAAAAAAAAGTAAGTAGTCTCTCATAAACTGTTCTCATAAAAACAAACATAATAATAATCGACACAGAAAACACAAAATACTAATTTGATGGTAAATGATCAATTCTACGCTAAATTCTTCGTCCGCACTTCGGTAAAAAGAGTATGACTGACAACAGTAAATTATTCCTTGCAATAGTAATCTAGTGCTTCCATATATATGACACCCAACAATTCATTAAACAAACATTTAGTTTCAGCAAAATGATCTACCCAACAGTTATATATACTTTATACAAATTATTAAATAAGCTCAGCAGCCTTGAATGTGCTCTAATAATAAGCTCAAGGAATTGAAGTAGTTACTTAGTTGTGTTCACTTAACCAAAGGAAACGAATTACGTACAAGTTTTAACCTCAGTATTCATACTGTACATCACTACTGTTATTTTACCTCTCTAAAGAAATTAGTATGAAGCAACTTTGAAGCAGGCACGGCAGAGGGAGCGAGGAGGACGAGTTACTCACGCCTTGGTGGCGACATAGACGGTGTAGAGCGGGTCGGACGGCATGATGGCGGAGGCGCCGGAGCCCATGTTGACGATGGCTCCACGGCGGCGCTCCAGCATGCCGGGGAGCACGGCGTGCGTCACCCGCGTGACGGCCTCGACGTTGAGCCGTATCAGGGTCCGCGCCAGCGCCTCGTCCACCTCGTGGAAGTAGCGCGCGTACGGGTACGACGCGCCGACGTTGTTCACGAGCACGCCCACGTCGAGGCCCCGGAGGAACTCCCCGAGCTCGCCGACCTTCGCGGCGAGGCCGTCGTCGTCGTCGGCGGCGGCGGCGAAGTCCAGCACGAAGGTGCGGACCTGGGCGCCCGGGCGCCTGGCCCCGAGGTCGGCCGCGACGGCCTCCAGCTTGTCGGGGTTCCGCCCCACGAGGACGACCCCGAGGCCGGCCGCGGCGAGGCGGAACGCCAGCGCGCGGCCGATGCCGTCCGTGGCGCCCGTCACGACGGCCCATTCGCCGTAGCGGCGGCGCAGCGGCTTCGCCGGGCGGAGGAACGCCGCGTATAGCCACAGCGCGAGGCGCGCCGCGGCGCGCGCCGACACCAGGAGCCCCAGCGCGGCGAGCGCCAGCGCCCACGCGGGCTGCGCGTCGTGCACGCAGGCCATGGAGACAGGCGGAGCAGCAAGCAGTGAGCAGTGAGCGACGCGGCGTGGTTGCGCTTGCGCTTGAGCTGCACGGTGGGATGCCGCGGCGCACGGTTTTCGAATGGGGTTTTGAGGGCGGCTCCCTCCAGATATAGCCCGAGAAGCATTTGTGAGACAGATGAGCCGCGCGCCGGGACAACCTTTTAATAAGTGGGCAGGTGGTGCGTTTCGGTTGTTGATGAATTGAATGTTACAAATGGCAAGCAGAGTACGTACACAGAATCTTTTGCTTTCTCAACGTTAGACGGACGGAAGAAACAACGTTCGACGGATGGGGGAAACAATGGCTGTCAAAATCTAACGGATGGTAGGCACACAGAAACCTTTTGCTTTCTCGAAGCTGGATATGTCAAAATCTGACAAAAAGCAGGCAAAAACAGAGATCTTTTGCTTTCTCGAACACAGACTCTTTTTTTTTTTTTTTTTTTTTTGGAGAATAGATTCAAGTAAGCACATGTAACCATTTCCTTTGATCCTTTCTCTACTAGATATTCAACAATATTTTGCAAGCACATGTACTTCGTGCAAGCAATGGAGCTCGATGCTGTGTGGAGGAAGATCGTTCAGTTGAGCGGTAGGAGAACAGACGGTCCAGATTGCACACGAAATCAAATTTCAACGTAAGTATATATATACTATAGCTATTAAGAAACAAATATAGTTTTTTTGTCTACCTGGGTTCAAAAAGGAAATAGAAATACCCTGGAACTCGAGCATTTGGAACCCGTTTAAACCTGTCTTTACGCTTGAACACTCGTTCAGAACAAAAATTTTCTTCCAGCACTCCTCTGCTTGTGTTTCTTGGTGTCCGGTGTCCCTCTGCACTCCTCTGCTTGGGTTTCTTGGTGTCCCTCTTCCTCGAACACTCGTTTAAAGCTGGCTAACGCACTGGTTCAGAACCAAAACTACCTTCCTGTGCTCCTCTGCTTGGGTTTCTTGGTGTCCCTCTTGGAACTAGTTGATGCACTGGCCTCTTCCTCAGCCTTCTGCTCAGCCTCCAGCACAGCCAGCTGAACATAATGCATAAGTGAGCAATATATACAGCTCCGAATATTCTTTGCTTCATACCAGAGAAAATAAATAGCACAGCACAATTACCTCGTCAAGTATCGGCTTCAGTTCCTTGTATCGAGTTTCGGCAAGATCAAAACCATCTTTGCGGAGCTCCTGCCATTGGATGTACAGGATTACATACAACACATTTTCGTAAGGATGATATAGTAGCTAACTAATGATGGAAATTCAAGAGACGGAAACTAACCTTTCCAGTGTGTTGAGTGTGCTCGTAGGCAGCCATTTGCCAGTACATATTTGTCCTCTTGTAGAAATCTCTCAGTGATTCTCCAGGCTTTCAGAATAAACAAAAGGAAATATAAGTAAAACAATATTTTGGTTTTGTTAACTGCAGTTAACGAATGGTTGGCCATGATTTCTTCAAGAATAAACATATGATGATATGAAGGAGCTAATGAAAACGAAAGCAATAAATCTACACGTGACTGAAATAAACAAAAGTAAGTACAACCTTACCACTGGAGTCCTTTGAGAATCAGAAAGGCCAAGGATGACCCTGATTTGTTCTATCCGAGCACGCTTCTCTTTTCTACGCATGGCCTTACTTTCACCCTTCAGCAGAGCCACAGCACTAGACACGTCCTTCGCAGCATCTTCATCAGGCTACACAGGCATGTCGAGGATCACAGATCACAGATAAACAACCTTATGTTAACTGTAGTCAATAATGGGGAAAAAAAACACCTAAGGAATGTCCAAGTATCAAGCTGGACTAACTCATAAGATGTAATAATCTGTTACCCAGATTACCACAGCAAGATTTTGTCCAGTACCTAATCCATCGAATTGTTATCCACAGAAGCAGGGTACGAGAACTATAAGTACTAGTGCATACCTCTTCTTCATCTTCATCTGTCTGGCTAGCATCTCCCTCTTCATTTTCATCATCATCAGCCTCCTCCTCCTCATCATCATACTCTTCCTCAGAAATTTCTAACCATTCAGATTCTGAGGCCTGAATAAAAAGGATAGTGATGATGACTTCCCCACAAACAGTAATGGTTGTAATATGACTAGAACTTAATTTGTTTGTCTGGTTCTGGTATTTCGATTGAAATATACAATAATGCTAATTAACATTAAAATGGCAAAAAGAGATCCAGTTGTAACTGACCGATATGATACACTTCCACTCATCAAGTTTGCTAAGGTTAAGTGAATATAGATCATCAAGAGTAATTTCTCTATCTTTCACTTCCATCATTCCTCCATACAAGTAGAGCATATCTTTCCCTACGGCCATGCATGCATTGATACGACCGCTGGGCTTCACCGTCTGTCCGTGCAAATGTCAATGAGCAACAGAAGTGTCACTGAAATGCTAATGCAAAGATCGAAATAACCTCCAACAGTGCTTCTTGTGCTGTTGAATCAGAGAGAACATCAACGCTTCTGCTTGAGCCATCTTTAGTGATACTCAGAGTCTTGATCAACTGATTTGAAACTCCATTGACTTCAGGTTGTCCTTCAATAGCCTCTTCTAAGTCCTCCATAACGTCATCACCCTCGTTATCAATAATATTAGCTTCTACATCATTCGTTGATTCTTTTCTTTTTATATTCCTTGCCTGTGCATGGAAACCAACATTAAATATGTGCATTTTCGACAGCAACAAACTTAGCACTTGCTTTCAGCAAAGACCCATGGGTTTATTTTAAGTTCAAAATAGATAACATATGCACATTTTCAACAGCTAGACACTGTACAGTGAAGTTAGTCTCGCTTTTTCAAATATCAGAATAAATTTCTGTAAAATACTTGAATAACTTGATGCAATGAATTTCTATCTACATCTTTAGATTCACCAACCATTACTAATGAGATGGCTAGGAATCACCTTGGTTTTTGCAGGCTTGTCTTTCCTGAGCTCTAGTGGATACCTGAGATATTTAAGGGGAACAATTGATTCAACATACAAACAGAATACACAAACTAAACAAGGAAGCATAACCTTTCAGGCCTAGGCTCCAATCACATTTAAAGTGTGGACCAGAGAAAAGTAACCAGTGCTAACCGAATCAAACGTCATCATTATATGATCCCACCAGAGAGTAAAGCATGTGCCTTGGAGCAAGGGCTTCCAGTAGTATTTTACATATTAGCTAAGTTATCTAGAGAACTACAAGATTACAAAGGAATATCTAGCCATATATTATTGAATCAGTGTTAGTAAGAACTAAAAAGTAGTAGAAGCACCGTAGTGGTCATATATAACCATAGAAGGAATAGCCTCAAAAGGCAGCAAAAAAAGCTGGTATATAACTAAATTTACTTTAACGAAAATCAAATTGCAGAAAGCTGCATTAAAGATGATAAGAGGATCGCACCAACGGTGGATATCCAATTGGAAACCATATAGCTCATTCATGAACATACTCATAATGACATCACCTAAAAACCAAGACAGGAGAATGGTAAGCATAGTTTGAAAAGATATATAGGTAGCAATTGAGTACAAAATATAAATATGAAGCTACTTCTAATTTTCTAACAGTTTTTCCTAGCATGATGAGCGTGAGTTAAATAACTTAACTTATACGGAACAATACAGTTCAACAGCAATCAACTCAAATTGATATCAACATTTACAATGGAAGTATCATAGTTGCTATTATCTAAGTATCTACTTCCGTTTACAACAGAAAAGACCGGTACGAGGGGAAAGCAAACCATTAAATTATTTAATTATCTACCAAGCTAAAGTAAAAATAACATATTCCAAGAATTAAAGCATATCAATAAATTCAGTTATTGTCTAAACAATCGGAGCACTGTGTTATGAAACATCTCCCATTGAGATTCTATGAACCTTGAGAGTATATACAGATCCATGTTTGCTGATCTGCTCACTATGCTTCGGTTTATGTCTAATTTTTCAATCTTTGATTCAACACATCATGAAATTGGGTGGTTTTTGTCAGTTTTCCCCCCTTTTTGTCCTTTAGACCATTATTGGTCTTAAACTATGAACTAGAAATATTCAGGTGAACAACAGAACACCCTAATTACCGAAATATAAGAACTTCTAATTATTTAATGGCCAAATAAAAGCAACAGAATAAAAATGCATTTCCAATATATAACTAAGCATGTAGCACAGGTGCAGGGAGCTTGGTTATGAGTAACCTTCAACTTCCATATCTACCACACCACCAAAAAGAACAGCCCTTTTCTTGTGCACACACATTGAAAAGCCAGCTCTGGGACCAGGCGGCATCCCAGCCTTCTTAACCTATTAACAATTCAAACTACCAAAGTAAATATAAAGAACAACCGATGGGACCATGTAGCTTTTGAAGCAAAACTCAAAAATATTCTCATTTGTCAATATAAAATTCCTGGACTTATGTACATGGAAAGATAAAAATCAACAGATATAACATTAAATATGATTATATAAATGTAAGTGTCGACCTTATTCCACTCCCAAGTACGAGGATCAAGAGACAACATATCTGCATGAACTGTTCCTTTTTCTTTGTCAGAAGAAACTTCTTTAAAATATCCACCATATAGATATATCTGCAAAAAAAAAAAGAACATAAAAACATTTGCAAATAAAACTAGTAAGAAAACAAGGCATAACCAATAGGTCTTGGCATCTAATGCGCCACAAGACCATAATTTGTCACAGCTAATTTGATATTAGCCAATCACCATAGAAGGTGTCATGACTTGTTGAGTCGGAAAAAGAACTTATCATTTGATTGAACAAAGGTGCGCACATGATTGTGTCATCATAACAAAGATGTGCACAAGATTATGTCAGCATGATATATTGACATAACATGCTAGTACAGATGATTCAAAAGGGAACCAATTTTCACATAAGAAGTTCAATGTCCATTATCCAACAATAAGAGCTCTCACAAAAACTTGTGGCACATAAACAGTTGAAAAGTTAAGGTAACATTAGAAAACACCATGCACCGTATATATCTAAGAAGACAGAAAATATATGCTTACCTGGTCTTGGTAAACAGCAAGCTGAAAGCCACTTCTTGGACTTGGCCACAGGCACCCAGGTCGAGGCTTGATTTCCTCCCACTAAAATATCAAAGTGCTCAATAAGAACATTCAAATTGAGGGCATATGTGTTACTAAGAGAGGTTATGCAGTCATCAGTACTAAACAAAGATAAACAACGTTTACTCACCTTGAAATGGTCCAAATCAAAAACATGCAGATCATTGTAGTACCTGTGGAAGGATATATTCAGAAGATGTTCTATGATGTCAGTTTACTTTCTGACACTGTGGATTATCGACTGTAAGAATCCATAACTCATAATTTTCTGGTAACTCTCATTCCCTCTCGAACAAGATCCAAAAAATACTAATCAAGCAATCACAACACAATATAAGAAACGAGAGTTACATACAAATTAACTCTACTGACCTCACTTCCCTAAGAGTGTCGTAAAAGCCACCAAATAGAACAATCTTGTGCTTGTAAAGAACCTGCAAAAAGGATAAACAACGAATGTCTTAAACTGGCTAGATGGCAATATAAAAGAATAATATGGGATAAGCATGGGAAAGAAAGGAAACAAATGAATATACATGTCTGTCCTCTTAAAATTGTCAAAATAATATTGAGAAATGGAAACATTTCTCAATGGTGTATACCTATAATATATATCAGTTATGCTGACTCGACCATGTACTTAAGGAACTCCACAGATTGAATTGAGTTCCTATTTCTCATGGTTATCAAGATGGTAAGGTGAGGCGTGGTGACTGACTACCGCCTTACACTTAAACGACTAAAGCGAGGCGAGGTAACGCCTTAAGAATTTAAGAAAAACTTAAAATAGCACCTTAGAGCAGTAAACGATGAAGAAACAAGAAAAGGAAATAAGAAAAAGAGAGGAGTAAAAAGTGAGATGGCCCAGCCCACCAGGCAGCCTCCCCGCCTCTGCTGGCCAGCACTCTTAGATCGACAGCCACCGCCGCCGCCGTCCCCTTCCAGATCGAGCAATTGTGAGCGAGAAATGGAAGAAATCGTGTGGGCCAGCAGCAGAATCGACGAGGAGACACCAGAATTGAGGGGGCGTCAGCGTGCGCATAAGGCGATGGGGCATCGCCTTGGCCCTGAGGCAACACTGGACCGCTCCAACGCTTAAGCGACACCTTAATAACCATGTTATTTCTCATATTTAAGTGCCTTAGCTTTCCAAATACAGTGTATTGCAAACAGTTAGGAACAACCAAATATTACCTTCAACTAGCAACACAAACTCATGTTTTGTACAACTTTTAGTACTACAGGAAAATTATACTTTGTACATGCCCCTGAACCCGCATATAGGCTTCGACAATGGAAACTCCACAGTGAATAGATGATTTCAATGAAAGACACTAACCATCCTGTGTCCTGAACGTGCACTTTGGACAGCCCTTTGCAAGAACTTGCTCCCATTGATTTGTTTTTAGATCCAATGTCCAGAAGTCCTACGAAAAATAAGTCAAGGAATAAGAAAAGGCACCACCTTTTATGATTGTTGCATCAAGAAATGTAGTGCAGTTTGACATTGATCCCTCAACGCTAAGGAATTCTCTACTTCTTGAGTTATAAAATTGGGAGAAAGAATTCAAAGATTAGTGTACAAGAGAAATTTGAATTAAAATCATGTAACTTTCTCTAAAAAAAATATAATCATGTATACAAATGAGAACCATTACTTCTATCTTAGGTTTAATTCAACATGCAAGTCAAAAATATATACATATTTTGCTCCTAACAGAGGTGTATACCTGATACCAAGAACACATTCCCAAAACGACAATGAGACAATTAAACTATCATACTTAGTTTTCTACCTTGTAATGATGAAAACGTTCTTGGTTTGGTGAAGTAAATTCCCCACCTAAAGTATCAATAAAGGAAAAGGTGTTAATAACATGCAAAGTGCACCTAAACAGCATGTTACCCAGAGTAAAGTTTTATTACCAAACATGTATATATTATTCTTCCAGGCTACTGTCTGGTGAGCACTTCGTGGAGGTGGGCTATTAGGGCTAGATACCAATTTCCATTCATTTTTCTCTACATCATAGCGATAAAGATCACCATAAACAAACGTCTGCACAGATAGGATAACAATATTATTCATCAACACAGCAAAGTATTCCCTCTGTTCCCGAATTATATATAGTTCACTATAGTTTTGTCCAAAGTCAAACTTCTATAATTTTGACCAAGCAAAATATACTAGCATCTATAAATTCAAATAAATACTCTACCAAAACATATTTTCATGGAGAATTCAATGAAACTAATTCGAAGTTCTTGATGTTGGTGCATTTTTCTTATATAACTTGGTCAAAGTTAAAGAAGTTTGACTTAGGATAAAGGCACAGTAAACTATAATTTAGGACAGAGGGAGTATATGTCAAGAAAAAAGTGATAAAATACAAAAGTTAAAAGCTCAGCAACCCATTACATTAGAATGAGAACTGCAGTGTCTGCAAAATATAAATTATAAATTGAAATAAAATTTTCAAAATAAACTATGAAAGGATCATAATAAAGCCATTAAGATGTATTATACATCTCTAGATGACAAAAGATGTGGTCCGCACCTTGCTACCATTGTAGAACTCTCCCCCATACAGGATCAACTCTGTCTCTTTCACTGGGTTAACAGTAAGCTGCAAAAGGGAATGTAAGATTTTGAAACAAAATCTTCCAGATTTACTTCACCAGCTAGAGTTTTATATGCAGATGTCTGAGTTAATAATTAGATGGCGCAAGGGTACATAGTACTGTAAACAATTACCCTGCAAAAAGCACTTAATCAAGCAAATGTCACAAGCTCAACTGAGATTTGGCGCAAATGAAAGGTTCAGTTATGTAAACCAAAAGATCACCAGATTTCATCAATAGCTTCAATTTTTTTTAAAAAAAAAAAATCTACTTGTCCCATGGTAGGATTTGGGCCTAGGGCCACTAGAGCGGGCCCAGGAAACCATACCAACCCTCTCAAAGTTTCTGTGGCCCAATACAGACATCCACCTTCTGCATTGCATGTAGCCCAAGCCCAGCAAGGAGGGATTGATTTTCCTCGCCTCTGTCATATCGTGTTCCCCTTCTCTGCCTCCCAAGGCGCCCTTCTCGATCACACCTCCAAACCTTATCATTGTGCGGCAAAATCATGATCAGACCGGTAGGCGGTAGGTGACGGCAGTGCATATGTGCGGCGACCTTAGTCCAGCAATCCTCGAGGCATATTTTTGTGAAAGAGTGCGCCAGCCGTGCTGGAGGGTCGTCATTCAGGCGCCGGCAATTGCTCGCCACATGCAGCTGCAAGAATAGCAGCATTGCAGCTGTCCAACAGGTCTGTGCATGTCCTTACCTCGATGCCCTTGGCCTCCTAAATTCCCCAATCCTGTGACACCATCCTCTCTCTAAAATTGAATAAATTGAATCTTTGATATCCTGTGTTACAATACTAGTGGAAATTGGTAGATTGTGTTCCTAGTTATCATTTTGTTCACTAACTAATTGTAGATTGCATATTGCATCGCCAATTTCTTTGAAAAGTCCAACTTGTGTTATTAGGTTCAGGTTTACTGTTTACATGCTAATGTTGATGAGTATATAAGATAAATAAATAACAAAATATATCTTTAATTAGGTATTTATATTGTATCGCCGTATTTTTGTCAAATTTGTTGTACGATCAAGCATTGGATTAGCATATACCATCTAAATTATGCAATTTTTGGTTTGTTTCCATGAATTACCAGTCTGTGTCCTAAGGCGGATAATATAGGTGCTTAGATGTTAGCCCTAGGAATGTGGATTCACAGGTTCGACCACTGTCTTATCCTATAGAAACTCATCAATCTGACTCATTTGTGATAAGTCCAGAGATAATAAATTGTAAGAACCAAACAAGGCATGTCGAATTACAGAAAGTACTATAAGATAAGTGAAGTGCAGAAGCATGCTTATTTAATTCAGTGTCATTTGAAGCTTGTGTGGAGCCTTACCGAGCAATTAGACCGAGGAGATGGTGCAGGAACATTCTCTTCCACATGAACCTCCTTCTTCTTTGCCTCTTCCTTCTGTATGCTCCTCTGGAGTTAAGCAGCAGAAATGCATCAAATGGGGGAAAAATACAACGGTTGCAACTTGCAAGTTATGAGATGTAAAACAGCAATGCCACAAAATGCACGGGCAGCGAGCACAGACAGAACTGACTAGCTGATCCGCAGCTAAAAACAACGCGGAAGGGTTTGAAAAGCCGTAGATTCACTAAAGCATAGCATGCATAGCAACGTAGGTGAATTCAGCCGTCCAAGCGACACGCTAAGCACTGCAAAACGAGCAGCCGCGACTGCACCATGCGTGACCCAACTTGGAGCACATGGAAAGAGGCGGGAAGGAGAGAGCACCGACAAGGATGGCGTCGATGTCGTCCTCCTCGCCGACCTTGCGGGCCTCCCGGCGGGCGCGCTTCTCCTCGCCCTTGGCCGTCTTCCGCTCCGTCTTCTCCTTCCCCTTCCCAGGCTTCTTCTGCTTCTTCCCCATCCCCTCCCTGCAGGGGACATGGACTCGGGTGCTCAGTTTTGCACGGCAGGAAGGGAAGAGGACGGGCAGGCATACCTCGTGGGTGCTCGTCGCCGGAAAGGGACCGACGAAGACCTGCTCAGCTCAGCAGCTGGACGTAGAGCGGCGGCGGCGGCGCGAGGCGAACGGGAAGAAGAAAATCGGCAAACAGGTGCGAGCGCAATAGAGCAGCAGTTTTCCGGCTTCCGGGCCTGCTTACAGATAGCTTCGTCCGCGCGCTACTGGGCCGTTTTCTTTTTCTTTTTCCTTTTCTTTTTCAGCCGCTACTGGGCCGTTTTTCTTTTTTTTCTTTTTTGCCGTGACAATCTGTTTTTCTTTTGCTTTTAATAACAGTTTTTAAAAAACTGGTTCAATCTGGTCGATCCGTCTCGGCTAGTACATGATACCAATGACACCATTACACTTCTCTTGTCGCACACCGTCCTCCTGTAACATGTGGCATGGGCCACGCAGCTGCTCTGCCCTGACATCTCAAGTCTCGACCTTGATCCTCGTCAAATGTTGTTCAATTTGCTCCTCAACTGAAATCCCTCGAGTTTTAAGGCAATTGAAAGAAAACGTGAAGTAGGCACGATAGCGTGCGCGTGATGCCGGTGGCACGCCAACAGCAAACATAACCCCACCCCAGCAGCAAGCCGGCAACCGCGCACCACCAACGCCCAGCGAGAGCAGACGCCCTCACTCCCGCGCTATATATCTACAGGCGCTACAACCAGGCAACGGCGAGCTCACAGTCTCACACCGTACCCAGCCAGGATCCCGCCGCGAAACCAGCTCGACGGAGCTGGAAGCACCAGCCAGGCCACCTCACTGCCATTTCCACCATGGCCGGACTAGCGGCCTGGAGCGCGCACGCGCAGCCCTCGTGGACTCTGGCGCCGCTCGCGGCGCTGGGGCTCCTGCTGTCCGCGCGCGCCGCGGCGCGCCTGGCGCTGTGGCTGTACGCGGCGTTCCTGCGGCCCGCGAGGCCGCTGCGGCGGCGCTACGGCGCGTGGGCCGTCGTCACGGGCGCGACCGACGGCATCGGCCGCGCGCTCGCGTTCCGCCTGGCCGCGGCGGGCCTCGGGCTCGTCCTGGTGGGGCGGAGCCCCGGCAAGCTGGCCGCCGTGTCGGCCGAGGTGAAGGCCAGGCACCCCGCCGGCACCCCGGTGTGCACCTTCGTGCTCGACTTCGCTGCCGGCGACGACGACGCAGGCCTCGGCCTCGCCGCGAAGGTGGACGCGCTCGGGGCGTTCCTCGGGGAGCTCGACGGCGGCGACGTCGGCGTGCTCGTGAACTGCGCCGGCGCGTGCTACCCGTACGCGCGCTACTTCCACGAGGTGGACGAGGCGCTCCTGCGGAACCTGGTACGGCTCAACGTCGACGCCGTCACGCGGGTGACGCGCGCCGTGCTCCCCGGCATGGTGCGTCGCGGCCGGGGCGCGGTGGTGAACATCGGCTCCGGCGCCTCCGCCATTCTGCCGTCCGACCCACTCTACACTGTCTACGCCGCCACCAAGGCGTGAGTGCCTCGATCTAGCCCTCTATCGTTATCTTTGTGCCATTTTCAACTCCAGTTCTTCGAATCGTAATCTTTTCACCTTCACATGGTTAATTTTTTAGACATAGCACATAGCAGAACGAGAAATCCAGGTTTTTTTTTTCCCCTCGAAAAGGTTCAACTTGCTTTCTGAACAAAAACACTTCGAACATGCATGGATAATCACGACGGCCAAGGTAATAGGAAAAAAAGTTATAATGACTAGAAATGCACACACGCAAGTCAACAAAATCGTATAGTTGATCAATTCTAGTCACTCATCAAAGTGGTAAAACTATTAGCAAGTTTCAGCTCTTGAATACACCCTAAAGTCTAAACTATTCTCCATATATATCTTCCGCTCTCCTAAATTACCCACCTTGATCTTGTTTACAGATAGACGACATCACCCGCTAAATTAAATATAATTATTGCAGCATTTAGAACAAAACTTAGGGTCTGTTTTTTTTTGACACCAACTTAGGGTCTGTTGGAGACACGAGAGCTATAGAGAGAGAGAAATCTTATGTGATGGCTCTCCAAATACTCCCTCCATCCTAAATTGTAAGTTATTTCAAAAATCTTAAAGAGTCAAACTATCTCAACTTTAACCAAGTTTATATAATAAAATAATAATATTAAAAATACCAACTAAGTATCATTAAATTCTTCATTAAATATATTTTCATGGTGCAATTATTTGGTGTCATAAACCCTTGTGTTTTTCTTTATAATTTTGGTCAAACTCTAAATATTTTAACTCTCCAAGGTTCTTGCAATGACTTACAATTTGGAATGGAGGGAGTAGTTTTTATATGCACGAATATGCGGATAAACTTGTCATGTGTTTTAAACAGCTGTGATTTACTACCTAATTATTATCATTGAACAAATGTTTTGTGGCTATTTGCTTTGATTCACCAGCTATATCGACCAATTTTCAAGATGCCTCTATGTCGAGTACAAGAGCAAAGGCATTGACGTGCAATGCCAGGTATTAACTATTCTTTTTTATTATGAAGAACGTTACTCCTACCTGATACAATTCTTGAGACTCCTATACAAAAAAGTGTTGGGTCTTTCATTTCCCAGACAATCATTCCAGATTATTTTGTGCCAAATAACATTGCATTTCCTTGGTACCCTTTTTATATTTCTATAAATCAGGAAATGTGTGAATAGGATATCAATTTAGAGTTATCATTATCATTCTCCACAAGTCTCTAAACAAATCAACTTGTACAGAGTCCTAAGTCAAACATTTTAAAATTTAATTAATTTATATTAAGGAGTACTATCATGTATGACGGAAAAAATATAGTATGGGAATATATTTCATATTGTGTCCAACTATACAGATTTCTGTCATAGATATTAGTCTCTTTTTTCTATAAAATACCATCAAACATAAAAAGAACACTAGTACACAGGAGCTCTACAGTGGCGCCATGCATTTTTTTTACTGGCGGTTTCGCTTGACGTCCGCCACTAGAAATCAGCGCCAATTTTACAGGCGGTTCCTTAAGAAAACCGCAACTAGAAATTAATTTTTAGTGTCGATTCCTTAAGTGACCCGCCAGTAAAAATACCCCATTTTTACAGGCGGGTCACTTAAGGAACCGCCATTAGAAATCGATTTCTAGTGGCGGTTCCTTAAGTGACCCGATTTCTAGTGGCGGTTCCTTAAGTGACCCGCCTGTAGAAATAATCTGAATTTTAATTTTTTGAGTTTTGCAAATGATCTTGTATGAAAAAACTATCTAAATAAAAGTTGTAGATCTCGAAAAGTTATGAAACTTTGTAGTTGGTAACTTTTTCATTTGAAATTATCTTGGTAGCAAAAAAATACGTTTGAATGTGTCAAATTTGAAATTCAAAATTTGTAAAAGACCTCGGATGGAGAAACTTCCAACATAAAAGTTGTAGATCTTGAAAAGTTATGTAACTTTGTAGTTGACAACTTTTTCATTTGACTTCGTTTAGGGTCTCAAACAGTCAATTTTCTATCGATTTTGTAACAATATGTGGCGAACATAATTCACCTAAGACATAAGTGACTGATGGGTAGAATGGTTAGAGGAGCTCACGCGCGAGAGAGAGGTCGCGGGTTCGAATCCCCCGGCCGCGTAGCGCACAAATTTTGCACTAAAAATGCCTCCACTTTGAATTATAGCTACTAAGAGTTAGATTTATTCAGCGATGGAATGAGTAACTACTTACTACTAGGCAAAATGTCACCTAATTAACTACATTTAGTAGTAGGGAAGCCTTCCTTTATAAGAACATGATTTTCTCATGCAGACCTGAGTGAGACTCATACTGGAGTGTTGTGGATCCGGGTATGAACGTCACTTATTACACGATGCGATGCAACACGTGTGTTAGCTGATGGTTCCAACTTCGAGTCGTTTGTTGTTATGCATGTTCAGATGGGAGATTAAGGCCCTGTTTAGATCCACTGCAAATTGCAATTGTAACTAGTCACATTAACATTACGGTACATGCATGGAGTATTAAATGTAGACGAAATATTTGTATATTTATACTTTTTGCATGTACATCACGAGACGAATCTTTTAAGCCTACTTGGGTCATGATTGGATAAAAGTTATCAAATACAAACGAACATGCTACGGTGTAAAATTATAACTGCAACTGACATCTAAACGGGCCCTAAAATGCTTTATTTACAACTCCTCTGAACCTGTCATCATGCGTCACGCGTGAAAACAAAGGAACAATGGTGCACCACATGTGAAACAACAGGACTAGCCAGCATGTCATGAGTTTTTTTTTTTCAAAAAGCAATAGATAAGAAATCACTTTCGATGTATATTAATAGAGAAGAGGATACTTGCAACAACAATATTTACAACAAATAAAAAGTAAGATACCCACAAAAAAAAAAGGAACATCACAACAATCAACACAACAAAATTTACCCATGTATCCACCAAAATACCATGATAGGAACACACCGCCCCACATGCCATAGACCCATAGTCATAAGCTCGAGTTAGGAGGGAGGGGTGTTCGGTGATGCCTTCATAAAGAAAAAATATGATATCCACACTCAAAATCACCATCTCACTAAAAAAACCTCACACCCCCTCCATGCAGAGAGCCACCACTAGCACACCAAAAATGTTATTGCATAACGAGACAAAGTCGCCACTTGTAATAATATAACAAACTATTGCCAATAGGAGGAAGTTGCTGCACAAACCAGACCACAAACATGGATGACCCATGACCCAATGCCACAACACCAACCCATAGGTTCCGCCACCCTCCCATTGGACGCCAACCATAGCAGATAGCCAAAACTTGATGTCGCACCAAACAAATAGCGCCGCCATTGCCACAACACATGGCCATTCGAACGAGCCTGAGTTAATGCTATAAGCACTCGTTCGTGGGCAAACCCAGCAGTAAGTCTCCGTATGCTATACTATAACAAATAGCCATAGACATGTGTCTTTAGTCGTTGTCGCGCCAGTGTGCATGGACTGTAGTGGAACCTTCTTCCATACTCATCGCCACTACCACTGCTTAGCCCACTAGGAAAAAGGGTGCTACAACCACAACAAACCAAGCGTCTCTTGCTAGTTGTTGTCGCACCAACAATCTTGTAAAAGCTAATCGCTGTCGTGCCGGTATGGACGTTGGATACTCACCTCCGCTGCCAGTCGCCATTGTCATGGGTTCGCCAATCTCCATAGGTGTCGGTGCTAATTTTGGCGAGGCTAACACCGGCTAGTAAATATGTGTTTTGCGGTTGAGGCTACGGATGGTGTGCAAGGGGAACACAGGGATTATACTGGTTCAGGCCGAGCAAGCCCTACGTCCAGTGGAGAGGAGAGTCGTGTTGCCTTGCACCGGGGTGCTTGTAGTAGGGGGTTACAAGCCAGGCGAGAGAGGGAAGAGCTCCCAAGTCTCTTGTGAGTGTAAGTGTTTACAAGTTGTTTGCCGTGGGTGAGAACTTGGAACTTCTCCGTTCGTTCGTTCGTTGTTTTCTGTCTCCGTCCTTTTCTCTCTTTTAAAGATGGCCTCTGCTCTCCCTTTTATAGCCGCAAGGGAGAGGCAAAGGCGGCTACGACGCTACCTATTAAAATAGTGAAGAGTTGCTGTTCTCGGTTTGACTAGCTGCTGCCTTTTCTTCGTGTCTCCGGGGTATGGGTATGGCTATCTTGGTTCGCGAGTTCCAAGGTAGAAACAGTCGTCTGACCATGTCTTGTCGTCGGCTCTCTGGGTCTTCTGGATATGGCCGTCGTGGTCCGCTCGACTTTGGTGCGTTTACACCTGTCGGCTATCCTTCCGTACGATGTGACAAGAGGGAGAATCACCTTGGGGCGCTGTTTCCCGAGGCTCGGGATCGTGCTCGTCCTTTCGTGTGGACGGCGCAGTGGGCGTCTTTCCCGAAACGGGGCGGCGCACCGTGGACCATACCGTGGAGGACGATCGTAGTGGGACCATCAAATCTTGGGGCGTTGTTTCCCGAGGCTCGGGATCTTGAAGGCGTGCTCATCCTTTCGTGTGGACGGCGCAGTGGGCGCCTTTCCCGAAGCGGGGCGGCGCACCGTAGACCATACCGTGGAGGACGGTCGTAGTGGGCTCATCAAGTCTGCTGTCAGGAAAATCCCGACAGGTGGTATGGCCATCAAGGGCGTGCGAAGCACAGTCGCGTCGAGAGTCTCGCCTGACGGGACAGTGCTTGTAAAGTGGTCAGAGAGATTTCTTATGGTCCAAGATTGCTCTGCTGACATCACCCGTGCCTTGGATGCCGACTTTGGCGCCGTAGATGCCGCTCTCCCGAGTTCTCCCGAGGAGGCTTCGGGCGAGGCTCGGGCGAATCGGAAACTTGGGCGCCCAGGACGGCACATCCCGAGCTCTCCCGAGGAGGGTCGGGCGAATCGGAGGTTTGGGCGCCGAGGACGCCGCCTCCCGAGCTCTCCGGAGGAGGCTTCGGGCGAATCGGAGACTTGGGGCGCCGAGGACGCCGCTCTCCCGAGCTCTCCCGAGGAGGCTCGGGCGAATCGGAGAATTGGGCGCCGAGGACGCCGCCTCCCGAGCTCTCCCGAGGAGGCTCGGGCGAATCGGAGAATGGGGCGCCGAGGACGCCGCCTCCCGAGCTCTCCCGAGGAGGCTCGGGCGAATCGGAGAATGGGGCGCCGAGGACGCCGCCTCCCGAGCTCTCCCGAGGAGGCTCGGGCGAATCGGAGAATTGGGCGCCGAGGACGCCGCCTCCCGAGCTCTCCCGAGGAGGCTCGGGCGAATCGGAGAATGGGGCGCCGAGGACGCCGCTCTCCCGAGCTCTCCCGAGGAGGCTCGGGCGAATCGGAGAATTGGGCGCCGAGGACGCCGCCTCCCGAGCTCTCCCGAGGAGGCTCGGGCGAATCGGAGAATGGGGCGCCGAGGACGCCGCTCTCCCGAGCTCTCCCGAGGAGGCTCGGGCGAATCGGAGAATTGGGCGCCGAGGACGCCGCCTCCCGAGCTCTCCCGAGGAGGCTCGGGCGAATCGGAGAATGGGGCGCCGAGGACGCCGCCTCCCGAGCTCTCCCGAGGAGGCTCGGGCGAATCGGAGATTTGGGGGGCTCGCCCGAGCTCTCCCGGGGAGGCTCGGGCGAATCGGAGATTTGGGCGCCGAGTGATTTGGACGCCGAGGGTGAGGCTCGCCCGAGCTCTCCCGGGGAGGCTCGGGCGAATCGGAGATTTGGGCCTCTGTAGACGCGGCCTTCGTGGGCTTCGACTGGCCTTACTTGGGCCAGACCAAGTTGGGAATGAGCGTTTTTTGCATGGAAGTTGGGTACCCCTAACTTTGGTAACCGACAGTAGCCCCCGAGCCTGTGGCGGAGTGAAGGCACTCCTCCACAGGTTCACGCCGGTTCTTCCTGTCAAAAAAGATAAAGTGTGGGTTGTTTTTCCGGGGGGTGCGCGCGAGCGCACCCGCCGGGTGTAGCCCCCGAGGCTTTGGAGGGATGATATATCCCTTCAAAGGCTTAGAATCGTGTTTGTTAGTCCTCGGGTGTTTTTTGATTTATTTAGGTGGGTTGTTTCCTTGGAAGCGGAGCCCCCGAGCCTCCCACCGTGTTGGGAGATCATTTGGTGGTCTTTCCAAGGTGCAGGGCAAGTTTCCGAGCCTCCGTTTTCGTATCGGAGATCGATCGGGTTCCTCCCTGTCTTTTTTAATTCGACCTTCACGCTCTTTTTTCGGGAAGAGGAAGGTTTGGTCCTGCTCGACATCCCCGCTGGGGCACGAGTCGGCATTTCCGGTGAGCTACAAACGGGTTGGTCCAAGTGGAGGTCCGTGCCCTATTCGTTAAGGGTCGGCTAGTGGCCTGAGCACACTCCAATTATTTCCCGAGGGTCAGTTAGTGGATGTCGGGTCCCTTCGACGGGTCCCGAGGGCATGATGCCTCCCACGGAGGGATTCCACGTAACCGACTCACTACTGGGACTTGGACACAGCATGGGATGTCCCTTGTGACGTTCCGGGCGTCGGGATACTGGCCGTTTTCGTGACCCATCCGCTAGCTGTCCCTAACTCGATTTCCCTGGGGCGACTGTTCGAGCCTCGGAGGGCCAGTCTTCGATCCCCTGGGAACGTAACGGGCGCCCGAGCCCGGGGTTTCTTCGTTGAGAAAACGTAGGTGGAATCGAAGCGTGCGGTTTGTAATGATTTGGCTCACCTTTTGAGGCGCGAAGCCTGACGGACGCGACGGTTTGGCTCAGTCGAGGCGGTTTGCGTGCGTGGTGATGGCGGGTCTCTTCCAAGCCGAGGTCGAGCTCCCTCCTCTGAACCTGCCGTGAAGAAGAAGCGGGCCATAGTGCCCTTGTAAAAAGTAACCTTTCGGGAGTGGTTTGAAAGGAAACAAACAATATGGCCCTTCGTGGCCTTAACATTTATGTAAATATTTGCATGTAAATATTTGCTGAATGTTTGTTTCACTTTGTTTCGTGCTTTTTTCCTTAGGCATTTTTTCTTGCCGATCCTGCTCCCGGGCCATCGAGCCTCGGGGGACATTTTTCGGGTGTCGTAGCTTTAGTGGCATAGACGCAGCCGACGTCCTAAGAGCTTTGGCAGAAAGAATCTTTTTAGAAAAGAAGCTTAGGTGTTTCCTCCCGAGCTTCCTCCCTTGGCCGAGCGTAGATCTTATAGGTTTTCTTCCGAGTGCGGGTTAGCCTTCGAACACGGAGTGGCGAGGGAAGATGCTGTGGCCCTGGGGCATAAGCGGTCTCCGACTCGACCGGCTCTGTCTTCTGGGGCTTCCCTCATTCTTCGAATTCTATAAGTTCATGCTTGATTTCCGGAAGGAAGCGTGTTTTAGGGAGAAACGAATTCGACAAGTTTTGAAATTTTTGCGTTTCCAAAATTGTCGGATCTCGGGAAAGTCCGGGGTTTCCCCCCTTCCTAGCCCCCGAGGGAGGGTCGGCCTTTCCGTAGGATAGGCCGGGCCTCGCTTTTAGTGCGTGGTGAAATAAAGGCTCATTTCACTTCCGAGTGTAGGCTCGGATTGAAAATCTAAAATCATGTTAAAAAGAGCAGAAGCCGGGTCTTTTCATCGATTTCAAGATGTTCAAAATAGTACAATGCATGGAATCTTAAGGATAGAAGCGACGTAGCTGTTCGATGTTCCAAGCGTTGTTGTAGACCTCGCCGTTCTCGTTCGCGAGCTTGTATGTGCCGGGGCGTTGTACCTCGGCGACGATGAATGGTCCTTCCCACGGTGGAGTGAGCTTGTGGCGCCCTTTGTTGTCCTGCCTGAGCCGTAGCACCAGGTCGCCTACGCTGAAGGTTCGACCTCGGACGCGCCGAGCATGGTACTTGCGTAGGGATTGCAAGTATTTGGCCGAGTGCAGCAGGGCCACGTCCCGAGCTTCGTCGGCTTGGTCCAGCGCGTCTTCCCGAGAAGTTTGATTGCCTTGTTCATCGTAGGCTCGGACTCTCGGGGCGCCGTATTCCAGGTCCGTAGGGAGGACGGCCTCTGCACCGTATACCATGAAGAAGGGCGTGAAGCCCGTGGCTCGGCTTGGCGTAGTCCTTAGACTCCATATTACTGCCGGAAGCTCCGTCAGCCACCTTTTTGCCGAATTTATTCAATCGGTTGAATATCCTTGGCTTAAGGCCTTGGAGAACCATGCCATTGGCGCGTTCTACCTGGCCGTTCGTCCTCGGGTGGGCGACGGCTGCCCAGTCCACTCGTATGTGGTACTCATCGCAGAAAGCCAGAAATTTCTTTCCGGTGAACTGCGTGCCGTTGTCCGTGATAATGGAGTTCGGGATGCCGAACCGGTGGACGATGTCGGTGAAGAACAACACCGCCTGAGCCGAGCTGATTTGGGTGATCGGCCGAGCCTCGATCCACTTGGAGAACTTGTCGATGGCGACAAGCAAGTGGGTGAAGCCCCCGGGTGCCTTCTGGAGGGGCCCGACAAGATCTAGTCCCCAAACAGCGAACGGCCAAGTGAGCGGGATCGTCTGGAGGGCTTGAGCCGGTAAGTGAGTCTGCCGAGCATAGTACTGGCACCCTTCGCAGGAGCGTACCACCTCAGTGGCATCGGCCACGGCGGTTGGCCAGTAGAAGCCTTGTCGAAAGGCGTTACCGACCAAGGTCCTCGGCGCTGCGTGGTGACCGCAGGCCCCGGCGTGTATCTCTTCGAGCAGGCGTTTGCCCTGACTGAAAGGGATACAGCGCTGAAGCACGCCAGAGGGACTCCGCCGGTAGAGGCTACCATCGATCATGGTGAAAGACTTGGCTTTGCGAGCCAGTCATCGTGCTCTGGTCTTGTCCGGGGGCAAAATGCCTCGGACTAGCCAGCTGACCAGCGGCTCGCGCCAGTCTGGTTCGTCGTCATCCATCTCGGCTTCAATCTCCATTGCCTCGGCTTCGTCGCCGTCCTTACCCATGACCTCGGGTGACTCCCCTTTGTCGGAAGGGTCGACAGCCCCCGAGGGATCGGCATTGATCGAGGGCTTGTGGAGGTCGTTGGCGAATACGCCCGTCGGGACCGTGGCCCTTTCGGCTGCAATTTTTGCCAACTCATCGGCCTCCTCGTTGTACCGACGCGCAATGTGGTTGAGCTCGAGGCCGTCGAATTTTTCCTCGAGCAACCGCACCAGCGTGCAGTAGGCGGCCATTCTGGGGTTCTGGCACGTCGACTCCTTCATGACCTGATCCACGACGAGCTGGGAGTCGCCTCGGACCTCGAGGCGTCGGATCCCGAGCTCGATCGCGATGTGGAGACCGTTCACCAGAGCCTCATATTCGGCCACATTGTTGGAAGCCGTGAAGTGTAGCCGTAGTAGGTACTTGAGCCGGACCCCGAGGGGTGAGATGAAGACGATGCCTGCGCCAGCACCAGTCTTCATCATCGACCCGTCGAAGTTCATGACCCAATATTCCTCTTGGGTCGGGAGTGGCGGTAGTTGTGTCTCGGTCCACTCTGCCACGAAGTCCGCAAGTACCTGGGACTTGATGGCTTTGCGTGGCGCGTAGGTGATGCCGTCACCCATGAGCTCGATGGCCCACTTGGCGATCCTCCCCGTCGTTTCCCGATTTTGGATCACCTCCCCGAGGGGGAAGGACGACACCACGGTCACGGGGTGGGATTCGAAGTAGTGCCGCAACTTGCGTCGGGCAAGGACGATCGCGTACACTAGCTTCTGAATCTGAGGGTAGCGTGTCTTTGTCTCTGACAAGACTTCACTGATGAAGTAGACCGGTCGCTGTACCGGTAAGGCGTGTCCTTCTTCTTGCCGCTCTACGACGATCGCTGCACTCACAACCTGGTTGGTAGCCGCGACATATAGTAAGAAATTTTCCTCCTTCGTAGGAGGCACAAGAACCGGCGCTTTTGAAAGTAGAGCTTTAAGCCTTTCGAGGGCTTCCTGGGCCTCGGCGGTCCAGGTAAAGCGTTCGTTTTTCTTAAGCAACCGATACAAGGGAAGGCCCTTTTCGCCGAGCCTTGAGATGAATCGACTCAAGGCCGCGAGACACCCCATAAGCTTCTGCACGCCCTTCGGGTTTCGGATCGGGCCCATCTGTGTGATGGCCGATATCTTTTCCGGGTTGGCTTCGATGCCACGCTCGGAAACAATGAACCCGAGGAGCATGCCCCGTGGGACCCCGAAAACGCACTTCTCGGGGTTTAGCTTTATGTTTTTCTCTTTAAGGCAGTCGAATGCCTTTTCTAGGTCGGCTACTAAGTCATTCGCCTTCCTAGATTTTATCACTATATCGTCTACGTAAGCCTCAACGGTTCGCCCGATGAGGTCCCCAAAAACTTTGAGCATGCAACGCTGGTAAGTTGCGCCCGCGTTTTTGAGGCCAAATGGCATGGTTACGTAACAATATGTGCCGAAAGGAGTGATGAAAGAGGTCGCTAATTCGTCGGACTCTTTCATCCGGATCTGATGGTAACCGGAATAAGCATCAAGAAAGCAAAGCCGCTCACAGCCAGCAGTAGAATCTACTATTTGGTCAATGCGAGGTAATGGAAATGGATACTTAGGACAAGCTTTATTTAAACTAGTGTAATCGACGCACATTCTCCATTTTCCATTTTTCTTTTTAACCAAAACAGGATTTGCTAACCATTGTGGATGGAAGACCTCCTTGATGAATCCAGCCGCCAAAAGCTTCTGCACCTCCTCCCCGATGGCCCGGCGCTTCTCCTCGTCGAATCGGCGCAGGCGTTGTTTCACCGGCTTGGATCCGGCCTGGATGTCTAAGGAGTGCTCGGCGACCTCCCTCGGGATGCCTGGCATATCCGAGGGGCTCCACGCAAACATGTCGGCGTGTTTGCGGAGGAAGTCGACGAGCACTGCCTCCTATTCTGGGTCGAGGGTGGCGCTGACCTTCAGCGCCCTGCCGTTGGGGGAGTTCGGGTCGAGGAGGACATCCTTCACCCCCTCAGCGGACTTAAAGGTGCCCGTGGCCTTCTTGGGGTCGGGGACCTCTTTTCCTAACCTGCCGAGGTCGGTCATGAGGGCTTCTGACTCCACCAACGCGCCGGCGTACTCGCAGCACTCGACGTCGCACTGGTACGCGTGCTGGTAGGAGGCGCTGATGGTAATCACCCCTTTTGGCCCTGGCATCTTGAGCTTGAGGTAGGCGTAGTTCGGAACTGCCATGAACTTTGCGTAACATGGCCTCCCGAGGATGGCGTGGTAGGTGCCGTGGAAGCCTACCACTTCAAATGTCAGGAGCTCCTTCCTGAAGTTGTCAGGAGTCCCGAAGTAGACGGGCAGATCGATCTGCCCGAGGGGTTGTACGCTCTTTCCGGGCACTATCCCGTGGAATGGGGACGTCGTGGCCCGGAGGAGCGAGCGACTGATCCCCATTAAGTCGAGGGTCTCAGCGTAGAGAATGTTGAGGCCGCTGCCTCCGTCCATGAGGACTTTGGAGAGCCTCGTGTTGCCGACGACGGGATCGACAACAAGTGGGTAGCGTCCCGGCGATGGGACGTAGTCCGGGTGGTCGTCCCGGCTGAAGGTGATAGCGTCGTGGGACCAGTCAAGGAAGCATGGTGTCGCTGGTCCGGCGGAGTAGACCTCCCTGCGCTCGCGCTTTCGTTGCCGCGGCGTAGGGGCGGTCCCGGGCCCCCCGAAGATCATGAGGCATTTGTCGATGGGCGGGAACTCATCGTCCTTCCCGCCCTCGTCCTCCTGATCCTTGGCGGGCTTCTTGCCGGTGTCGTCCTTGAACGGCTGCCGGCTGTAGTGCTTCTTGAGCATCACACACTGTGCGAGTGTGTGATGTACTGGACCCTGGTGATAAGGGCACGGCTTGCTGAGCATGTCGTCGAAGCGGCCTCGAGGGGGTCGTTCCCTCTTGGGTTCGGTGGCCGCCACGAGGGAGTCATCGCGGAGTGGGGCCTTTCCCTTCCCCTTCTTCTTCTTGTTGTTCGGTCCTCGGGAAGAGGTGCCCTCGGGGGCCTCCTCCTTCCGTTTGCCCTTGGGGTCGGAGAAGAGGGCTCCTACCGCCTCATCCCCTGAGGCGAAGCTGGTAGCGATCTTCATGAGTTCAGAGACACTGGTGGGTGTCCGGCGTCCGAGCTCATGAACGAGCTCTTTGCAGGAGGTTCCTGCGGCAAACGCTCCGACGACATCGGAGTCGGCGACCTGGGGCAGCTCGTTGTACTGTTTGGAGAAGCGCCGGATGTAGTCCCGGAGGGACTCGCCCGGTTTCTGCTTGCAGCTGCGGAGGTCCCAGGAGTTACCAGGGCGTACGTACGTGCCCTGGAAGTTTCCTACGAATATCTTGACCAGATCGCTCCAGTCGAAGATCTTTCGTGGGGGAAGGTGTTCCAGCCAAGCTCTTGTGGAATCGGCGAGGAACAAGGGGAGGTTGCGGATGATGATGAGGTCATCTTGCGCGCCGCCAAGTTGGCACGCAAGGCGGTAGTCCGCTAACCAGAGTTCGGGGTTAGTTTCCCCCGAGTACTTGGCTATGTTGGTTGGTTGTCGGAATCGGGACGGGAACTTGGCCCTCTGGATGGCCTCGCTGAAGACGCGTGGTCCCGAGGGCTCGGGTGAGGGTTCACGATCCTCATCCGAGTCGTAGCGCCCGCCCCGATGGACGCTGTAGCCGCGCGCGGCTCCGTCAGTCTTTCGCCGACCGCGGGCTTGTAGGATGGCTCGGACGTCGACGTCCTTGCCAAGCCGTTGGTGGACTGGCGGAGCCCTTGGAGCCTCGGGTCGAACCGAGGCTTCGCGCTTGTGACGTGCTATGCCACCATGCTGGTGACTTTCGGCGCCATGGTGTCGCGACGCTGAACTTTCCGCCTGGAGGACGGCGGCATCCTCCAGGAGGTCTTTGAGCTGATTCCTGAGCTGTCGCGCCTCCTCGGAGGAGGGCTCAGGTATACTTTGGAGTAGCATGGCTGCTTCCGCGAGCTTTCGGCTTGCTCGGGGGGCGACCCCTGGTGTCTCGGTCCTGTCGTCAGCGATGATTCGGGCCTGGACATCTCGGGCTCGACGCCGAGCTGCTCCTCCATCGGTTTGCCGCTCGCCAAACTCCAGCGTAGCTCGCAGCTGGGTGAGGCGCAAGCGGTCCTCGTCCATCCGTGCCTCAAGCTCCCGGAGCTGCTCTAGCTCCGGGGTTTGAGGTGCGGAGCGAGAGGTTCCTGCCCCCTGACCCAGCGGCGGGGCTGACCGCGAGGGCTTCGGGGCCGCTGGAGGGGGCGTGACTTGTTCGTGCTGGGGGTGTGACGGAGGGGGTATGTCGTCGTCGCCCCCCGAGTGGACATCCTCTACTCGCCCCTCATCAGGGTGCATCAAGTTGTAGCACTCCCGAGAGGGGTCGATGTAGGTCCACTGTGAGCTGGGGACGACGCTCGGTGCGTTCTCCCCCGAGTCGTTGGTGTGGGCGGCGTTGTCCACATTTGCCCAGAATTTGTCATCATCGTCGCTGTAGCTGCGACGAGGCGAGTTCCGGTCATAACGATTCCCCCCCTCCGAGCGTTGTCGAGGGGTGAGGTTGGCGGTGGTGTCTGTTTCCCCACCGCCGTGCGTCCTGGCACTTTCCCCAGGGGATGGCGGTGAGGATGCCACGTGGTCTCCCACGAGGCTGTCTTGGCGCTCGAGGCGCTGGACCGGAGTGTCCGACAGTTCGTGCAATAATGCATGAACTGCACACACGTGAGCGTCCATGGCGCTCTGAAGCCCAAAGAAGGACGACGGCGCCGTTCTCCTCTGCCGGTGAGGGCGGAGAGAAAAATCGGCTGACGTCGTGTTTCCGCCCTCGCCCGTCCCTCGGGTGGTAAGCGGATGCGTGACCGCTGGTGCCGGAGATTCCGGGATCGCGGTCGGCGCAGTGTTGGCTACGCCCGTTGGAGTTGCCTGGTGAGTCGCATCTCCCGCGGCGGGAGGCTGGTTGGCACCACTGCGCCTCCCCCTCCTGATTCGCCGAGGGCGGCGTGCAACGTTTCCCCCGTCCTCCGAGGCGGGCGGAAGCGTGGCGGGGGTCCTTTCTCCGGCCGTCTGCGGGGCCAGAGTCGGGACGACCGTGACACGGGACCCGGTCGGGCGCAGGTTCATCTCGAGCCCATGGCCAGTGGCCATGAACTCGAGAGTCCCGAACCGGAGTTCCGTGCCAGCGGGAAGCGTGGTGGAGCTGGTTGCCATCCGAAACCTATGTCAACGCGCAAAAGGCCCCTACCTGGCGCGCCAACTGTCGGTGCTAATTTTGGCGAGGCTAACACCGGCTAGTAAATATGTGTTTTGCGGTTGAGGCTACGGATGGTGTGCAAGGGGAACACAGGGATTATACTGGTTCAGGCCGAGCAAGCCCTACGTCCAGTGGAGAGGAGAGTCGTGTTGCCTTGCACCGGGGTGCTTGTAGTAGGGGGTTACAAGCCAGGCGAGAGAGGGAAGAGCTCCCAAGTCTCTTGTGAGTGTAAGTGTTTACAAGTTGTTTGCCGTGGGTGAGAACTTAGAACTTCTCCGTTCGTTCGTTCGTTGTTTTCTGTCTCCGTCCTTTTCTCTCTTTTAAAGATGGCCTCTGCTCTCCCTTTTATAGCCGCAAGGGAGAGGCAAAGGCGGCTACGACGCTACCTATTAAAATAGTGAAGAGTTGCTGTTCTCGGTTTGACTAGCTGCTGCCTTTTCTTCGTGTCTCCGGGGTATGGGTATGGCTATCTTGGTTCGCGAGTTCCAAGGTAGAAACAGTCGTCTGACCATGTCTTGTCGTCGGCTCTCTGGGTCTTCTGGATATGGCCGTCGTGGTCCGCTCGACTTTGGTGCGTTTACACCTGTCGGCTATCCTTCCGTACGATGTGACAAGAGGGAGAATCACCTTGGGGCGCTGTTTCCCGAGGCTCGGGATCGTGCTCGTCCTTTCGTGTGGACGGCGCAGTGGGCGTCTTTCCCGAAACGGGGCGGCGCACCGTGGACCATACCGTGGAGGACGATCGTAGTGGGACCATCAAATCTTGGGGCGTTGTTTCCCGAGGCTCGGGATCTTGAAGGCGTGCTCATCCTTTCGTGTGGACGGCGCAGTGGGCGCCTTTCCCGAAGCGGGGCGGCGCACCGTAGACCATACCGTGGAGGACGGTCGTAGTGGGCTCATCAAGTCTGCTGTCAGGAAAATCCCGACAGGTGGTATGGCCATCAAGGGCGTGCGAAGCACAGTCGCGTCGAGAGTCTCGCCTGACGGGACAGTGCTTGTAAAGTGGTCAGAGAGATTTCTTATGGTCCAAGATTGCTCTGCTGACATCACCCGTGCCTTGGATGCCGACTTTGGCGCCGTAGATGCCGCTCTCCCGAGTTCTCCCGAGGAGGCTTCGGGCGAGGCTCGGGCGAATCGGAAACTTGGGCGCCCAGGACGGCACATCCCGAGCTCTCCCGAGGAGGGTCGGGCGAATCGGAGGTTTGGGCGCCGAGGACGCCGCCTCCCGAGCTCTCCGGAGGAGGCTTCGGGCGAATCGGAGACTTGGGGCGCCGAGGACGCCGCTCTCCCGAGCTCTCCCGAGGAGGCTCGGGCGAATCGGAGAATTGGGCGCCGAGGACGCCGCCTCCCGAGCTCTCCCGAGGAGGCTCGGGCGAATCGGAGAATGGGGCGCCGAGGACGCCGCCTCCCGAGCTCTCCCGAGGAGGCTCGGGCGAATCGGAGAATGGGGCGCCGAGGACGCCGCCTCCCGAGCTCTCCCGAGGAGGCTCGGGCGAATCGGAGAATTGGGCGCCGAGGACGCCGCTCGCTCTCCAGAGCTCTCCCGGAGGAGGGCTCGGGCGGAAATCGGAGATTGGGCGCCGAGGACGCCGCCATCCCGAGCTCCTCCGAGGAGGCTCGGGCGAATCGGAGAATGGGGCGCCGAGGACGCCGCTCTCCCGAGCTCTCCCGAGGAGGCTCGGGCGAATCGGAGAATGGGCGCCGAGGACGCCGCCCTCCCGAGCTCTCCCGAGGAGGCTCGGGCGAATCGGAGAATGGGGCGCCGAGGACGCCGCCTCCCGAGCTCTCCCGAGGAGGCTCGGGCGATCGGAGAATGGGGCGCCGAGGACGCCGCCTCCCGAGCTCTCCGAGGAGGCTCGGGCGAATCGGAGAATTGGGCGCCGAGGACGCCGCCTCCCGAGCTCTCCCGAGGAGGCTCGGGCGAATCGGAGATTTGGGGGGGCTCGCCCGAGCTCTCCCGGGGAGGCTCGGGCGAATCGGAGATTTGGGCGCCGAGTGATTTGGACGCCGAGGGTGAGGCTCGCCCGAGCTCTCCCGGGGAGGCTCGGGCGAATCGGAGATTTGGGCCTCTGTAGACGCGGCCTTCGTGGGCTTCGACTGGCCTTACTTGGGCCAGACCAAGTTGGGAATGAGCGTTTTTTGCATGGAAGTTGGGTACCCCTAACTTTGGTAACCGACAATAGGTAGGCCACACAATGCCCAACACGAAGTAGCCACCACATGCCCTGCTAGCTAGAGAGTTACGTGACTTCTGCTACGCAAAGTCAATTCAAGCATTTTGAACTTTTTGTTGCCATGCATTGAGTAACTAGCATGTCTTGGTATGCAAGTTACGTACATACACAATGTGCAGGTACCAATGTTAGTGGCCACGAAGATGGCATCCATCAGGACTCCCTCTTTCTTCGTGCCATCACCTGATAAATATGCCCATGCGGCTGTTCGCTACATTGGGTATGAACCATGGTGCACACCGTACTGGACACACGCGATATTATGGGTCCTCATCTCTCTCATGCCAGAGGACGTCGTTGACAAGATGATCCTCAATGTAGCACTAGATGTTCGCACCAAGGGGCAAGCCAAAGACGCCAAGAGGAAGACACAATAGCAGCAACGAGGGCCTCAAAATGAGTCATACAATCTATATAGCATGTCCATCGTAGTAGTAACAAGGACCTCAGGATTATTCACATAGTTAACAACTATTGGAAGCCTTTAAGCCTCTATAACGAGGGGTTTCTTGCTTATGCATTTACACTGAAGTGTCCTGGTGTAAGAATGTTATTCTATCTTGTCTCAGAGAATAAATAATTTAAGCATGGACCAGATGCTAATCTTCCTTCTTGTATTCAACTTGGTACATCGTCAAAGTGTATCTGCGCTAGCTGTTAGCATGATTAAAAATATAATAAACATTTCACAACACTTCTCTACTTTTGCAATCTAATCATGCTTTTGTGCATGTAACACAATGCCTTACCTCTTGACCTAGCCCATTTCTGAACAATAGCCTAGTTTTTTCCACTATAAAATCAACTCCTTACCCATCTACTCCTCCAGCAACAAATCGAGTGTGTAAAGCAATCCAAAATCACCATCGCCGCCGCTAAATTACCTCTCGCTTCGTTGCAAAGCTAAGAGAAAAGAGTGTCCAACTAAAAGCTCATCTTCCCACACCGCCCCTAGCTAGTTGTTTTTGGTGATTGAATAACAAAATAGTTAATGTCGTTAGAGGCTACTATGTTTTGACATATCAGACTAGGTAATCATGAATGTCATGAACCAAATATGAAAATGTCATTAGAGGCTCCGGATTTACTCTAATGTAGCTTTCTTATCTAGAGATTTGAATATCAATAGAGATGTAGTTGTTCTCTTGATTTAATAATATACTTCTTCCGTATAGGATTTAGATATCGTTTAGAACAATGATACGGTCTTTAAAGCATGATTTTGACTTAATATTTATATAAAAATATTATAAAAAAAGTAATATATGTATGCTTTTATGAAATTATATTTGAAGATAAATCTACTTATGTAGTTTTTATATTTCTAAAGCCACCAATTTAAAAGTTATTCATGATTTATATTTTAATGTTTGTCCAAAACCTTGTCCAAAACGACATCGTTTTTGTACACGGAAGGAGTATATAAAATCTCTTTTTTATATATATAAAAAGTTAAAGTATTTCTCTAGGGTAACATTATTATAACATAAAATACTCCTACTATATTATAAAGTTGTACTTCCAAGACTAGAGGGGTATTCTAAGAGGCCGATTTCAATGCAATTGAGGCTCAAATTGACCATTTTGAAATAAATTAAAGAAATTTGTGTGATTTAGTTCTTGTTTCAGATGTTCACTTTTATTTTTTGGGGGGTTCGATGCATGATGCATGTGCCTGGTCGTCTATAGGCCAGGGCACCATCCGAATGTTCTAAACTAAATTTGAATTTCTAAATTACAGGCTTACAATATTTTTCTCTTCCAATAAATCAGCGTCACCGCATCAACCAAAATGAGTCAATTTTTTTTCAGCTCTAGCAAGAGAGCCTACGACTTTTTTTTGCAGCCCTAAAACGCACCACAAGACCCTGACGGGCCACGGCCCACGGCTCTCCCCGCCTCCCTCGCCCCTGCCCTCGCCTCCTTTGTAGTGGCGGCCGCTTTGCCCCGCTATGGCCGCCGCCCCGCCGCCGCCGCAGCGGCCGCTAATGGCACACCGCGAAGACGTAGACGCCCCCGTCTCCCTGTTCCTTGACACCAATCTCGGCACCCATCTCGCCCTGCTTGTCGCCCCGGACGCCGACATGCGTGGACTCAAGTGTACTCCCCTGGCGCCTCTTCTCCCCGTCTCTTCGTACCGCGAATGTCCATCGGAACTGATTCGCTTGTTGGTCTATGCGCAGCGCAGGTGGCCGAGGAGCACACCGCCGCCTTCCCCGACCTCGGCCCCGTAATCGTCAAGTCCTTCCAGGTACTGTTTCGTACTCTGATCGGTGTTCGTTTTTTAGTGAAGTTTTGTGATTGCAAATCAGCCCATGAAGATCGCATAGACGTGTTTTAGTTTGGTGGTGGAGTTAGTTATATTTCGGTGCTAACCAATTGTTTCTAAGGTTGTGTCGATTGCTTCCTTGGGTGATAAAGTGATTTCAGTCGGTGGCAGTTGCATGCTGCAGAGTATTCTTGATGGACTCCTCAGGTGGTGTTGAATTAGTTGTCACGCCTAGTGGCCCTATGAGGCCGTGTGTGATTTTCTCGCTAAACATCAATAGTGCTGTGGGTTTAAGTAATGTATATGGGTGGTTTTGTATGTAATCTGCCATCTGCTTTCTTGTATTTTGACCTCCATTAATGTGAATATTGAAATGCAAGAGATATGAGGACCTTTCAGTACAATCTGCCATCTACTTCACGTCTTCACCAGATGTGTGCAAGCTTTTTGTTTCATCTGTACATAATACACTGCATGCTAAGTCGGTCAGTGTAACTTTGGAATTCTGTAACTTTAAAACGACTTATGATCTTATTGCAGTTTCATAATCTGGCTTAACTGTGTGTGCAAATAAATTTGGATGGTTATGTTCGGATGGACACGATTCTTGAGGTATATGTTAAATGATTATGTAAATCAAAGGCATAAGATCGAAGTCAGTTATTGATAATTTAGGGGATAACTAGGAATTTAGCATTTCTATCTAATCGTACCAAAACCTTGCAAAAGGGTACTGTTAGCTTATATAAGTGTTTGTTATTCACCAGGTCCGCCGGAAGGGTGTACTGTATCACCTCTCTGATTCAATGACAGTGATGAGTGTCTTTACCAAAATCAAAGGTGGGTGCTTTCTTCATGTCAATGTGGCAGAGGCTACAGCAGCCACACACTGCTGCCAAGATGCTCCAGCAGCTGACGGATAGAAGAGTGAGTGATGTTTGTCTTGGAATTCATGTAAAGAACTATGCTGAGGAGCTGCTTGCAATGGCGCCAGATGTTGCTTGTGATATGCTCTGTAGAGGCCTTGAAGGTAAACCGTACTCCCCAGGAATTATCTCTGGCATATGAAACGTATCAAATTAACATTCCTTATTCCTAATTTGCTTGTTATTTTTATGCTTGGTTGACTGCGTAATTCAGATGAACTGGATTATGTTAAAGTTTGCATATTTCCAAAAAGAATCTTTATGCATATCTCTTGCATCAAGATCAATCTAAAGGTGTTTGTACCCAGCAGATGCTAAAACTACACAACCATCCTATTCCACTGAGTTTCTCCTTCATGTTTAAATCTCTCTTCGATGCATACACACCTTTTTGTAGAAAACAGCTTGTGGTCAGTAGTTGTCCTAAGTCTTGACCCTTCACGTGTGAGTTTTAAGCTGCTTGCTTTTTCATAGCTTACAGAATAATATCAATTCTTCATTTGTCCTTTACTCTATCTGTTGTAATTGAATTATCTCTTCTTTTGAAGGTGGTAATAATGATGCCATGCTGAAAAATGTTCAAGCACATGATGCATTGCCAAATTGTACCTTGGTGCCATCCTCATCACAGCTAAATACTGAAATACCAAAGAACAAAGCAGTGGGTCTGGCCACTGCTACAGAAGCAGGAATTGATCAAGTTATTGACAAAGCTATGAGTTGCAGTGACCAGATAAAACATGCTAATCAAACTGAAGGTGCCTATATTAGTTTCACATCAATGGCACGTGTTGATAAATCTTCAAATGAGAGTGATATGTCACATGCTGTGGATGAGCTACATGCAAGTCAAGACCATGGCATTGGTGATGATGTTTCTGACAAAAAGCGAGTTAGGGTAGAGGAGCAACTGCTGGAAGAGATACAAGCAAAGGACACTCTTTCACAAGCAAAGGAGCACAAAAAATCTAGGACTGGTTCTTTTGACACATCATGTACGGCCCTACTGGAAACATGCACTACTTCTCTTGTGGAATCTTTAAACACTTCTAATCATCAAGAAGTCCATGACACCTTACATGAGGGGTCCATCCAGCTAGAAAATCCAAGTGCTGTTGGAAAGAAGAAGAAAAGGAAAAGGCCTCCATTGTCCCCTTCAAATTCTGCTTCTGCTCAAGAGACAACAGAACCATCAGCTATGGCAGTAGATTTATTAAAACCTACAGGTGAAGTTCTGCCTCATAACAGCCTAGGGATACAGATCCGTAATATACATGCAGTGGATAATCTTTCACAAGAAAAGGAGCACAAAAAATATAGGACTAGTTCTCCTGACACATCAAGTAGTCATCTACTGGAAAGATACCCTACTTCTCTTAGGGAACCTCTAAATACTTCAAATCATCAAGTCCATGACACTTTACATCAGGAGTCCATCCAGCTAGAAAACCCAAGTGCTGCTGAAAAGAAGAAAAAGAAAAAGCGTCAATTGGCCCCTTCAAAATCTGATTCTGCTCAAATAACAACAGGACCGTTGTCTGGGACAGCCCCAGCGGATTTATCAAAATCCACAGGTGAAGTTCTGCCTCATAACAACCTAGGGCTACAGAGCTATAATATCCATATATAGTCTAGCATGAGGTACTATAATGTACCATAGGGCATTCTTTATGCTTGAATTCAATTGCAAATATATTTATCACGGGCTCGATATATTTCATCATGCAACTTGTGTTAACGGCATGGTTTTGATACATGAGCTGAACAACTAATGGAAAATTTGACTACATTTTTTTTCCTCTGGCCAAAACTCCCAGAATGCTCTATAGTTGCCTGAAATGTCATATACTCATATATAGAACTATAAATGCACTTATGCACCTTATTTATCTTCTTATAATAACAAATTTCGAGAGTATTTTCATTGTTTAATGTAGTAGTACTGACTTCCTTTTATTTTTCTTATCATGCAGGCGACGAAGCATATAATGTTGAATTGGTTGGCAAAGACGAAACTATAGTCAAAGCATCTGGTTTGCCTCTTTCATCATCACAACTTAATGATGGAAACCAGGGGGACAAAAGTGTTCAGTTTGTGAGTGATGCTGAGGCATCAACTGATCTAATATCTGAACAAGAGAAGTTTGATCATGCTCTCAAGGGATGTAGGGATCCTTCAATAAATGCTACTTATTCCACAGATGAAAATGTAGCTATTGAAGGAAAAACTACAAAAGGAAGCTGTGCCCCTTTGGATGGAGGGGACAAGAATGAAGAAATAAAACAACACAATGAGGGATGTCATAATGAAGGTGTACCTGAGACAAGCAACATGGAGAAAGATGGCAAAAGTACAGATGTCTCTGACAAGAGGCAAACAAATCAAAATACTGCTCAAGTGAAGAAGCGCAAGAAATCAAAGGTTAGTTCTGTTGACATGCCTTCCGTGGATGCTACTGGTGAAAAAGATCATGGGTATAGTGAAAATGCTGCCAAACAAGATACAGTTTTTACTAAAAGGGAGATTGTCCATGAACCCTCTATGCAACAGATGTCAAACATTGTGTATCAAGGGGATTCAAATGTAATAGAAAGTCCAAGTGGTGATAGAAAGAAAAAGAAAAAAAGAAGACACCACTCAGAATCCTTAAAGGGTGTGAATCCTAGTCAAGATCTGACAAAATCTTCTGGATTTATAACAAACGAAAGCTCAATACAATGCACAGATGCTGCTCCAATAGATGCAAAGCAAATAACCCCGGACATTATAGAAGGAGAAACTGTTACTGAGCACAAGAAGCTTAGTGAAAGTCTAGATGTAGCGGCAACAAATGTTATTGATGAGGTATTGGCAGAACTAAGATCTAAAGACAGCTTAATTAAGGATCTGGATGAAGATCTTTTATCAGGACAAACTCACCTAGGCAGGAATCAGAATGGACTAGAAGTTCCTGAACCCAGTGCTGTTGAAGTTGGTAGTGTTACTGCAACATTACCTCCAAAATGTCCTGCAGCGAAGCCAGCGATTCACTCTGCTTCTCCTGTTAGCTCACCTAGAAAAAAGAAGTCTAAGGGGAAAAAATCGAAAGTGCTACCAACCATGACTGACTCTTCTCATCAATCAAGTGGTGTACCCGAAGATGTTAATAGAGAATTAAAAGAGTCTAATTCTTTGAGGTTTGCTGATAATAAAACAAGTGATCCTGAGGATATAGTAACTGGAAATGTGGTTGTGCAAGCTGATGACAAACGCAAAGCCACTAAGTGTCGAAGAAAGAAGGGTTCCGTAAAGCAGGTAGTTGATACATTGGACTTGAAGGAAGCGAATGATACAGAAGAAAATTTGGTTCAGGGAGGTTCTGTTGTTGACACCCCTTTAAGCACTGTTGGGAAAGTAGAGCAGAAAGACAGGTTTTCCGAGACTCGAACTCCTAACATTCGAGAAACTAATTGTTCCACTCATGGGCTGGCAGCTAAGGACAGCCAGGATGAGTATGGAACTGACATCATTCGGACCAATGATATTGGAAATGCTGCAGGAACTCCAACCTTGCATGTTCAGAAAGATGCCATGGCTCTCAAATCTGCGAGCCCTAATTCTCAAAAGGAAAGGAAAACATCTTCGAGCACTACAAGTTCTGCTAGTGCTGTTAAACCTGATTACCACACCGTGTTTCATCCTGCTAATGATGGAATCAATTTCCTTGATCATTTTAGCCGCAGCAATATGAATGATGCTCCATCAATTGCTACAGAAAGTAAGCAAAACAATGAAGATGAATCTTTAAGGGAAGTGAAGAATAAAAAGAAGAAGAAACTAAAGCAAGGTACTGGTAGCATTGTACCAAATGACATTCTAGAATCTCTTCCCTCAGAGAAAGCTAGCTTAACTGGTCACTTTGGTACCAGCAAAGCTATTGTGCCATCTGTTGCAGTAGAAATCATGAACAGAGAAAATGAGAATGAGAATGTGAATAACGTCAAGGAGAAGAAGAGAAAGGGCAAGGCTAATATGAACGTACCTACTGCTGAAAAGGACAATCCTAATTGTGATAATCAAGGCATGTGATATTGGTACCCAAGCATCACTTACTTCTATTGTACAAAAAGAAAGGATGGGTCAGGACAATGGAAAAGAGAGCAACAGTAAAGTTACTCAGAATTCCAGTATAATGCAACATGAACCAGAAGATGCCACTTGGAATCATACTCCTCAGAAGAATCTCCACCAGAGTGTTGATGATGATCATAGCAAGTTGCTCAATGAAAAGGATCATTCACATATAAGTAAAGAAGTGAGGCAATCCACTTCTCAGACAAAGCTCCATGCTAAGATTAGAAAGCCTGATGGGTCTACTATCAAGGGAATGGTGGCTCCAAATCCTAAGCCTATAAGCAACCTTGTGAAGGATTTTTCCATGAGCCCACGAGCATCAAGTGACAGCACAGAGGGCATGCCACAAAGTGCTAACCGATATAGAGTTGCAGTCCGGAAAGTCCCAAGTAAAAGGTATGAAGAGACCAGTGGGAACTCCAAAAAGGCGAGTAGGAAAGTAGGCTCTGGTGCAATATTCAATGACTATATCAGCAAAGGTTCTGGTGATGAATTGGACACCAAGACTGTCATGGAAGGATCACCTGATAGTTCATCTACATCTGCTGACTCAGGTGGGAATCTTAATGAGATAGCATCGTTTGCACTTGGTTATTATGCATTTGTTCCTTGTGATTTGTAACATCATTTCCCTTTGGTTGTTTGTCTATATATGCTTCTTGGGGGTGGATACTCTTCCTGCAGTCAAAGTTGGTGAAAAATTGCTGCCTCCTTTAGAATGTGGATCATCCCACATCTAGTCATATTCACATATTCAATTATTTTTCTTTTCCTCTATCAATGCCATCCTTGAAAATGCTAGATTTACCATTCTGGAATGTTGCATTAGTATCTCTGGTGCGTTAGTAAAAGGTTCATCAGTTCTAGTTAATTTAGGACATGAATGTTGGTAGCAATCTTCTCTGTTCAGAGCACGTTGTAAAGTTTTTTTTTGTTTGTTTTTGTTTTTTGAAGACGTCACCGGAGGGGTGAGAGCCCCACCTGAATTGATTCCGGCAAGCCGGTGCACAGAAGTTGCCACATGGGCTAGACTGCGTTTGGATTGTTTTAGACGTGATATCTTGTCCAAATGTGTCTAATCAGTTTGCCTTTGGCAGGTATTTCATCTGATGAAAGCGAGATTTCTGATTATGATGGCACTGTATCACTGTAAGTTCTCTGACCTGCAAACTGAGAAAATAGTTATTAGAGAAATGCCTATTTTCTTGTATTAGCTTGCGACAACGTGGACGAGCAAGAAATGTCGCATGGTAGGCATTATACTAACATAAACTATTTGTGTCTTGGGGAAAAGGTGTTCTGATACTAATACACTGTGGGTAGAGGATATTGGTGTTTCACCAAATGCAGCGTAGTGCTGTGGAGTAGCTGCCTGTATAATGACCTTAGCTGGTTGAAACAACCATACAGTGACTTGTTTGATAAAAGTGTTTGGCTACTACTAATACACTTAGCTGGTTGATTACTAATACACTTGTTTGATAAAATTGTTTGGCTACTACTTATCTGCTACTACTTACCCTTATTTTGGAACCCAGTTAGCAACAGTCATGATTGTTTCCTTGTCGTCAGCTCAAGCTTACTGACACCTGAGTCGCTTTCATCCCACTTTCAGATCTCAGAAAAGTCTCAAATGTGGTCTGCATATTGGCTCCATCCTCCGTGGTTCGGCTAGCTATAAGAAGGCAAGGAAGAAGCAGGCGGAGCTTTTAGATGATGACACCATCGTGCCTGATAGCCAGCCCACGGATGGCCTTTGGTTCTGAACATGGTAATAATGAAGAGAAGCACTGACAACCTTTTGCCATTATCCACCTCCACCTGATACCGTGGGCTTTACAAGAGTTGCAGACGAAACTCCGAAACTCCCAGGACAAGTACATTGCTACATATCAGCAGTTTCATAACTCGTCTCATACAATATTACATAGAATTTTTTGCTTATGTGGAGTAAAGAGAGACAACCGCCTCACGAGCAAAGATCTAGGACTATAAGACAACTATTGTACCATTGTATAACTTGTTGCCATACAACTCACAATTCAATTTTTACTCTATGCATAAATTAAGGAATTCTGAGTCACTATGAGACAACTTAAAAAATAACCATTGTATCTGTTGAGTCGTGTTAAAATTACGTGGCATTACATGAGACTAACAACACCAATCTACTTGCTCTAAGTTGTCTAAAACACATGCCCAACTGCGTAATGTTGCTGATGGCATCTATGACCATACACCACATGCAGTCCCTTTTATTGGGCTGAAACTGTCTTCTGCCTGAGGATGAATCGATGATGTCCATGATACAGCTTACCAGCTATATATTATTTATGTGAGAACGATATGCATTCTTAGTTTCTCATCCATGAGCCATGGATCCCTTCAATGTCTGGTAGTAATGTTCACCGCATTCTTTGTTTCTCATCCACGAGCCATGGATCAGTTCAATGTCTGGTGGTAATGTTCACCGCATGAAGTTTAAAATCCTGCGGAGTCCTGACTCCTGACTGGTCAGATCTCGTGTGACAAATAATTCGTCTAGAAAAATGTCTTATAATTTGGAGTGGGGGAGTATTTCTTTGCAATGTATTCAACAACTCCATTGAGTACTATGTATTTACTCTTTCAACAAAAACATTGCATACACAATACATATATAGTACCTAAAATATACAAATCGTACATTAGTTGAAGATAATGGTTAAAATCAGTTCAAGCCGCAGCCGCAGCTGCAGCCGCAGCATCTACTCATATGTACAAAAGCTGGAATGCCATGTGAAAGCTTCTCTATGCTAACACATTCCAGCCATGCCATACCGCAACGTCAAACTAACAAACTATCACGGGGTGCGAGACAATCTCGTCACCTGCGCTTCAGGGTCTTCATCCTTGATGTTGGCCGTCTTGCCCATAGATTTCTGGCTGAGCATCCGGGCTACCGAGTTTCGCAGTCTCTGCGCCTGGGACTGGGATCCATTGGCAGAATTGCTGCCACCCATCGTCCTCTCGAGCTCTGACAAGAGCGCCTTCACAAGGACGTCGAAGCGGCGCTTTGCTGTAGGATATCTAGATATCGACTTTGTGATTCCTTGCAATCTTGCAAGAGCAGCAGCAGCAGAGTGAAAAGATTAGTAAACGTCAATGTTTGCACCCTCCATCACAAAATAAAGGTTGAAGGCAAGGAGATACCTGCGAGCGAATGCGTCTATATCTGCCTTTTTACGCTCAGTCAAGGATGGAACATGAGGCAGAGAACCTTTCAGGCGATTGGGATCACCAGCCAACAGCACTCGCATTTTCAGATATTCTTCCTCTTCTTCGCTGAAATTCTCAGCTTTGATTTGTTCCTTTATAACCATAAGCGGGTCAAAGAACCAATCAAAGATAGTATTTTTAGGTCTATTGTCAGATGTTATCTCAGAGCCATCACCTGCATATTTTTCCTAAGCAAGTCAAGCTATAGTCATAACGTTAAAATGGAACAAAACCTAATTTTGTTGTGCACGTACTTAAGACTAGCCCATCAGAATCAGCTTTTACAGACCGAAGTAGTGCATTAAGGATAACATATGCTGGTAGACCAACATTAAGAACACCGCTGCCAACTTTGCCAGACTTCGTTTCTTCAATGTCTTTCATTGTTATCACTCCTGTGTTAACCAAATCCTCCCCCTGGTTCCTGCATTCGGCAAATAGGTGGTCCAGCAACTGCATAACAGTATCATGCAGTTATATAATGCCCTGGCTTCATATGTTTACATATTACTACCAGTACAAAAGCATTTTGTTGAATATTTATTTGCATAATGGATACCCTATTCTAAGCATGTACTATACTGTGAAGGTCTACAGAATTTGAATTGCCAATAAGCAATGGTAATGCAGCCTGACTACTATTTTAGGAGAAAAGAATCACCTTGAATGGATTGAACTCATCAATGCTGTTCTTAAATGAAGTAACACGAGATGGAGGTCTTTTCCCTTCTTGCTTCTCCCTGTTGAATGAGGCTGGTCTGGATAACGGAGGACTATGTCCGTGTGAAGACTCACCTTTGCCCTTCCGATATTTAAATCTAGAGACTTCAAAAGTCAGCACCGGGCATTTTGAATTGTTTACCATAGGAACCAAAGGCATTCAGTATTAATTTACCTTGGAAAACAAGAACCAGGTGCCATGTCGAGAACATCGTTCGTGTATTCATCAAATATAGACACTGATGAGAATACATAGGCAAGTCCCATGATAAAGGAGGATTCCTGAGACACAAACAAGATCAAGCTTCATGACTTCAACAGCAATAGGTCAAATGAGCTAATACTTCATCATAAGGTGGCAGTGCTTTGCTCAACAAATGATGTGATGAAAGTATGCATTGTTTGTCACCAGTGTACTGAAAAAAGGGAGAATTTTACCATACCTGATAAGCTACAACTGCACCATAAGCACCTAAAGGGACACTGGAGAGTATGGATGCCAGAACGGCTCCTAATACAGCAAATGGCCAAAGAAGAATGGCAAGACCAGCAAATGGCACACAAGCCGTCTCCAGGAAAGGCCCTTCTCTCCCAATCATATCCTGGATCAGTCGTTTCCATCCTTTGAAAAGCATCACAGGGCACTTATAGAAAGCAATTAATGTGAACATTATTCCATCAAGTAGAAGCCCAAATGCGGCCGCTATCAGTGCACCAGGAATATCAAGCAATCTGGGAAAAAGAAAGTCATGTATGTCAGTTTATTGTACATTGTTCTTCAGATGCAAAAGAATCAGAAAAATGCCATCTCAATGCAAAGCACGGGAATGGTGGATTGTATTATTCCAAACGAATGTCTGAATGCATGCTTTCTTTCTTGCAAATGTTATCTCAAGTCAAGCATAAATAGTGATTCTTGCACATTAAAGCTAAAGGCCTAAATGCTAAAAGGACAAAAGAGGAAAAAGTAACAATAAAAGTCTATGATCTTGAGGTGTAAAGGTGAAAGATATAAACAGTGAACCTTATCTCATATGGCATCCCGTCAGGAGATTTCTGAAGACGAAGGTCATCCATAATTGAAAAATAGGAGTGGAAAAGCAAATCTTTCACGTCCCTGACTACTGTACAGCTTCCAGTGATAGTACTCCATGTTCCATCCTGAAGTTCAGAATAGCAAGCTAAGCAATGTCTAAAAGATACGCTAACAAATGACCACAGCGATAAAGCATAAACAACTCATACAAAGAAAAACTTACCACAAAGCAATGAACAAATGGCTTTTCTTTTCCTTCTCCAACTGCATCAAATGTAGCCATTATGGGTGCTAGAAAACCATATACTAGTCCAGCAAGTACACTTCCCGGAATGCCAATTATCAACCACACGATCAAGACTGCAGTAGCAGCAATAAGAAGCAGAAGCTTTACTACAGGTCCCACCAGCTTGGTTCTGCCTCAAGAAAATGGAGGGAACAAAAAGCGAGCACTTTCGGTGAGTAATTCAATGTGAAGTTGCCAAAAATGGAACTGCAGGACATGTACCTGATAATGCAGTAGTATGTCCAAATCAGATGCATAGGCCATAAGCCCAGGACTAGTGCAGATATTCCAATTGCCATAATCAGACATGCCCAAGGGCACAACAGAATACCTGTCAGATCAATCAAATGTTGTGGAATGAGGATTGCGATGTATACCATGTGTCATTCCATCAATGTTGTTGTAGTAATATGTCGTTTCATCATTTCATCTCCAAACTCCAAAATTGCATTAACTTTTCAATTGCAGATATTTGCAATTCTAACCGCAGTACATAAGCAAATAAATGAATTTTCATTCATAAACAAGCAGTCAAGAGGCCAAAGACATTTGGACTAAAACCTATGCATGACGATTTCGATAATTCTTACACAAAACAGGTAAAAAGACATTTTCAGAGACTAGCCCCCAACAGGTCCTAGTTCTAATGAAACCGGGTCTGGTTCTGGGAAGTCCAGTTATCCTGACGCACTGTGAACGTTTAGTTCAAGTCAAAGAAGAGCCTAACTGAAAAAAGGACAGCACACCAATTATTTAAATGGTCCTAATAAATTTCTCCAAGAACAGGGAGGAAACTCTGAATCAAGCAGCCCTGTACGAGCAAAACGGGAAATCAAGAGAGGCACCCTGATAAAGGCAGAGGTTGCAGGTGGGTTGTAAGCAGCCCTCCCATTGTATCATCAATCAAACGAACTAAATGCGTGGATTGAAATCAGCAGAGAGAAAGAAAGAAAGAAACAGAACATCACAGCATGTCACCTTTGATGAACCCAAGGATGAGAAGGCCGCAGAAGTAGGGCAAGAACTTGAGGAAGCTCAACAGCGAGGCCCAGAACCCATTCGGCGGCTCCATTGGCAACTTCCTCGGCTCGTCCCGACCAGCCTAGAGCCCAAAGACTAGGTTTTTCTTTTGAACGCACAAAGACTCCGAATTTTCCTCCACAGCTCCCAATTGTTAACCAGCAGAAGGTTTATAGATCAACCAAAAATCCTCTCGACCAATCCTTCCTCCAAGCTGGTCCTGTCAGAATTCTCAATCCCGCCGCAGAGCTCACAGGCAAGCAAGAACCCAGAACCCAGGGAATACCTTGTTGGGAGGGGAAAGAGGAAACTGCGCGCTCCGGCTCCGTCTCTCTACCGTCGTGTCTCCAATCCCATCCGAACTCAAGCATCCGGAGATGGAACCGTGAGGAGGAGAAGCGCAAGCGGGCGCGCGTGAGCAACAAGACAGGGGAAGTGGGACCGACCGCCTCCGGTGGCCGGGCGGTGACGGACACACAGGCGTGCCGTTGGCAGGAGGTTGCAGGAGAGCGGACTCTGGGGACTCACTCTTGATTGATTTTTGGTGCGGGTGAAATTGCAGAGAGGCTGGTGGTACTGGTGGTGGTGGGCGAGAGAGTAGTTACCACAACAGCCTGCAAAACTGGTGGTGGGGAGGAAAGGTGAATCAAGTAGTGGAAGAATAATGGGAGTGATTATCTGGATTGTTATAGATGGAAAACCGCAACAGGAGGGTTTAGTAGGGAATCTGATGCTGACGCCCTGGCGCGCGGCTGTGATGGATGACTGACGAATAGTGATGAGCGGGTGAGGCTGGTGGAAGGCAGGCAGGCGGATTCGTTGCCGTTGGGCGAGGGCAGGAGGACGACGATGCCGCAGCGCGCTGGGCAGGTTTGCTTTGCTTTTGTTTATCGGCGGGGTGCCGTCACGCCGTTCGGCCGCTGACCTGACCCTTTGCCTTTGGCGCGGGCGGTTGCTGCGGATGGGGGGCCGGAGTACCCACGGCGGCGGCGCTGGCGACGCGAATCACACGCGTTTTAACACTGTTTAGATTTCAGCTGCAGTTGGAATTCTCATGTTCGTTTGTGTTTGATAACTTTTGTCTAATCATGATCTAAGTAGGTTTAAAAGATTTGTCTCGTGATATATATGAAAAAAGTATAAACATGTAAACATTTCGTCTACGTTTAATGTTCTATACATGTGTCGCAACGTTGATGTGACTAATTACAATTGCAATTTACAGTGGATCTGTTCCCTAAACCAACAGCTTAGAAATGTGTGTGTGTTTTTTTTCCAGAGACAGAGGCAGCGTTTAGTTCACAAAATTTCCTTCTCTCTCCATCACATCGATTGTACTTTCCGTCTGCATGGAACACTAAATGAAGTAGCACCTGTTGCATGTTTATACTTTTTGCCTGGCTATCTCGAGATGAATCTTTTGAGTCTACTTGGACCTATGATTGGACAAAAGTTGTCAAATACAAACAAAAGTGCTACAGTTGCAAAACTTACTCAAAACTTCCAAACTAAACGCAGCCAGAGAGGCCCTATTTAGATCTACTGCAAATTGCAATTACAACTAGTCACATCAACGTTACGGCACATGTATAGAGTATTAAATGTAGACGAAATGTTTGTATGTTTGTACTTTTGGTATGTACATCACGAGACGAATCTTTTAAACCTACTTGGACCATGATTAGATAAAAGTTGTCAAATACAAACGAGACCATGATTAGATAAAAGTTGTTAAAAACAAACGAACGTGCTACAGTATAAAATTGCAACTGTAGGTGTGATCTAAACACAGCAGAGACGGGAAATGCGTTGGTAGGACTGTAGGATTACAGTAGAACGTAGGAGAGGGTGGACCCTTCGCTTCGCCTGAAACAATTTTAGCCAAATTTGGCATAGGCAGCCTTCGCCTTTTTGTTTTGTTGGGTTCTTTGATTCGAGACAACTCTTGGCCTTCCGTCCAGCGGTATAGTATAGTACATGTGGCACCTTTTAATTTCTAAACTTTCTAAAAAAATAATTCAAGATTTCTCGTTATATCAATTTTGCAGCACATGCATAGAGTATTAAATATAGATAAAAAATAACTAATTGTACAGTTTGTTTGTACATGTAGAGACGAATCTTTTAAGTCTACTTAGGCCATGGTTAGACAAAAGTTATCAAATACAAACGAAAGTGCTACAATACCGGAACTCAGATTTTTTTCCCCAACTAAACAACTGTAACAACCCTAAAATCCACACAACACAAAAATACCAACCAACAAAATTTTTTCCAAAACAAACCCATTTCATGTGCATGCATGTAGGGAATTATTATTTCTTGCAAAGTAATATGCACCACCACTTGTCTATCTATTAAGAAAAGGTAAAATAGGTGTTGTAACTCATATAGCATATTTGGACTCGTCCTTTATTTCTTGATTCTATTTAAACACATTGTGTATCTATTCATATATGCATATGCACCCTTGGGTATATATACAGAAAGGGAAAAAGAAAAAGGATTTTAGAAGGGGAAACAGGCCTTAACCGACCTTCGGCCCAGCCAGCTAGCCGCTTCGGCCTGGCCCGACTGCGCTACCCTATCGACACCTGCACGCCCGCGCCGTCCCCGTAGCTGGGCCGGCCCAAACACGCGCGCGCGCTACCTTCTCCCCACCGAGCCGCTGCCATCCCGGCCCCGCCTGTCAGCGCACCCTCTTCCTCGCCCCTGTTCTTCTTCTCCAAGGCGACGGCCGGCAGGGTCACACGATTTGCATGACCACGGCCCTGCCTGTCCCCCTGGCTTGTCCCCCGCTTGTCCCCCGTCGCCTAGACGACAAAGGAGCCCCCGCGAGCACCCGGGAATCCTAGCCTAGCGCTCACTACAACCCTTGGATGCCGCACGGCGGATCCCGACCGCTCGCCATGGATCAAAACGAGCTTGGCATTATATAAGGACCTCCTCTCGGTGCCCTAGCCTCACTCCGTCGCCGCCGCCGCTGGTGGCACTACTCCATACCACACCACGAGACCAAGAGTGAGGGAGAAGAGGAAGAAGGGAGGGAAGAAGGAGACGCCGAGGTGTTGCCGCCACGGAGTACGCCGGAGCCGGAGCCGGAGACGAGCTGGCGCCACGGTCGTGGGTCTGCACAGCACTGCGAACACCCGGCACGGCTACGACTCTTCACTGCACCGCCATCCTTCCTCCTTCGACACCGCGGTGAGCCGCCCGTGCCCCTTTGCCAACCTCGCTATGCTTATTTGCCATGGCGTTCTACCCACGGGACGCGTAGGCCCGAGCCACTACCAGCTCCGGAACACATCTGCACCGCACCCGCACTTGCCAAACAAAGCCAAAAGGACTACGAAGCCTCTCACACGAGAACGGACAGGACGAGCACCGCCTCACAGAGCACCGCCGCCGCGTCGGCGTTCCCACCCACAGCGACCACCATCCGCCCTACCGACTGACCGGGAAGCTCCGCCACATCATGCCGCCACTAGACCGAGCCGCAGACCCAACGGAGGAAGACCCGAGCTCGATCGGCCACACCCATGCCGAGTTCGCCGGAGCGCCACCGTGCTGTGCACGTTCCGGATGACTCCGACCGTCTTCGGGTAGGATAGCAGGTTGTGGAGCATCGCCATGACCCCCTCGCAGCTATCGTGTAGAAGGACGAACCTGGAACAACCCAATCTGATCTACCCACGTGCGCCGCGACCTCGCCGGAGCGCCACCGCGGAGCCTTGCCAAGAAAGGACCTTGCTGTCACCTTAGGTTGCCGGCAGCAGACCGTAGGACCACCTGGCCGAGCCGATTGGAGGAAAACGCAGCCCAATTGGACTGAACCGCGAAGAATGATGCCTCGCCGTAGTCCGCCGCTACCTGCAGAGGACCGCCACCGCGCCTTCCGCGCGAACCACCCTGCCAGGGCTCTTGCACAAAAATTGAAGCTTCAGAGTCGCACACGGGCGGATGAACGAGCGATTAAGACCAATTGTAACCTCTCCCCATGGTGCGGATATCATCTTCGCCGGAGCCGTGTCGCCGCCGGCCGCCATGGCACTGCAACCAAGCAGCCAAGAGCACGAAACATCCTTTTGTGGACACCACAACACCACGCACGAGCCTTGCTGGACTGTAGGAACCACTCTCGCCCGGAACCGAGGACACCGAACCACCGCCGTACGCCGCCGTCGCCGGCGAAGCCTTTGGGATCCCGCGTCGAACACCTAGCGAGCGCTGACGTGGGCACAGGCATCAGCAGGGTGCACGCCCACGCCGCAGCACCACTTCCACGGACCCGGCCCACCGTAGACCAAAGGGGGGATAAAGCGGTGCGCTCGGTTCACCATGAGCCAGGCCTGCGGTCTATGGACCAGCACTCGCGCGATCCACCGTGCGCCGAACCCACCGTAGACTGAACCCGATGCGCTCCAGTGTTGCCACGCGGCATGCCCTGACGCCGACACGTGTCATCAGGGTGACGTCATGATGACGTCATCCGACCCCACAGGGCAGTCCACCGTTAACTCGGTCAACGCTGACGTCAGCAGTGACGTCATGCTGACATCAGCAGACCCATTGCCAGCCGAACCGTTGACTTGGTCAATGTGAACAGTAGCCGACCAATCTCGTGTTGACACGTGTCACCCCCGGATTAATTAGCCCTTTTTCTTTTTCCGAAAATAGGTTAAACTTCGGAAATTCATAACTTATTCATACAATGTCCAAAAATTGTGCACCATATATCAAAATTCTAAGAAAAATGAGCTCTACAACCTGAGCCTATGCTTGAGTGCATTTGGATCTTCTAATTTTGCTAGTTTTTCTGAATGATCTATAGGAGTCGCTAACGCGACTATTTCAATTCCATTTTCAGAGCCGGAGGAGGTTCAAACTGAGGAGGACGACCACGAGTACCTTCAGGAGCTAGGGGACGACTATGAAGGTGCCACGTCCCACCAAACCCTTAGCACCTGTTACGCATTGCTAATGTCGTTCTTGCCATTGCTTTATGATCATATGATATAACTGTCTAGGTTGCATGTTAGAATAATTGATTACCCTGCCTTGGTAAACTTTCACCTTGCTGTCCGCTGATAGAATAGATGCTGCTATTTAATAATTGCTTTTCTACTACTTTCTACTGATATGATTATATGATTGATTCGGGAACCGTCTATATAAACCCGAACTTAACTAATAGGAGAGCGTGTTGCGTGCGTCCTGGGTGCGTGGTGAGGGTTGAAGTCGACCAAGTGGGATATGAGACAAGCCAGAAGGGCAAGTCGTGACGGAGGTGCAACCTAGGCATCCCTACGAGAGTTACCTGTGGCGGGTAATGGTTTACGAGGTGGTTCCGGGTTGGATGGCCTGTGTGGTTTGGAACCCGCGAACGGAGGTGCTGTGATGGCACGGGGAGAGAATCTCCTAAGTGAAGATGCCTGCTTGGTCAAACCTAGGATGGACTAGTTTCAGGTTCATAGGGAATCCTTTACTGCTCACTCGTCTTCGATGGGCGGGGAACGGCTGGACTACTTGGTAGGACGGTGCCACTACTGTTAGGTTGAGAGGTGATAAGGGTGGACGGTGACGGTCGATGGGTTCCCGTTCCGTTTTAGATGCGCAGTACCACTGATTGGGCCTGGTACTGCGTCTCTCTGTCTCAGCATGAAGGTGTCAAAACCTGATTATTCCAGGGCTGAGTGGTAGAGTGGCATCGACCTAAGCAAGCAAGCACCCGGAATTCTGCTTAGGTGTTGGCGCAACACCTATGATGGCTAATCTTGTGAATAGTGAAACATCTGTAGAGTGTATGGTTGATCGATCGATACATATGCCGACTCGTCGGCTATAGACATTTCCTGTGAAGCTTCTACTAGTGTAGTGAGTGGATGTTCTTTTCTCCCCCTGGATGATGCTTTCCGGCACTGTTCCCAAAACGGCAGTGTATCGCTGAGATAGGCTCGGGAGGGAGCTGGGCCTGCCGAATGAGTGCGAGGTGTGGGTATGTGAGATGTGGTGTATGGGACGGGAGTGAAATGGATTGGGAAGATGGATGGAGATAAATGAGATAAAACTTGACTAATAAAATATTGATTACACTTGCATAGGAAACCCGAGCCTATAGGTCTGCTTGTACAACCTTGCATCCACTTTTCACAAAGCAAATTGCAGTCATAGGTGGGCTCCGTGGCCAGTACAAATCGTACTGATAATTTGCTGTCAGGTGACGAGAAAGAGTACGACTTCGATGGAGACTATTGGGAAGAGTAGGGTCGCGCGCTACACTCAAGTTGGCTGTGAAGGATGAAATGCTTCCGCATCTTCAAGCTTCTCTGTTTGTTCTATTCCGCCAGTGTGGCGATGAAATAATTTGTGTAAACTCTGTTATGTAATCGTTGTATGGATCCTGATATCAACTGAGATTTAGGTAATTTTATGCATTGATCAACACAATCTATTAAATTACAATTTGTGTCTGTGTATTTCCTATCGTGGAAATCGAGGTCGTTTCAAGAACCCCACAGTCAGAAAGTACACAGGCATATACAGTACTCCCTCCGTCCCATAATAAACGCAATTCTTTGACTTCTGTGATTTCTGTTTGACCATTCGTCTTATTCAAATTTTTTATATAAATAATAAATTAAACAAATCATTTTAAAAATATCTCTAACAATAAAATAAGTCATAACAAAACAAACAAAATTTTATTAATTTTTTTAATACGACGAACGGTCAAACATGAATAACAGAAGTCAAAGAATTGCGTTTATTATGGGATGATGGAGTACTTTTTTCCTCTTTACATGGCACCTAGTACTTTCTGTGTTTGACATGTGTTCATTTGAAAATCTAGCTTGCTTGTGTTCATATTCTAACATATTACTCACAGTGACGAAGCTAGATCAAACTAGAGCGGGGTGCAATTGGCTTGTGGATGTATAAACGTGTCACAAGGGTCTATATATGGTGAAATTTTGACCAAACTCACAGGACGACTCCTGCGCCCTGTGCGACCAAGAGCCGGAGCATGCCGACCACCTCCTCGCGTCCTGCGTCTTCACGCGCGAGGTTTGGCACCGCACCCTAGCGAGGCTGGGATACAGCGGGTTCTGTCCCTCGACAGCAGATCGCCTAACTGACTAGTGGCTGCACTCCTGAACGCTGCTTCCCGGATCGCTGCGACGGGCCTTCGATTCCTTGGTGCTTCTGGTCTCCTGGATCATCTGGAAGGAACGGAACAGACAGACCTTCAACGCCATCGCCAGCGACCCTGCGACCGTCGTGCTGCGGATTCGGGAGGAGGCTTCGGAGTGGACTTCGGTGGGATTTCGGGCTCTTGCCTCGCTACCTGGACTTTAGCCAATGCCCGGCCCGCGTCCTGAGGTTTAGAAAACTGATTTTGCTCCGTAGGACATCATTCTAAACGGCGCCGTTTGAGCCGGCGATTTGTGTTGTGTATTGTTCGGTTGTCCATGGCATCTCGCTATGGACAGTCGGATTGTATGTTGAACTCTAACTTTTTTTAATGCGACACGTGCAGCGTACGTTTTTTTTTTAAAAAAAACTCACCGTTCTCGTAATTTCTGGAGGGAGAGGTGCATGGGCACCCACTGTACACAATATAGCTTCGCCCCTGATTACTCATATTACATATTTTCATTTTTATTTTGATGTGAATATGTGATAGACTTTATGTGCCAATTACTTCATATTTTGTTTCAAACACACACGCTCAGTAGTTTCCCTTCCATGTAAAATCGACATTCTCATCACTTCCTACACAAATCTATACATGGTTTATATGATGTCACACATTCGTGTTTGTTAGAGTTAATGTTGAATATCTAATAGGACTCTCGAATTAGTAAGAGTAAGGTTTTGATTTTTTAAAGAAAAATATATTTTCATTTTGCAAGTACTCTATGCCATTTTTACAGAAACAATGAATCTTAATATTGACAAAATTACACCAAAACGTCTCTTTGGATGTGGAATTATATTTGTGTCAACATCACTCTAATAACATTAATCATATGACGTCGTACGTGTGTTTTCCTTGATAACTCTAGATGCTCCGATGAAAATTGAGTACTCTAGCTCTTTGTATGTCATCTAGTAGCTAGGGCCTTGCAGTTTGTTAACGATAGGTCCCTCGCCACCGCTAGAAACTGTTTTTTTTATTATTTAGTATTTGCTTCCTCTTAATGAAATACGGGTCAAACCCCGACTGAGAAAAAAAAGTACTTATTTTCAATTCAACATGAATATCTATATTTAATTCAAAGGGAAAATGTTGAGAAATGGTACAACAATAGTGTAATCACTACCGGACTCCAGTGGCACTCGGCAAAGCCCCTTTTGCACTCGGCAAATGGCTTTGCCGAGTGTCGCACTCGGCAAAGGACACTCGGTAAAAAAAAAGTCGGCAAAGGGTCGTTTGCCGAGTGTCTTTTTTCGGGCACTCAGGCAAAGCCTTTGCCGAGTGCTAAAAAACACTCGGCAAAGAATAAATAAAAAAACGTCGGAAAAAACAGCAAAAAAAAATTTTCACCGAGGAAGGGGCCCACTGGGCCGCGCACATGCTCGTGGTATTTTTAGCGGCATTTTTCACACAAAATCAACACCTGCAGCCGTTGCGATTCGAACTGGAGACCTCCCGTTCACGCCCAACGCGCTCTACTACTATACTACACTATCACTTGTGTCTATATTCCGTTTCGGTTCTATACATATTATACCAAACTGAGTAAATATTGCTTCTTTGAGGCCCTAAATGATTCCAAATCAAAACGTTATCAACTACAAAGTGGAATCACTTTTTGAGATCTACAATTTTTATTTTGATAGTTTCTCCATCCGAGGTCGTTTATAAAATTTGAATTTCAAATTTGACAAATTCGAACAGACTTTTCGATAACAAGATGATTTCAAATGAAAAAGTTATCAACTACAAAGTTTCATAACTTTTTGAAATCTACAACTTTTGTTTTTACAGTTTCTCCATCCGAGGTCATTTGAAAAATTCAAATTTTAAAATTTTTAAAATTCAAATGGACTTTTCGATAGAAAGATGATTTCAAATAAAAATGTTGTCAGTTACAAAGTTTCATAACTTTTAGATATCTACAACTTTTATTTTGGCCATTTCTTCATATGAGGTCATTTACAAAATTTGAATTTTAAATTTGATAAATTCAAATGGTTTTTTCGATGACAAAATGATTTCAAATAAAAAAGTTGTCAACTACAAAGTTTCATAACTTGTTAAGATATACAAAGTTTATTTTAGTTGTATGGTCATTTGTTCACTCGAGACGGTGGTTCTAATATTATTCACAAGTTTTATATATCTCTCTCGTAGTTTCATAAACTATGAGAGAGACATCTAAGATTTATGAACAAATTTACTTCCACTTTGTCATATGAAGAAATCACCAAGATAAACATTGTACATCTTGATGGGTTAAATAACTTTGTAGTTGAAAACTTTTTCATTTGAATTAATTTATTGCTTCAAAATGTGTTTTAAAAACTATCTTTGCCGAGTGTAAAAAAAAACACTCAGCAAAGTCGGCTCTTTGCCGAGTGTCAAAAAAAAAACACTCGGCAATCTTTGCCGAGTGTTTTTTTTTTGACACTCGGCAAAGAGCCGACTTTGCCGAGTGTTTTTTTCGACACTCGGCAAAGAGCCCTCTTTGCCGAGTGTTTTTTTTTTTGCCGTGTGTTTTTATTTGGCACTCCGCAAATTGGCTCTTTGCCGAGTGCCCGAAAAATAACAGTCGGCAAACCATTTGACACTCGGCAAAGAGCCGGATTCCGGTAGTGAATATGTGAGATGATGATGGAGGGGATATCTACATCACTGGCGTCGTCCATGCAAGCTGCATGGCATTCAAGGAGCAAATGGAACCAAGCTATGACTAATCAAAACCAGGGTTAAATATTTCCGCGAACTTTCACAAATATCGGTAATTGCAGGGTGGCCAAAAGAAGGGAAAAAAATGAAATTTTGTATTACACTAATACATACTCCTGTATAACTCTATAACTCATATTTCTGTTGTTTATGTTTTGCGTTTCAATAGATGTGAAATCATGTTTTTTTTTGTTTATAAGTTATAGAAAAAAAATTCAAACTTTGTATTTAAGTCTCTAAAAGAAGTTTGATGAAATTTCGCCTGAATTTCACGAATCATGATGATTTTAGTGGCGGTCTAAAAAAATTATAATACCAAAGTTGAAAAATCATAATCAAGAACAATGTTAATTGGCCAGTGTTCTTTGTCAGGGATATACTAAATAAAACTTAAAAAGTGATGCGCATCATGTGCTATATGCATGGGGTTGTCTTGCAAAGTTGCAATTTTCTCAAAGGGGAAAAAAACGGCACGATGTGTTGCAGTACAGTCGTGCTATAGCTTTCCTGCAATGAAGAAACCAGAGGCAGACAGTACGTAGTACGTTTCTCTCCCTGCCACTGCCAGGGATGTTGAGAATGTTATGACTTCACGAGGAAGCGTGCGACGCAGCTTGTTAGAACGGGGTATTGCTGCATTGGATCGGCCGCGGGCCCGCGGAAGTACAGAGGAGCGAGTTTTTGGCTTTTCGCTCGAGAAACATCTGCAACGAACACACGTGGTGGGGTGCGAACGGCTCGCCTCCACTCCATCGTAAATACTCCTCCGTCCCTTAATTTAATTTAAGTGTCATTCTCGTTTTTCGAGAAATATCTTTGATTAAATTTATATTAAAAAAATATAAATATTTATAACACATAATTAGTATTATTGATAGATCTTTAAGTCTAGTTTTTTAACAAATTTATTTAAGGATATAAATGTTGCACGTATTTTCTATAAATCTAGTTAAACCAACGGCATAAATACCTAAAATGTCTTTTTTTAGGGACGGAGGGAGTAGGAGTACTCTGTCTATGTTGAGGCATGATGAGGCCGCTTTCATCGATCGAGTACACCCCCGACGATCGGGATCAGGAATTCTCAGGATCGTGCGTGCCGACGGGACGTCTCGATCTCGTCACCGTACCTGGCCACCAAAAAATGGAGGAAAGGGATCCGGGTTCGAAGCACGGGGGAACGGCGCTGGGCGCACGAGTACGCTTGGCAAAGCTGCTGCGTGCCGGCCAGCCGCGCCGCTGACAGTTGAACACCACCATTCCACCAAATGACCAAAAGTGACACGTACTAGTACTACGTAGCCTACTGTACCCATCGTCGTGTCGTCATTCCATTCATTCATTCCATGGCATCGATCGACACTGCGACAGTATCGTGTTGCTTTGCCTCTCTTCCTTTTTTTTTTTCCTTTTGCACACCTCCCTCAGCACGCGACGCGAGAGGAGGATGACGGCCGTGCGCGAGGTCCGTGGACCCGTGGGGGAGCAGGTAGGCCAACTCCTGCACTGCACCGAGCTGAGCGTCCGCACCTGCGCGGGACATGATCGCGTCATCGCGACAGACGGGGGAGAGACACGGCGCCCTTTTTATTCTTTGCTTTTGTACACTGGAGCCTGATGCAACACTGCTTCGCGGCGTTGTTACTTGTTAGTAGTAGTTGTTACTGGTGCTTTACAGATATAATACTATCCTGCTTTCGTCAAGGTTGGCAAAAGGAGCAGGAGATCTTTGATAGAGCAAGGCCAACGCTAACCTACCATGGAGTAGTGGTTTCAGCCCTACATCGCAGCAGCACGAAATAACAGGTGCCTTGGATTGCGTTGTGTCTTTTGCTCAGTAGTAGTCATCCCTCATATATTCTCTCTGATGGACGACAGCCTTTTTTTTCCAAACTACCGGTGCCTCTGCAAGCACCTCTGAAGCTATGCAAGCTAACACTTTTTCTATACTCTTTCCTCCAGGACAGATTGCTGCTGATGTGGCGTTCTGAAGCCAGCGTCCATGCAAGAGCGTTGGGGACGGCCTAATAAAAATAAAAAGCTAGGCTGGCAAACTCTGACCCGTGCGGTCTGATAGCTAGTTTCCCTTTCTCAGGCACGCACGTACTCCTCCTACGTCTACGTGGAGGCTGCTCAGATGCACCGCGGCGGATTGTGAATGGTGGCAGTCGATGCAGTAAAATAAAAGCAACATGTGTTGGATCGAGAATGCGTAACATCTCTCGCCTTCAGACCTCCAGCGTTGCATGCTCGTTGGAGGCGATAGCTCAACTGTCAACTGGGCCAATGTGAGAATTAATTATTACTGCCTCAGGTGTTCGTGTTGTCATGATGCACAGAGCACCGAGGTGTTCGTGGCGTCATGAACGCCGAGACGAGCGCGCGCGGACCCCTCATCAGGGCTCCAGCAGTCCTGCTGTCCCTTCAACGGGGAACACCGGCACAGCAAGCAAGTCACCACCAAAGACGCTGTCTATTCTTGCGTAAGAGCATGGCTAATAATAAAGGCAAGTCCTTAACTATAAGTCAAGTCATAAGAGTTAAGTTATATAATAGTTGTCTATTATCTAGCTATTAAAACTTTGTTTATTAATACTCTCTTCCGTCCAAAAAACATGTAATTCTAGCACAGTAACATATTTCAGTGTGTCAACTTTGATCAATTATAGATTAAAAACTATAAATATTTATAATATAAAATAAACACCATTAAATTAATTATGAAATGTACTTTCATAATATATTAATTTTGAACCA